>JAJOZX010000475.1:707500-1312500 GCA_023014485.1 Bathynomus jamesi | reverse complement strand
AAATCACGTGTCACAAACATAACTGTAGCAAGCTTTACAACAGCTTACGCGTGTATCAAGCTATGGCGTCTGATACATTCTCTTGGACAGAGGGTTCTGTACACAGATACAAATAGCGTGATATTCATGGAGAAAGAAGGCGAATATATGCCTCCTATTGGCGAATTCCTCGGAAAGCTGACTGACCAGATCAAGGATTAGGATGGAGAAAACTTCTACGCTGATTCTTTTGTCTCCAAAATAGTACAAATACATCGTAAAGACTAAAGGCATCACTCTTAACCTTTCGTACGCCGAGTGGGATATTTGTGACCCCAGCACATATTTAAAATGATACTATTTAACCATTTATTGTTTTAAGGATCTGATGATCCATGACTTTGTTTGTTTTAGGTCAGTTTATAAACATACAAAATTTGAATGAAAAAGCTGTTATAGTTTGGGAGTAACAAGGGCACAAATCTAAGTGGGGTCTTCTAGTACCCCTCATAGCATTCCGTGTAACTTATTTTTTTTTTCAATTTTTCAGATTTTTCAGATTTGTTTTCAATTTCAACCATGCCATTGCCTGTTGACATGTTCTACAGCCAAAGGGATGAAAATGAAGATGATCCTCCCATTGATCATACAGACATTGACTCTAATAGTGATATATCAGATGCCAGTGACTATGAATGACAAATAGGTTCTGATAGTGAGGGTGGCATAAGTGATAATGAAAGTGATAACTCAAGTGATGGTGATACTCTTGAACAAAATACTAAGTTTCTGTTAGGGCGAGACAAATCAACAAAATGGTATACTGAACCTTCCCGGACTGGAAGGAATGTGCAGCAAAATATTGTGCGGGAGAGAGCTGGTGTTCACAGCACCTTCCCTACGCATAGTGAATCTGCTTCTTTCAGCTTTTTCATGTTAGATGAAATAATTGAAGCAATTGTTGAAGCAACAAATCAAAAAGGAGTTGCTCTCTATAGTGAAGATTGGAAAGATGTGAATTTCGTTGAGCTGATGGCTTGGGTGGGACTTCATATTAGAAGTGGAATTGACAAGGATAACTCTCGTCATATTGATGAACTATTTAGCATCAAGACAGGTCCACCGATTTATCGAGCTACCATGAGCCGTGTTCATTTTGTGCAAATAAAAAGGTGTTTACGATTTGATATGAATACTCGAAACAAATGAAGGAATGGTCCACAAGGAAGGCTGGCACCTATACACGACATTTTCTAGAAGTTTATTGGGACATGTCAAGTCAATTACAAAGCCAGCCCATACGTAACTATTGATGAGTCTCTACTAGCATTCAAAGGAAAATGCCCTTTCAGGATATACATCCCAAGTAAACCCGATAAGTATGGGATAAAAGTATGGAGCATGGCTGATGCAACGAATGCCTATCTTATGAATGCACAGATTTATAGTGGAAAAGTTGGCGGCCCTCCAGAAACCAGACGACCCCAAAGGGTTGTTCATGACCTAGCTGCAACTATTCAAAATTCTGGGAGAAATGTGACTATGGGCAACCTTTTCACTGACTTCACCCTTGCTAAGGAACTTCTTGGTGGGAATCTGACACTACTGGGAACTTTGCAAAAGAATAAACGAGAAATTCCTCCATCATTTCAAGCATCAAAGAATCGTATCATCCACTCAACAGAATTTGGCTTTGACAAGGAAAACCATGTTATGATCTCCAGCTACGTCCCAAAGAAAAATAAAGCTGTTCTGATGCTAAGTATTATGCATTTTGACAAGAAAGTACAAGACGAAGAACCTTTCAAGCCTCATATAATACTTGATTATAATATGACAAAAGGTGGTGTAGACAGGTTAGACCAAGTGGTAAAAAATTGCTCATGTAAGCGTACAACAACCCGATGGCCTTTGGTCATATTTTACTGGATGGTGGATGTAGCTGGCTACAACTCTTTTATATGTTTCGAGGAAAAAAATTCTACTAAATATCAAGGGCCTTGACAGTGAAGGGAATTTCTGGGAGAGTTGGCAGAACAGTTGTGCTTCCCACAAATCAAACACCGTTTTCAGTCAGTAAAAGATTTATGCCTATGCATGTTAAAATGTGTATGAAGGCTTTTGTGGATGAAGGAGATGGGGCATCAGCATCATCACCTCAGCCTCAAGGAGGGGAGACAAAAAGAAAAAGATGTGGATTCTGCCCGAGGAGAATGGATAAGAAGACTAAGAAAACCTGCAAAACTTGTAATACACCTATTTGTGATGACCATGTAATTTTGGTCTGTACAGAATGTGTAACAGATTTGTAAAGATGACCTGATAATAAATTTATTATTTTATGTTCAATGAATATGAAGGTTGTAATATTCAAATTATGAAAAAATGTCAATTTTTATTTATACCTAAAGGAATATTTTATTACGATGTTATTTTCCTGGCATTTTTATGGTAAATGAATAAATTTCAAATTTAAAAAAAAAAAAGACATGGTGGATTGGCTCCACATGCCGTGTCCTGGGTAACATATGTACAATATTTATTTATTATTATTTTATGTTCAATGAATATGAAGGTTGTAATATTCAAATTATGAAAAAATGGCAATTTTTATTTATACCTAAAGGAATATTTTTGTTACGGTGTTATTTTCCTGGCATTTTTATGGTAAATGAATAAATTATTATTTTATGTTCAATGAATATGAAGGTTGTAATATTCAAATTATGAAAAAATGGCAATTTTTATTTATACCTAAAGGAATATTTTTGTTACGGTGTTATTTTCCTGGCATTTTTATGGTAAATGAATAAATTTCGATTTAAAAAAAAAAAAAGATACATGGTGAATTTGCTCCACGTGCCGTGTCCTGGGCAACATATGTACAAAATTTAGTATTTGTAACTATGTGCATATGGCAGAAATCCACCATTAAATTTGGGGTCACCGTAGACCCCACTTGGCATTTCGTGTTACTTTTTACCACTTGGCGTACGAAGGGTTAACTACGCAAACTGTCAGATCGTTAACTTTAATTCGCTCAAAGATCTAGTGAGCTTAGAAGATGATGGAAATGAGGGTGACCAACCACCCCACCTGGTTGTAGGGACTCATAACTTCCGTGCACAGAAATAGGTTGGTGTGAAGGAACTTACAGGGACAAAGGTGTGTCGTATTTGCCGGGGACCTACGATACTCTACCCCAGTGGTTCTGAACCTTTTGATGTTCGCGACACACTTTTGAGGCGAAAAATATTGCGCGGCACGGTACTTAAAATATATATAGAAAAATACTAGTACAAGATGTAAAATAATATTTTTAAATCCCTATAACTAACTTTCCTTTAACTTACCTTATTTAATTATTCACTGTTATTAATGAGATACTTGAGCTTGGTGTTTTATTATAATTTCATCAATGTTCGGGCGTATGTATGATAGGCAAACTCTCATATCATCTTCAACGCACCGAAGTCTTTCTCTTTTTTTACAGTTAATGGTTGTAAGTGATGAAAATCCCAATTCATAGAGATTTAAAGTAGAAAACTGCATCAAAACAGCTAAAGCTTTTTTTTGTATTTCAGGATATTCATTCATAATGGAAATCCAGAAAGTATATAGAGGAGATTCTGCATGTTTGATCTTCAGACTACGATCAGTTGAAATGGATGCCAACTCTTCTTGTTCAGCTATTTTCAAATCAAAATTAGTGGAAATGAGAATGAATGGGTTCCTGATCCAATCATATTTTTCTGTATTTAATGATGGAAAAATATCGTTGCATATTGCCTTCAAACGTTGTTAAATGATCAACTATGAGAGGAATTATTTCTTTGGAATGAGTTTCAGAGATCAGAGGAAACTTTTCAAAATTACCATTTTTAATTGCGTTTTTCCAAATTACTATTTTTTTTCTGAAATGCCGTTAACTTATCAGTAGACGTAAGAATGTTTTAATTTTTCCCCTGCATACTGGTGCTCAGATTATTAAGCTGTTTGAATATCTCTGCTAAATATGCCAGTTTGGTGCACCAAATCTCACACCTAAGATACTCACAAAATGTTTTGTTTCCTTCTTCAAAAAAAGTTAGCAGCTCTTTTTTCAGCTCATAAACGCGACATAAAACCTTCCCTCTTGACAACCATCGAACTTCAGTATGTAAAATTAAACGTTCGTATTGTGCATCAATATCTTTGCACGAAATGATAAAAATTAACCATTTCGACAACTTGATCTAGTACATTTTTTAACTCAATTCCTAATGTCTTTGAAACAAGTACTTCCCTATGTAAAAAGCAATGAGTGAATATGGCATTTGGATTTTCCTTTTTTACAAGTGTAGGGAATCCTTTGATTGATCCGATCATGGCTGGAGCGGCTGGAGCCCCATCCGTATAAATACCAACACATGACTTCCAGGACAATTTCCATTTTGCTAAATAGCCAGTCAAAGTATCAAAGATGTCTCGACCTCTTGTGGTTCCTGGAAGTTCCTTGCAACAAAAGAATTGATTAACTATATTATTTTCGTCAATAAAACGAATAAATGCCAAAAGGTGTGTTCTACCACTAATATCAGTTGATTCGTCAACTTGCAAAGCAAAATCTGAATTTTGAAGTTTATTACCTACATACGTTTTCTTCTATGTCAGCTGATAAATCTTTTAGCCTGCTATGAACAGTATCATTAGAAACAGGAATGTTCATAATTTCTTTTTCTGCTTCGCTACCAAACATTCTCTTAACAATTTTACGGCAGACAGGTATAATAAGTGACTCCGCTATAGTATGTGGCTTCATTTCTTGCGCAATAGCTTCTGAGATTTCGTAAGAAGCTATTTGAGCTTTTTCAGACAATTTTATGATTTTTTCAAAATTAGTTGCTTGGTTTGATTGCTGGCATAATAATCTTTTGAAATAGTTCAAATGTTTTCCCTGATCATTTGGATGTTTAGATGTGAAATGTCTTTTTAATTTGCTCGGAACCATACTTTCATTCGCCAATTTTTCACCACACACGACACATAATGGGAGAGGACAATTTTCATTTCCATACCAAGAAAAACCGAAACTCAAATAATTCTCATCATAATGGCGATGAACAGTTTTGGAAATTTTCCTGTTTATTTATGTGGGTGTTTTTCAAAGCGTTATTTTCGTTATCATTGTTTTCACAACCATCATTGCTGCGTTTTCTTATAATAAATTTATCCATTTCAAGGGTGCTGCAATTATCACTGAATAGATTTAGAATAGCACTGCAAAACCACTTTGTCACAAAATAGGAAGAAAGCAGACTGAGAGCCACAGCCCACAGTACTGTCAACTTAATGCGCCGTACATCTATATATAGTAATAAATAATTATAAGTATATGTACGATACTGTATATATAATGATTATAATTATATCCTAAAAAGTAACTATAGACCTAATAGTTGGGGAGTTATACAAAATAATCCGTAATAGCAAATTACTATTCTGTTTTTATGCAGTTTACTTGGTAACTGGCAACTAGATTTATGAATGTTTTTGGACGTTCTCATGAAATCACGTAACATCCACCGGGCTTTAAGAATTATCTTTTAAATCCTTAAAAAGTTACTTTAATATTATATATAAACACACAGAAATTCCTTTAATTATAATACGAAAATTATATTTTTCATAAATATTTAATTATGTTTATGATTACTATTATTTCATCAGCATCATTTTCTGTAATATAATAATCTAAGTTATTTTTGCAGTTTATTAAAGTTCCCCAGAAATGTTTTTTTTTGGTGGTTGAAACGTTTCCTTTGGTTATTCAGAGTGGGACTACTTGGAAATTTAGACCGAAACTTAGTTTGTTCTGGATGAGACTTTGGTTTGAGACTAAATATTTAGCCGAGACTAAATTTTCACATCAAAATACCAGTAGAAATATAATTGCCGTCACTGTTTCGCGGCATACCTCAGAAGGCTTCGCGGCATACCTCAGAAGACTTCGCGGCACACCAGTTCAGAACCACTGCTCTACCCTATGGATACCGAATAGCCTTGGCACCGCCCACAATATGCCCAGTGCATTTTAAAGAATTCTCACGTAGACGGAAAAAAGTGATGGCTGCCTTTGATATTGCGTGCTCGACAATCATGAAATGATATTCGATAAAGTCTACAGATGTGGTGAACAATCAAAGAATCACTAGTCCTCCCTCCTTTGAGGCTTTTAAGGCCATATTGTACCGAGCGAAGCGTGAGGAGCAGGAGATCCAAATACTCTACAGATATTCTGGCGAGAGCAGTGCTGGCTTTCGTGGCTCAAACAATGTAATGGACTACGTCATAGGACTAAAATGCGTAAAGGCGCACATACACCGCGAAGTGAAAGAAGCATCACGTGCAGAAGAGAAGCAACGGGTATGGGTAGTGATCCTTGTTGATGAATGGTGTGACAAGCGGTATTATGTGATGTTACATCACACCGAGTACGCATACCCTGTGTCTGAGAATATAAATCTTGTTATCATGGACAGCCTAATTTCTAAAATATTTTTATCATTCCGTTCATATATATCATGATGAGGTTCGCAGTGAGGTTTTGGCTAAAGGCTTGTGCGAGTGATAACGGCTTTAATGTTTTATGGAAACCATACATCTTCGTTCATTTTCTCCTCACATTAACACTCCGGCGCTCTATCGATTGCTATGCAAAATGAACAGATACGAACATATGTGAGAGAAACATATGCCCGTATCTGTCCATTTTGCATAGCAATCGATACTCATCCTTAAATAGAGTTTAACGATGAGTATCGCTTGCTAAGCAAAAAGGACAGGTACGGGCACATATTTCTCAGATAGAGCGCCGGAGTGTTAATGTGAGGAGAAAATGAACGAAGATGTGTGGTTTCGATAAAACATTAAAGCCGTTATTACTTCATGTATCGGAAAAATTCTGAATGTTCGTTTAATGGGATACAAATATTCATATGATTCATTCATGTTAGAACAACCCCGTGCACGAATCACTAACGCTTGGTATGACGCGCCCGTGTGACTCATCCCTCCACATCTCCGACCGAGCCAAACCGAGCACCGGCTGCTTATAGCCACCTCAGAGCTTGACGCGACTGGACTTACACTCCTCACAATAGAAAACGATGGAGCTTCCGTTGAGCAGTATCCTCAATGCCGTATACGATGTGTCCGTGACGAAGTCAGTGCGTGTGTTCAGGCGGAAAACCGGTGCTGTTAACTATGTACTTGAAACGAGTTGTAGACAAACAAACTCAAGTAAACGGAGTGTTATTTATTTAAGTGTTGAGGAGATGAATAGAATCTTCGTGATAGTTGAGAAGTGGGGCGAGGATCGTTATAAAACACCTGCAGGTGTAGGCACAAGAAAAGAACAGATTAAGGATGCACACTCATATGCCATTATTTGTACGTTGTGTATAAATCGCGACCAGTCATACATTGATATACGGTTGATGTGGAAGAATGCGTCTGATAATAACGTTCTTGTCCCCACCGGAAACCGCTTCATCTTCGACAGAATGTTTGAAATCGTCGGTTTCCGCAAGCTAAAGCCTATATTAGACGCACGTGTTACGGATATGCCTTATTTTGACACGGTTCTTGAATACGCATATTCGACGGGTTTACCGGGTGTAGGACTGAACAGGGCGAGAATGGCTTGGAACTGGATGCGTATTTCAAATGTATAGACTCTTCAAAATATCTTAAACTTTGGTACAGAGGACTTGAGCGGTACAGGGCTGAGCTCACCTACACTGTTCACCCTGAAGAACTATTTCTTTATATAACGAGCAGTTACCAGCACGACTTAGAAGATTATGTCAATTGCCGATATGCGTTGTGAAGAGTAATTCACGGTTGAAAAACTCGGATTGGAAAGAATAAACCCTCGTTTGGAAAGGAGTGTTTATAAACTTGAATTTAATAATGGTGTTGTGGTAAATGATGCCCTCTTTGTGCGTGCTTTTGAATGTATTCTATCCGTGTTTAAAGAAAGTGATAACTTGCCACCCAAGACCTTTACATCGAATATAGACACCCGCGTACTTTGAGTGGTGAATTACTGTAAAATCGTATTTATTGCATAGTACAAAGCAACGAGCATGTAACTGTAGGCTCGATCACATGCGAGTTTAGTATTTTAATTAAGCGCAGTACAACATAAAGCACTTATACTTTAATATATATATATATATATATACAAGCGTCGTTCTTTACGTTATTTATACTGCGTGTTCTTTGCAGTTGAATGTATATAATGTTACGGCATGCGGGAGGTGCCCCCTTGGGGCATTGGTTTCTGCGAGTATGTAGAGGAATTACGGCATTTGGAAGAGTGGAGTCCATGGTGTAGTGGTATCGCGTCTGACCGGCAATCGGAAGATCCCGGGTTCGATTCCCAGGTGGTACTTCATTTTTTCATTTGTTGTTTTCTCTTTCTCGTCTTGCGCGGAATATCTCCTATACAAGCGTCGTTCTTTACGTTATATATATATATATATATATATACACACATACATATAAATATATATATATATATATATATATATATATATATACATATATAAGATATTAAACAATAGAAATAACTGGGATGATGGGAATATATAAACGATGCATGTGTGCTTCAATAAATATATATATATGTGTATACACTACGCCAATGGCTGGTTACACCTTCTAAGCCATATTAAGCCTTCTAAGCCAATTACACCTTCGAATCCAGATTAAGCCAAGTGGCTGATTAAGACTTCTTAGCCAGATTAAGCCTTCTAAGCCAATTACGCCTACGAATCCAGATTAAGCCAACTGGCTGATTAAGGCTTCTAAGCCAGGTGAGGCTGCCAAGAATTTTAGTATGCGATATGCCTGCGAAAGTATCTCCTCTCCTCCTCTCCTCTCTCCGAGGTTACCTTCCTAATATAGGGAACCCCTTTTGGGGGAGGTCATTCTCCCAGACCAAACCCCTCTTTCCCCTTCATGCAGCTTGGGGGCTAAACAACCTCCCCCTTGCTTGCATACTCCATCCCCCATGGGTGCCAACCCCTCACCCACATGCTGCCAAGCCCCGGGTTCCAACCCCCTCCCCCTTTTTTGCAACATTTGATCAACATTGCATTGCAATTTGCACTCTAACATTTTGCGGTCATCCTACTGCCTCTCATCTAGTCCTTTTCCTTCCTGCTTGAAGTTCGATTTCATTCAGCCTGTCCTAAAGAATGGTTACTGCTCTCAACCCTCCACAATCATCCAATTGCTTTGATTTTTTGCCTTTCTAAAGTTTTTTAATCTACTGTATCCTTAATAGGAAGATTCTTAATCACCTCTCTTCTCACAATCTCCTTTCAGATCGTCAGTATGGGTTCCGCAAGGGGCGCCCTGATGGCGATCTTCTTGCATATCTCTCTGACTTGGCTTTTTAAATAACATTAAAAAAAATAAAAAATTAGATTAACACGAACTTAGATGTAGCTCGTAGCGTAAACTAACACACTTTTTGTCATACTCTTCATATTTTTTTTGGTTCTTTTCTATCCTCCCTTTACTTGCGTGTCTGTAGTTTGCATGGTATGACAGTGTTTGAGTTAAAATTGTTTGCATGGATTATAAGCGTTCTTATTTTACTTCTTTTCATCTTTAACCCTTTCCTATTTTCTTCGACTATTTTTACGACTTGTCGGCAGTGGCCGGCAGATGATCATGGTGAGTCTTTCTTTCTCTCTTTTTCTGAATGAATGTTAACCCACGAATGATAGGTTTTGCTACTTACTTAACCCCCTTATTCTCTTTTTTTAAGCCCCTACTCTCCTCTTTCAATCGGGTTAATCTTAGAGTGGATCTTAGGGTCTTTGTTAGCCTTAGCTTCTGTAGATCTGTAGATCCTCCTTTCGAGAATTTGGTGAACCTTTTGCTATTGCGCTAGACATATCAAAAGATTTTGATAGCGTCTGGCACAAAGCTGTAATTTCCAAACTGCCTTCCTTCGGTTTCTATCGTTCTATCTGTGCATTCATCTCTAATTTCCTTTCTGGCCGATCTATAGCTGCAGTTGTGGATGGCCACTGTTCTTCTCCTGAAGCTATTAACCTTAGGGTTCTGTCCTGTTACCCACTCTTTTCCTTTTATTTATTAATGATTTTATATTTCGCACTTCCTGTCCTATTCACTCCTATGCCGATGATTCCACGACTTGCATCACCCATTCCCCCCTGTATTTATTTATAGATTAATTTATTTATTTATTTGTTTTTTACATTTAATATTGAACATAGATTCACATATTATTTCGTGTTATAACAAAATCAGAGTAAAAACCTGATATATATAAATACATATATATATAATTGGCGGTTTATGAATAATAAAAAAACATTGTTTTGATGCATATTAAACTTTAATAACATTATAACATTACCAGATTGATGGGTATCTGTAGGTTTCATACGTCACTGCTTAGAATATCTTCCAATTGGCAAATGGACGACAGCTGAATGGCTACTACTGGTATGGCATTGTTATATCCGGAGCAAATGCTATTTCTAGATCAGCGACACTGATATAGTAATAAACAGTCATTGAGAGAAATATTATTTTGAAACAAAAAACGTTTTGTATTGAGGCAGCATCATAAATGCATATAAGTGTTTTGTATTAATAAGTTCCATGTTACAACTTAAGTGTTGAACCACTGCAGCTATGACACCGTTGTTGTCTATGACTTCCTGCAGTCGATGTGGCACAGAAGCAACATGATTTATACCAGCTCTTGACTCCTTCTCAGCACCTCCTACTCACTAAATGTGTGTTGTAAAAGCTGTCCGTTGTTCGTTCCTCCGCTGGTTCCGACACATTTACAATATTGGTCCCAATATTCTCGATGGGATTCATATCACAACCATTACTTGGCCAATCCAGAAGGTCGCTATTTCTTTGCTCAGAGAACCAGTGTGTGTGACGATCCTTGCTGTGTGAATTGGGGACTTGTCTTGCATAAAAATGTTCCGCTCAGGAAATGGCAGAGCATATGCACGCACAGAAGGAAGCATAAACTCTTCGAAAATTTCTATTTACTGGTCTGCAGTAAACCTCCCTTCTATTTTGGTGAGCTCTCCTACACCATACACATGAATCCATCCCCACATGTTACAGGTGACATGACCGCTACGTGCTTCCTCATAGATGTGCTCTTGAGTATATCGAGTATTATTCCTCCTCCAACAATGAAGACGGCCATGGGATGTAGAGGAAAAGGTCTTTTCGTCGGTAAATATCATTCGACTTTAAAAAGTCAAGTCCTTTGTCAACATGTTGCTCGGCAAATCGAAGTCTATTTTCTCGATGTTTTGGATTTAATTTTTCCTTGATAGCCGGGGTCCGATGATGTAACCCAGCTTCATGTAGCCGCCGCCTTACTGTCATTGCCGAAACATGAAGCTGCAATTGTTCCCTTATGGCAACAGCATTGGTAAAGGGATGGGCTCCGGCAACATCGCAGAATCTCCGATCATCTGCAGCAGTTGTCAATCAAGGTTTCACCGTTCTGCGATGATCTCGTAGATTCCTTTCCTCTTTCCACCTCTTCAACCATATACTGTACTGTATAAACAGTGTTCCTAGAAATTCCATGTTCTCTTGCAATTTGAGTTGGAGACAGTCCGCTCTCTTTCAAGCCGATGATTCTTCCCCTTTCACCATTTTTCTGGTGATGATAATCCATTCTGCAGAGTAATTGTTTCAGGAATAGTGTGAACTTATTCTCAGTCACCATACCTGATAACACCTCTGTCATGACGTCATGTGGTGTTACGTGATATGCTAAAAGTCAGGTGGAATTGTTGGAATGCTGAAACAGTTTGGAAAATGGTCATTAAGCTGCTACACCAGCGTTTCTCAAACTTTTTTTGTGATTACCCCTTTTGGTTAATCGACAAATGGAAATTACCTCCTGCAAAAAGCACAGGAAACTTCATTTTACTGAGTATGAGAATAATTATTAAAATTTTGTAAACATAATACTCATATATTTCTATATACGCAGTGCCTTATGTATAAGTTAAAAACATATGACAGTGGTCAAAGAATGGCTACAACTTTACATAGGAAGCAAGCAAAACGAGTCAACACCAACTACTAGTCTAGTGCGAGGGATGCAACTATTTCTGCTGAACTAACGCCTTAATTCTGGGTTCAGTGTCGCTCAAGGCGCAGTGTAAATCGCCAACAATGTGCAGCCGATTTCGCAGTTTGTTCTTTGACCATCATTGCTGAAAAGCCTGCCTCTCAACGATAACTTGTCGGAAAAGCCACCAGCCATTTATTTGCATCTTCATCCACTTTTGCCCAAAATGTCTCGATTTTTTTCTCTGCAAACTCAAACTTCAGAATAAGATCTGGCCGCATTTTCGGGAATTCTGCTTTCAGCTCAGGTAAGTCACTGCTTTTCAGGGCGTAATAAGCGAATGACCTCTTTTTTAGATAGTATGGCTGCGTGTTAAATATGCTTCTGTACCACATCGACTGCAGGAAGTTATAGACATCAACAGTGGCTGGACAAGATATTAAATTTGTTGTGTTCATGTATAAAATATCTCTCAAATACAATGGTAAATATGAATGCGTAACACCTTTCCAAATTGTCAAATATCATCGTTTAAATGGCTCTATATTTATTGATATGAATCACTGTAATAGTTTTATTTTCTGTAGTTCTCTCCTTCGGGTTGAGAGCGCCAAGAGTCACAGCTGCAGTGGTTCAACACTTAAGTTGTAATATGGAACTTATCAATACAAAACAATTATATGCATTTATGATGTTGCCTCAATACAAAACAGTCATCGTTTCAAAATAATATTCCTCTCAATGACTGTTTATTACTATATCAGTGTTGCTGATCTAGAAATAGCATTTGCTCCGGATATAACAATGTCATACCAGTAGTATCCATTCAGCTGTCGTCCATTTGCCAAGTGGAAGATATGCTAAGCAGTGACGTATGAAACCTACAGATACCCATCAATCTGGATAACGTTATAATGTTAATAAATTTAATATGCATTAAAACACTGTTTTTTCATTCATAAACCGCCGCTCTATGTATTTATATATATATATATATATATCAGGTTTTTGATGTCTATGTTATAACGCAAAATAATATCTGAATCTATGTTTAATATTAAATGTAAATAAATAAGTAAATTAATTAATTAATTTAGAATTTGCTCAGGGCGCAATAATGCCTATCAATGGCTCTGTTTTTGTACATCGTTCATGATGACAGGCTTGCGAATACCATTGTTATTATATACATGGATGATGAATAATAGGGTTAATTAATTACTGGTTATTAATTAAACCACAAATGAATTAATCATACAAACGAACGAATTGTATTGTACGTATAATTGTTCATATAAACATATGTATGAATAAATATGGTAAATACCAACAATAACTGCCAAAGAAACGTAGGCATTCGGACGTGGATTTCCTCCACGTTCAGCTCAAACGAAGAATTATATGCGTCAAAATGGCAGGGCATTTTCGTTTAGGTTCGAGAGTGAACGAAACATTTTGGAAATTCTTAAATACGTGAATTAAAACACATGCATATTGAAAAACTCGCGTAAATTAGGGAGAAGGACATGAATTTAATTGTCTATTCAATTCTAAATAATTCGGTTAAAAATAACCTATGAAGGATACCCCGATACTAGGGAAAATAAATTCATATAAAGAATTTCATTTTCAAACGAAATGTAGCCCAACACACGTGGGTCACACTCCGTCAAACCAAAGAGAGGAGACGCTTCAGAAGTTAGCGTTCATTTACGTATAAAATGAAAAGACGTTCAAACGTTAACGTTCATTTACGCATAAACTGGAAGGGCTCCGTTAAAAGTTAATTGGTACATCATTAACAAGTAATTGGCACATAAAATTACACCTTATGAAAGGGAAATAATTCCTACAAATAGGATCTATCAAAAAAGAGAATCTTATTTGGGGTATATAAAGATTTTGCGCATGGTAACTAAATCGAACCATAGAAACACAGAGAGGGTATGAGTTAAGGCGAAAAAAAAACCGTTAGAGGAGTGCAATCCAAACTGTGGAAGAATAAAGATCGTTCTCACGGACCCTGTGGTTTTAAAATTAAGTAAGAATTAAAAGTAATTCTTCCTGTAAGAACATAAAACGAGTTCTTAACGAAAGTGGCAAGTACAGTATATAAAATTATACAGTGCTGCTATGGTAAAGCGTGCGGTAATTAAAAAGCAAAGATCGTTGCTCCAATTCTGCATAAAGTACACGCCTCGCTTAGTTAGAAATGTAAGTTCGCGTCTGAAATAATTCAACTAAGTCTTACTCTAAAAAGAGAAAGAAAACGACGGAAACCGTATATTGAAAACGGACTCTGAGCAATCGGTAGAAATAAATGATACGATTATAATGTGCCCATTCTCAAGGAAATAATTACCGCTGTGAAAAAGGAAGTAGGTAACGATGTAATTAAGGTATGCATTAAACATTATAATTGGAATGATCAAATAACCAAACGGCTATATTAAGTTAAATAACTACCAATTGTAGAGTCAAACTGTCTATCAGTCAAATGTAAAGTGCTTATGCATTTTAATTAATTGACTTATGATTATCATTCTTTTCATGGTAATTGATTCCATGCCAAAACATTTGGATAGCCGTCATATTTGGACTGGCGTACGTTAATTCTAAATATCAATTCTTGAAATAAGAATTAATGTCTCAAGTGTCATTTCCATAAAAAATCCTTATTACTGTCAAAATTGTTATTTGCATTATAATTGATTTTAAGTTCTTGAATATACTATTTTTGTAAAAAGGTGTATAATTATCCCCCTAAACGCGAATTAGCAGAGAAATACAAAAGTATAAATATCATCAATGATATATAACCTTGAGGTAAAACAAATGAGGCGGTTTAATTGACAACAGGTCAAAGAAAGGTATAATTAATACAAATAAATTCATAATTAAAAGTAAATACGTCGTTACGTCACACCATGAACACTTTTATCACGTGCGAAGATTTTCTTTTAGTTTTTACAAGACCATTTTTTACTCACTTCAGTGACATCCCCCTTGTTAATATATATCCCCTTCTTGAATTTATATTTAATTATTCATTTATGTTTCCTTAGTAATATGTAAACCAGAGTGATGAATGGAAATAATTATGTTCTAAAGACATTTGGGAATGAGTCAACCAACCAATCAGCACTCACTCACTCCAATATTCATTTATAAAATGTTACAACCGTTTGTAGTACACACAACAAATATGTGCCATGTGTCACTATCTGTTCTCAAGAGTGTCCTACGAATAATGAGCGCAACTGTACATTACATAACCGAGTGGAACCTCATTACCATGAAATCAAAATGCAACTGCAACAAACCCCAAAAATGTTTCATTTCACACTTTCATAAATTAAATACTAAATTTTCATATTGATATACAAGTATTTAGAATGCAATGTATAGTAACTCCCCCATATAATGTTATAGAATTGGTACTATACAAGTCATTATTCATATATTGTGTTTGATGATTCATCCGTCTAATGTACCGGGTGATTACAAATCTAATATACTATTTCAGAAATGAAGCCTTATATATATATATAGATATATATATGTAACAGTTTTTTTGCGCACACCTACAGGTCGCTACAATTGGTGTAAAACAGTGCGGTTTTCACCATTCGATGCGTCTTCTTATTGTGCAGTGCCCATGCTAAAAAAAAATTCCCTAACATAATTCCTTCCCCCCTTTTAGGGGTACAGTTCTTCCCATGCCTGTACACGCATTTTTTTAATTTTTAATTTTTAATCATAATTTTGGCACAAAATAAGTCAATATTTGCTAAACATTTAATATCATTCGATTCACAAAAGATTTATTTATCGATTCAATTTAAAAAAGTATATAATTTTTAAAATTCATATGGAACTTTTTGCAAAAAACTAAAAACAAACATGCATTTTTAAAATTCAATGATTTTTATACAAAATATTTTGATATTTGTTATAATTTTAAAATTTTTCGATTCACAAAAGATTTCTTTATCGAGTCAATACAAAAAATTACATAAATAAAACGGGCAATTTAAATAAACACGAGTTTAAAGTTAAACGAGCCACACTCGAAATTATTTACCGTGACTTTTGTGCGTTTTATTACTGTGGCTTTTGTACAAATAATTTTACGTATACACAAACAACTTGATAGGATATTGATTTATCATTCTATTTTTTAGTTGTCATAGAAATACGTTAATTAAGTTATCTGATTAGATGCGCTTTTATAGTTGAAGATCATTTTTAGAAAATTATTTATTTTCCCCACTTTAAAATATTACAAAATTTCTATTAGGTATCCTGATATCATTATGCATGTCGCTGTAAGTAAGAAAATAGCAATTAAATAATTAATTTTAAAACATTAAATGACGTCACCAAGATCATTACGAAACCTATGGTAAAATTATTGAATACCCGGTTAGGTTCATTGAATGCCAGGTTAGGTCATCTGTACTCATTTGACGATTGGTTAGGTTAATTCGTGATATTTTCGATGGCTTTAACGAAAATATCATGACTTAACCTAACCAATCGTCAAAGGTGTACAATTAACCTAACCGGGCATTCAATTAACGTACCCGGGCATTCAGTTAATCTAATCTGCCATTCAGTTGACCTAACCGGCCATTTAATTAACCTAATCGGGCATTCAGTTGACCTAACTGGGCATTCAATTAACCTAACCGGGCATTCAATTTACCTAACCGGGCATATATATATATATATAGCGTTCAACATCCACCCCGGCAACGCCGGGTCGCTCCGCTATTATTGAATATCCGGTTAGGTTCATTGAATGCCAGGTTAGGTCATCTGTACGCCCTTGACGATTGGTTAAGTTAAGTCGTGATATTTTCGTTGGCTTTAACGAAAATATCATGACTTAACCTAACCAATCGTCAAGGGTGTACAATTAACCTAACCGGGCATTCAATTAACGTACACGGGCATTCAATTAATCTAATCGGGCATTCAGTTGACCTAACCGGCCATTTAATTAACCTAATCGGGCATTCAGTTGACCTAACTGGGCATTCAATTAACCTAACCGGGCATTCAGTTTACCTAACCGGGCATATATATATATATATATATATATATATATATATATATATATAGCGTTCAACATCCACCCCGGCAACGGCGGGTCGCTCCGCTATTATTGAATACCCGGTTAGGTTCATTGAATGCCAGGTGAGGTCATCTGTACGCCCTTGACGATTGGTTAGGTTAATTCGTGATATTTTTGTTGACTTAACCTAACCAATCGTCAAGGGTGTACAATTAACCTAACCGGGCATTCAATTAATCTAATCGGGCATTCAGTTGACCTAACCGGCCATTTAATTAACCTAATCGGGCATCATTACTATTATAATTTAGCAAAAATGTGTCTGCCTGTCTGTCCGCAGAAAAAACTTTTACGTTTCTGAACCGATTTCGACCAAACTTCGTATGGTGGATGGGGGTGGTGAGTAATGAACGAAAACATATGTGTGACCAGCCGCCCCCCACCACCACCACCAATTACTGGGCCCGAGGGCCCCCAGCACCGCGATAAAACTATAGAAAAGAACGCAGCAATGAAAATCTTGAGCTTCACATTGTGTCAATATTTGTGAAGCTTAAGATTTTCATGACTATAGTTATAGTTTTATTGACCAAATAATTGTTCAATTATTTGGTCAATAAAACTATAGAAAAGAACGCAGTCATGAAAATCTTGAGCTTCACAGCCGAGTTCATCGTATCAAGATTTGTGAAGTTTTAGATTTTCATGGCTGCGTTCTTTGCTGTAGGTTTATTGACCGAATAATTGGTTCGCCAGTAATTGGAGGGCCACAGGCACCCCAATTACTGAGGCCCAAGGTGAGAGGAATGGGAACGATATCCAGATAAAGGGCTATTGATGTTCAAAATAAAATACGCCGTAGGCCCACAATTCGGTTTGGGTCGAAGGTCCAAGCACAGCAGATCTAGCAAAATCGGCGCGTAGCGCCGATCTTTTGCTAGTGATCTTCCCTATTTTCAACATTTATTATGAAAAAACTGACAAAGGTACAACGAAAAGCAAGATATAAAAATAAAGAAGAACTAAAAAGTTTTATTTACAAGCTATTGAAGTTCAATGTAAGCTCCTTTTGTTGCTCTGCAGATATCAAAGCGGTATTCTGTTACTCTCCATACATTTTGTAGCATATCATACTGAACTTTTCTAACAACCTCACGTATCCTTTCCTTCAAATGTTCCAAAGTTTTTGCCACTGGTGGAACAAAAACTTCATTTTTGACATAGCCCCAGAGAAAGAAGTCAAGGGAGGTTAGATCGGGCGAACGAGCGGCCAAGGAATGGGTCCCCCTCGCCCGATCCAACGATCAGGGAATTATTCATTCAGGAATGTTGTAACTTCAAAAGGAGCCACAAAAGGAGCTCATATTGAACTTCAATAGCTTGTAATTAAAACTTTTTGATTTCTTCTTTATTTGTATATCTTGCTTTTCGCTGTAGCTTTGTATTTTTTCATAATAAATGTTTAAAATCGGGAAAATCATTTGTAATCACCCGGTATATAAAGTATAAATTTTGTCGGCTATTGGTACCAATGAATTAATGTTCCTTCTTGAATTGATTAATGATAATATAGTATCTTTCTTCTTTGTCGTTATCATTTATTGGTTTTTAACCGTAACGCAAATTATTCCTCAAATAATCTTTAATTATTCCTAAATTTATTCTTGACCTAATTTCATTCATTTACTTATTGCCTACGTATGCTTTATCAACCCACCAACCCGTGTCTACTTATGTATGTCTATTCAACATCATGTATGTAACTTTACGCACATCGTCATTACGCGGACGTGTTCTGCGTGATTGTCTGTCTGTTCCCTGACGTACATGCTTTTATGTACAGGATTTCACTCTACAGATATTCTTTTTCATCGTTTCATCGTTTCTATTTTCCTTGGTTCCAGATTCTACCGACATAGCTAAACTATGGCTTCAGTGTTTCTCAATGCTTTTCTCAGTGTTGTATGTTATATGTCACGTGACTTACGTGATCTATGTCATACGTGTTTTGAATAAATTATTGTCACTGTAGCTAACTAATGTATAAAACTACTGTATTACTTAAATTCACTCTTATGTATGGAATGAGGAATAGATCTTAGACATTCTGTAAGTCGTGCAGATTACTTAATGGAAAGATAATTAGAATGTACTCAGCGTATAACCCGACATTATGTGACCACAGAAAAATGTACAGTCGGCAAAATTAACATTTCTTTTTCATTTTTATTTTTAATATTTTCAAAAATTGTTTGTCAGAAAATTGTTTGGCTCTCCAGGTAGAGCGGAAACTTATCCTTCACCTGTATTCCCCCATTTTAGTTGTATTTAATGTAATAATTTAAAATTAAATTATTCCTGCCATAACTACTGGCCAAGGAGGTTCATCTTCTTCTTAACTTTGACCATGAGCAGAATTAGAGGTTCCCGTAATCTGCCCAAGGCAGAAGTAGTATGATGGAAAAAAATGCCGCGTAGGGGTAGGGTATGGGGGTAGGGGGTCCTCATGAAGGTTGATGAGGGGATCCAGGGGTTAGGGGGTGATCTCATGAAGGTTAATTAGGGGTTTCATTTCCCCAAAAGGGGAATAGGGGGTGAACAAAAATGCCGAGTGGAAGTATAGAGGGTAAGAGTAAGCAAAAATGCCGAGTTGGGTGGGGGAAGGGAATTTCATGAAGGTTGATGAGGGGTTCCAGTCCCCTCAAAAGAGGCTCATAAAGGTTGATAAGGGGTTGAACCTAACCTAAGAGAGAACCTAACCTAGCCTAAAAAAGTAGATAATTGAAAGAACCTAACCTAAAAAAGTAGAAAATTGAATATGATCCAGCCCACCCAGTACCGATATTACAACGTTGGTATAATATAATTAACAAGCATCGCATATATATAAAGGAAAATATATATATATATGTACACACATGGGATGAATTTCACAATTAGACACCTTAAATGAATAAATGATGGAAACCCATAAGGAAAAGGAAAAATGATTCCAAGTCCTTTCGTGTATTCAGAAGTACACCTCCTCAGGGAGTAAAGGGAGAAGGCGAGATGACGAAAATACAGGGCGTCCCAAAAAAATGTATACACACTTTAACAGCTGATAGCTCAATTGATGTTTCTTTCTTTCCAAGTTAAACCCATTAGAATTAATAATGGCAGTCAGACTAAGCTTTGAACAAAGGAAATTCATTCTAAAATGCTACTGGAAGTGTGAAAACGCAGTTGAAGTGCAAAGACAGTTTAGGAGGGAGTTTCAAACAGATCCACCAACGCGACTTACCATCACTCGAATTAGAGATAAGTTTGAAGCCGATGGAACTGTTCAGAATGTCCACAAGAAGCGTTCCGGAAGACCACGGACATCGACAAGCCCCACAAAGCAAGAAAGAGTACTGGAAACGTATCACCAAAGTCCAAGAAAATCTGTGCGGCAAGCGAGTCGTGAGGTAGGAATTTCAGAATCGTCTGTCCAACGCATTTTGAAGCGCTGTCAATGGAAAAGTTACATTCCAAGATTAGTCCATGCTATTAATGAAGATGATCCGGACCGAAGAGTGGAGTATTGCGAGTGGTACTTGGCACGATGTGGATGTGGATTGGACGAAGGGGTTTCGTAGAATACCCTCCGCGTTCACCAGACCTCACACCACTAGACTTTTTTTATGGGGATACTTAAAAGACAAAGTCTACGCTATAAAACCTGCAACAGTCGCTGAATTGAGAGCAGCCATTGAACGAGAATGCACACAAATACCAAACGAAATGTTTCGTGATGTTTGCGATTCCATTGCTTCGCGTTATCAGCAGTGCCTGGACCAGAACGGACGTCAGTTTGAAAACAGGCGTTGACAAAACAATTAAATAATGTCTGTAGATTCTATTACATTTTGAAAATGAAATGTATTTTAATAAACACTGCCTTTATAAGTATTTAAAGTGTGTATACATTTTTTTGGGACGCCATGTATATACATATGTACAGTGCTTACAAGAAGTCTCACGCCTCTGTCTCGTCCCAAGCTAGTCTGTTAGGTATAAAATGGGCGGTCCTTATGGCAGCGGAGGTGTGTTCGGATTGGTGCACATAACTGCTCTAACCCAATCAATGACGTCCATTATTAGGTCACTTCTGCTACATTTTAGTGTTTAAAATACGAATGATTAACAAGCAGAATGAGCAAGTTTCGGGATGTTGGGATGGTTATGGAGCAATCCTAGTCATCATAATATTAGCTGGGCATTACATTATACCGTCTCAATATACTGTATACTATAGACTATAGAGAACGACTAATTCGGCAAATATCCCAAATCATGGCATGATACCTAAGTTATTTTGACGCAGGTCTAAATTATTTGTTCAAATGCAATTATTGATATTAAGTAATTGTTGAGAATTGTTGTTAATATTGTTGTTTGTGATACGTATCCTACGTGAAGAATCTAATGACCAAATTTCTCAGTGAACCTCTCACGCGCTCGCATTTCGAGGAAGTCACGGTCGTCTCACTAATAGATAGTTTATTCATTGTTTTAAGTGGTAACCTATTAAGCGAACTATGTTAAACCTATTCCATCTTATGAAAGTCATTACTCTAAAGCAAGACTGCTGGGCCGTAAATCAGAGAAATTTGTATTTGATTTGTTCATCGTAATTATTACGTAATATAGTATACTGTATATAGTAGTATGTAAGAGTTTATTGGTAGCATATCATATGACAATTCCCATAAACATGTGATGACCTCGATGTTGCCAGTTTTTATTTTTTTCCTGAAAATATTACCTTTTCATAGTTTGTTTCAACAATGCATATATTATCACCTCCACGAGCGTAGACATTGCAAGAAAAGATTCTAACTAAGAATAAGTAAAGTTCTTTCATGGTCACAATATATACTTTTATAGATGTCAAACATAAAAATATAATAAAATTCTATATTAACATAAATATATATTCGATACACATTTACGTCATGACTTTAACATCAGTATTTCGTATAGCTTCCTCCAGCATCAATAATTTCTTGCAATCGTTGCGGCATAGAAGAGGCCAGATTGTAGGGAATGTTTGGTGTTCGGTGTAAGCTCTCCCAACTATTCCTCGTGTGAGCTAAAAGTGCTTCAAATGTTCTTTCATTGCGTTGCTCCCATTCGTTAATCATTATTGCCCAAAGGTTTTCAATCGGATTCAAATCAGGAGAACGTGGTGGCAGAATTAGATTAATAATCTCTGGGTGATCTTCGTACCACGCTCTCACAACGTTACTCCTATGAATGGGACTGCTATCTTCCATTAAGTAAAATGGTTCCGGTGCTGGAACCAGATACGCACGAACACTGGGTAGCAGCACCTCTTCCAGTATCTGGCAATATTGCTGTCCAGCAAAGCGTCCATCTACTTGAGTCAATTCTCCGACACCATAGCCAGAAATCCAGCCCCACACACCGAGATTGATGTGACCACTACGTTTGCGCGGGAAAACATTGCCTTCTTCATGGCGTTTTCCGCGCTGCCTCCAACAATGCAGGGAACCATGACTATCTGTTGAAAATGTTTTTTCGTCACAATACACAACTTTTCTCCAGAATTCTTCCTCCTGCGGCAAGTATTGCAAGGCAAATCCCATCCGCGCCTCTTTATGCTCAATCGTCAATGCAGGTTTTATAGCTGGACGGCGAGAAAAATAACCTGCCTCGTGAAGTCTGTTGTTCACTGTATTTGCGCTACAACGAAGGTTCAGGTCTCTGTAAATATGCGTCACTGGAACAAACGGATGCTCTCTGGCATGATTAACAATCGCAGCATCTTCCTCTTGAGATGTTGAACCCGGAGGACCAGACCTCGGCAAAGTAGCGATTGAGTTTTCTGCTTCATACCGATGAATCCACCGTTCCACAATGCTTCGATGAACGTCTAGTCGTCTTGATATTTCTCTTATTGGCACATCATATTCATGCAATGTCACCATTGCTCCCCGCATTGCCTGGGTCATCTCGTGGTGCACAGACGGCCTTTCCATCTTTGTGTAAATGGCTTATGTGAAGCGTGCTGGGACGATAAAGGAAATGAGGATACCATGCACCCCTTCTGAAATTGATTTCGGTTGCGAAGGGTACCAACCCTTCGAATGGTAATAATAATCAGCCAATTTCCTATTTTGTTGAACATATGCATAAAAAATTCGTCTTAAAAGCCAAGGATCCAAAGATTGTCAGCAATAGTTTATATCCCAGCTGAATATAGTCAGCCATCAACAGTATAATCATATTTTATTTCCATAACTACTCATGACTACTCTGTCATAGTAAATAACCTTATTATGACTTAGGTAGTAGTGGTAATTCTGAGTGGCGGCCTCTAACCACATACGTTAAACCTATCAGTGCGTCTAAGACCAGACTCTTCTGTTTCTGTCAATTCATTGTTAGTTTAAGGTATTTTGCTCTTTGTCTTTCTAGGTCTAGGGCATTAAAATAAATACTTGAGTTTGTGTTTAGCATTTCATATGAATTTCTCTCCTCTCCCTTAACCCATCCCCGTGTTCATTTTATCCCCCTCTCTCCCTTTCCTCCTCCCTTCGTAATTCCCCACCCAACCTCGTTTCCTTCGACATAGCAACGCTTTCCTCCATCCTCATTCCACTTCCTTCATTAAACCTATTACCGCTTTTACTGTCCCTTCCTTCCATCCTTCAATGCCAGCGTTCTTAAACCCAGCACATAAATTATATAATATGGAATCTAACACCTTAGATCTCTACGCATTCATGTTACTTGAAGACGCCTGTGTCTTAGGGGAATCTAAGTGTTGAGAGTGGGCTTGGGGGTAGTCTATAGATTATTACAGATGACCTTGAACGCTCCAACTATTTAAAAATGATTATTTATTACGCACATCATATGGCATAATATGATAGATTAGTTTGTATTAAGAGGTCACTAAGAGAAAAGGATTTGGGGTAGAGCGGAAGGCAGAGAGTATATTTTCCCCGAGTTTCGGTTATTATTAACGTTATATGGATACATTGCCGATGTCCCTGCTGAAGACCTCTGATGGGATGCGGTGTGATCAGAGAGAGAGAGAGAGAGCTTTTAAATCACACCTTTTAAATGGTTTGTGGGTAAGGGCTTCACGTATGTTATTTTAGTCCAAGGTAGTTTATGTAGAGGTGTTAACGTAACTTGCACTTGGGACTGTTAATTGTAAGACAACTACCATAGCTGGGACTGAGACACGTTATCCCCTGCATACTCTATATATATATCTACATACAGTATGTCTCTATATATAAATAGATAGAGTGATCAACACAAAGATAGATGTGGACGTCATTGATTGGGTTAGAGCAATTATGTGCACCAATCCGAACACACCTCCGCTGCCATAAGGACCGCCCATTTTATACCAACAGACTAGCTTGGGACGAGACAGAGGCGTGAGACTTCTTGTAAGCACTGTACAATGGGACAGAAAAATAAAAAGATTAGCACATGATTAACAAGAGTTGATGAAAGTCAAAAGGTATTTTAAAAGGATATTGTAAATTTTATGCATCCCCGCACCGTTGTTGAAATTATTTTTAAAATGGATAAATGCACATTCTAGAATGTTCCTTTCAATTATATGTGTTTTTAACGAGCGTTTTAGAACTAACCCACTTGAAACTATGATTATATCTCTACATATGGTTAAACAATGCATATTTATGCTGTTTTACCATAATATCTAACGTTTTTCTCGTTTGGCCTATATATACTGAGTTACATTGTGTACATCCGATCGAATACACACAACTAACCGCATTATCCGGGCTATTCTTTATGAGGCGTGATTTAATAGTAATTATACTCAAAAACTACGTTGATACCAATTGCTTTAAGTAAAGTCGGAAGATATTGAAAATGAAAATGGTAAGGTTGGCTAAGTGCATTGTTACGCTGAAATTCCTTTTCAGTTACACTATTATAATACCTATTCTTGGCTTTCGTAAGGTAGTTATCGAGAAATGAAATAGGATAACAACTTAATACCAATATTCATGATATTGCATAACTCGGAATCTAAAAATTCAGGACTGACAACTCTCAATGCTCTAAGAAACATAGTAGAGAAAATAGAAGATTTAATCGAGGGATGATGGTCAGAATAAAAATGCACAGTTATTATTATTAGTTAGAGTTATTATTATTAGAGTTATTATTAGTTGGCTTATGAAAAACTTAAAATTTGAACTGATTCAAGCATCTCCTAATTTGTAGATCCCGAAAAGATAAGCTTCCATCATTTTCTTTTTCAACCGTGAACTTAATAGATGGGACTAAATTGTTGAGCCTACCAAGAAATAAGTCAACATCCAAATTGTTATGCCAAAGGCATAAACTATCATTATATACTGGTACCAAACAAGGTTAAAATTAATAATAGTAGGCAAAATTCTGCTTTAAAAAAAAATCCATATATAAGTTAACTGATACCGGTGAGAGGGGATTTGGATTGGCGATGGAAAATTAAATTCTTGTGTAAAATTATAAAATTAATAATCCAGAAGTGTAATACAGATCATGCAAGTACATTCCTGACCAGTTCTCTCTCTCTCTCTCTCTCTCTCTCACGCGTTGGTCAAATTAAGAGTAAATTAAACGTCCCACTGTAAACAAAAAATCTAAATTAATAAACGTTTTAGGAAAACGACTGTGTATTCATTATTTCCTCGGCCAAGCAATGTGATTTTAGAGTAGGAATGGCGTTCTTTATAATAGAAAATAACCGAAAATAAACAGAACAGTAATAGTAATTAACAAGTTAAAGAGGAAACACTACAATACAAAATTAAGATCGGTTCCAAATAGATATTTCCACGTGTATATACACACACACATTGTATTTTACATATATTGTACTGCACCATCTCCGGTGGGACAAGGTGTCATGAAAACGAGGATGGAAAAACTCCTCAGAATAAGAGGCTCAAAACTTTTTAATGCCCTACCAAAAGAAGTGACGAATCTCCAGCACACCGACTTGAATAACTTCAAGAACCAGCTGGATAGATTCGCGCGCAAAATCCTGACCAGACATGCGTGGCTGTCTACGAGGGCAAGAGATCACACAGTAATTCCCTCCTTCACCAAATACAGAAAATAAGGCGGGATGCTGCCATTCTTACGACCGCAGGTCCTGAACCGTCGATAAAACTCACATAAAGTAAATAACTAAGTATATATATATATATATTTTTTTTTTAAGGGAAGGAGGGGCCAAGGACGAATGCTCGCAAAACCGCCCCACCCCCCACAGAAGAAGAGAACGAAAATCAAGATCCAAGTTTTTCGAGATGCCGAGACACTCTGCGTTTGAAAGATTGGAGGTAATACACATGGGGAAAGATGGATTGAGGAAGATTGTTCCAGAGTTGACTGGTTGAGTATATGAAAGGTTGAAAGTAAAGATTAACCGTTGCGTTAGAGCAGTGGTGCACAAACATTTTTGATGTGAGGGCCAAGCGAAGAAAATAACTAAATGTATTAGCCTACTTACTTTCCATCTAAGTCATAAATTGGGTCACTTTTATATTCTAACTTTTTCATTGAATTGAAAGACCCGTGGGGCCACTGAAAAGACCCGTGGGGGACACATTTGGCCCGCGGGCCAGGGTTTGTGCATCACTGCGTTAGAGGGTTGGACAGAAAAGTAATGCAAAAATATAAAAAGTATGGTGTTGCGTGCTCTCATTAAAGGAGCAGGCATGTAGTTAGAGTTCAGAAGAGCAGTGACCATTATATCATAATAACGATAGTAAAGAGAGAGTGAGACAACATTACGGCAAAAAGAGAGGGATTGAAGACAGTGAGTCAGAGACGAATAACTGATGAGACGAAAAGCCTTTCATTCCAACGGGTCAAGTACGGCTGTGTGTGCTGAGGCACCCCATACATCAGAAGCGTATTCCAAACAGGGGCTCACGAGTCCCCTGTACAGAGACAGTAACTGAGTAGGGGTGAAGAAACTACGAAAATACAGCACACCTAACTTCTTAGAAGCTGTTTTGGAAAGAGAGTATATGAGATCTTTCCAGGAAAGATCACGAGAAAAGGAAATGCCAATAATGTTAAGAGAAGAAGAAAGATTGAGTTGTGTGTTGTTGAAGGTAAGGGGATAGTCGTGTGGAAGATTGTGACGAGTAGACAGATGGAGAAACTGAGGTTTGGAGCCATTGAAAGCTACAAGGTTTTCAATGCCCCAACCAGAGATCGAAGAAAGATCAGAGATCAGCTGTTTCATAGCCGTCCCACGCGAATCATGGAGTGACTGTTGAGAAGGACGCTTTGTGAAGCGGGTAGAGAAGTGAAGAGTGAAATCATCGGCATAGGAGTGAATAGGACAGGAAGTGCGAATTATAAAATCATTAATAAATAAAAGGAAAAGAGTAGAGTGCGTGACAGGACAGAACCCTGAGGTTAATAGCTTTAGGAGAAGAACAGTGGCCATCTACAAATGCAGCTATTGATCGGCCAGAAAGGAAATTAGAGATGAATGCACAGATAGAACGATAGAAACCGAATGAAGGCAGTTTGGAAATTACAGATTTGTGCCAGACTCTATCAAAATCTTTTGATATATCTAACGCAAGAGCAAAAGGTTCACACAAATACCGAAAGGAGGATGACCAAGAGTCAGAGAGATATGCAAGAAGGTCGTCATTAGAGCGTCCCTTGCGGAACTCATACTGACGATCTGAAAGAAGATTGTGAGAAGAGAGGTGATTAAGAATCTTTCTATTAAAGATACATTCAAAAACTTTAGAAAGGCAAGAAATCAAAGCAATTGGACGATAGTTGGAGGGTTGAGAGCAGTAACCATTCTTTAGGACAGGCTGAATGAAAGCGAACTTCCAGCAAGAAGGAAAAATACCAGATGAGGGACAAACACGAAAATGTTGCCTGGGCAGGGTGTCAGCACAGAAGCACAGTTCTTAAGAAGAACAGGAGGAACACCATCGAGACAGTAAGCCTTCCTAGAATTGAGCCCAGATAGGGCAGAAAAAACATCTTTAAAATAGATTTCAGTTTCAGACATAATAAAGTCAGAGGGAGGAGGAGATGGAGGAACAACACCGGAATCGTTCAGGGTTGAGTTGGAAGCGAAAGTAGGAGCGAAGAGTTCAGCCTTATCAGGAGAAGAGACGGCAACTGAGCCATCGGAATGGAAACGAGGAGGGAAATAGGAGGAAGTAAGGTTGTTGAAGAGGTTTTTAGCGAAGGGACAGAAATAACGAGAAGAATTAGAATTGGATAGGTTTTCACATTTTTGTCTGATGAAGGAATTTTTGGCGAGAGAGAGTCAGGAGTTCGATGGTGACGGTACCTCCTGAAAGACTCCTCTCTGTTGCGGATAGCATTAGAACAAGTAAAGTTAAGCAAAGTTTTTTTCATTAGTAGTGGGAATAGAATATGGAATGTATGGTTCCATGCCCGAAAGAATCACCTCCGTGATGCTCTCAGCACACTCGGAACGGCCCCGGCCACAAAGGCAGTAATCATTCTATGGAAAATCAGAGAAGTACTGCCTAAGGACTTCCCAATTAGAGGCGCGAAAGTACCAATGGCGCCTCCTCTTGGGAGGATGCAAAGGCCGGATTGGAGTGATAGGAGATGAAACTACAAATACTGATAGAAGCTACAGATACTGAGAAATATCATAAGTTCGGGAACAAAGGTATAGAACGCTACAAACCTAAGGTAGCCGTCACGGTTCATCCAGGAGAATTACACCAGTACACATTTGAAAACTTGTCGATCGATTTTTACAAACTAGTTGGTGATTCTATATAATTTGAGTGCGCTGATCTAAAAAATATAGTTAGTTTTTCCTTATCACGTATGGTTTTCTTACTACAGGGTGTGTCATAAATCCCCCATTTATCCCCAAATGTGAACCATCTTATCGAGACCAACATTGGATTGCACATGCTAAACCAAAAATTTTGTTGTTATAGACTACAGTAACGCTTACATAATAATGTAGGGTAAATATATATAATAACCAGTCCGTTCCCAGCAAAATACTCTCTCCCCTCCCATCAATGGGTGGTTAACATTTGGGGACAGATGAGGTATTACAACACCCCTTGTAGCACGAAATCTTTAGGTGATAGAGTAAAACCTAATTAAAGCAGAATTAAATAGCTCCTAGCTCTTGGACAAGCATATTGCTTGTTTATGAAAGAATAAAAAAATAACTGAAAGAAACAAAATATATTTACCTTCTTTACTTGCAAGGTAGATCTGACTAATGACGACTAAACCGGTGCTTCTTTGATGTTTTCTTATGCTGTGCGTTAGGCTGATCTCGTTGCAGACACCAGCAGTAATCCGCCATCATATTTGTATGTCATCTTCCTTGATATCTTCTTTCCATGGTTTTGATGTCCTGGTGAAATCGTTCCCCTTGCTCCTCACTGACATCTCCGATATTTTCGGGAAAACGGTCAAGATGCGAAAATAAGAAGTGGACTTTCAAGCTCATGTTGCAGCCTAAGGCGCAAAACTTTTTAAGCATATTTTCCACCAGTCTTTCATAATTTTTGGCTTTTGTAGTTTCCCAAGAAGTTTTCAACAACATCTTTGAAACCAAGCCATGCTTCTTTTTCTTTATTGGTCATTGTGTTCAGGAAATGATCGTCTGTCAATAACTTTCTAATCTGAGGACCTATAAAAAAACCTTCCTTTATTTTCTCGTAGCTAATCTTTGGATATTTTGAACAAATGTACTTGAAACACTCACCTTCTCTATTCAATGCTTTGACATACTGCTTCATGAAGCCTAACTTAATGTGAAAGGGTGGTAGGAGGATTTTATTTGGTTCAACTAGATGTTCATGTAAAATGTTCTTTGATCCTGGGGTAAGATTCTCTCTACGAGGCCAAGTTTTCCTCTTCCAGTGCTGGTCACGTGCTCGACTATCCCATTCGCAGATGAAACATGGAATCTTAGTGTATCCTGATTGCTGCCCAAGTAACATGCAAAGGACGTTGAGATCCCCACACAATATCCATCTGTGATTTTGATACTGAATTTTTTTCCAGAAGAAGTTTCATGTTATCATAGGTCTCTTTTAAATGAGTAGAATGGGCCACTGGGATTGATGCATATTTGTTACCGTTGTGCAGTAACACTCCTTTTAGACTGGTTTTAGAGGAATCTATAAACAACCTCCAGTCACTGGTTTGGTATTCGATGCCTAGCTTGCACACTAATCCTGTGATGTCCTTGCAAAATACCAAGGGACCATCTTCTTCGAAAAAAGGCACGAAGTCTTTCTCACGATTTCTGTACCAAGCGAAGTATGTGTCGGATGCCAATAAATTGTCCTCCTGCAATCTAGACCCCAAAAGTTCTGCAGAGTCCTTAGGCAGATTCAAATCCCTGACTAAGTCATTTAGTTCGGCTTGGGTTAATGGTTTAGGAGGATCTCGGTCAGCTGTTGGCTGTTCATAAACGTCATCATTGTCTGGATTTGGAGCTGAATCAGAATCTGAATTGTATTGATCCAGACTCTCGGGTGGGCGGGGACTAGGAACTTCTGGACCATGAGGTACCGGCCTTATTGCAGATGGAAGACTTGGGTATTGAAGGCTCTCTTTATTCTTTGCATTATAACCTTTAACATTGCAAGAACAGAAGTAGCAGTCGTCGGTATGGTTTCTAGGCTCGCGCCATACCATAGGGATCCCAAATGGCAAACTTTTCTTTTTACCTTTGCTCCAATTCCTTAGTGCCGCAACACACGTAAGACAAACCTTGTGTGGAGCCCAACTTTTGTCTTGATCTCCTAATTTATTTCCAAAATAAGCATGATAAGCTCTCTTAATGAAGGTCGTTACATTTGTCCTTTGTTTTACAACAACATACCGACCACAAATATAACAAAATATGTCTGGACTATGGGTACATCCTCTAGAAGCCATTATTAAAATTTTAAAGACGTAATGTTAGAATTATCTATCTGAAAAATATGAAAAAACGAAATTAATTAAAGATAAAAAAGGTAAAAAATTACAAAACGCCTCAAAATTGTTTTGCTAATAACTTTAAAACTGTGGATGATAGAAAAAAACTGGTAGCATTTTTTAATTCAGCGCAGCGAACTGCTTCAGAATCACAACTCAAAATAAAGGAATCGATTTTCATGCAGACCGGTGTTATTTAACAGATAGCTGCCGTGACGACTTAGAAAACTTCCTCAATCATCGTTATGAGTTGTGAAGAGTTTATCGTTGAAAAGATTAGTGAAACAAGATTAAATGCACGCCTGGAGAGAGTTGCCTATACACTTGAATATAAGGATGATGTTGTCGTAAGCGATGTCATCTTTGAGCGTCCTTTTGATTATATTTTAACCCTGTTTAAAGAGCGTGAAAATTTTACTTCAAGTTGTAAAGCGAGGACAAAACTAGTCTGAAACGCTAGAAAAGGTCTTTATATACATGTATAATATACGCCCCCGCATACTTTAAGTGGTGAACTCATGTTAAACCGCATTTATTGCGTAGTACAAAATAAGGAAGATGTAAATGTAACTATGATTACGCGCGAGTTTACTATTTTATTTAAAAATGGTAGAAAAGGAATTAGAGCATGTATTATTATTTTTATTTTATATAATGCATATACACTAAATAAGCCAAGTATGTATTATTTCTGTTTTTACAGCTGTTGTGTATATACATATTTTAATTCACCTTTACTGCCTGTATTATTATTTCTTTTCATGACTGATGTATATATATATATATATATATATATATATATATATATATATATAATATATACATAATATATATTGCTTGTACCCTGTGGTGAATGGACGTGTTGTTTTGCTCTCTCTATTTAACACCCAAATTAGAAGGGAATAATCTACTCGGCGGTTTATTCTATTTGCACCCCCAAAGTGTATAAAGTATCAGTGAATCCGTGCATATAAATTATAAAGTGAAATTCATTAAAATTAAGAAAGTGCAATGCAGTTTGCATAATTTATCACCAGTTTTAACGTATCTATTCAAAACGAAATACGGTTGGCATTCGAGAAAGTTTGAAACAAAGCAGGAAAAAGGTCATAAAACGCAAAGGTCAGAAAACCCTCGAAATACCCTCGACCATCGAAAGGAAAGAAATAGGAATAAAATTAAAAATAAATAAATAAAGAATTTGTGTGGGTGTTTCTTCTTACGCTAATTAAGGAATAGCATGGATATGGGTCCAAATTCTCACTTAATCTGTAATTTGTGCAATTTAGTAACAACGGAAAACCTAGCGATTAGATGTGATTTCTGTCAACGATTAAACGACTTTAACTGCATGAATTGGAATGATAGGGAAATAACTCTTGTCTCGACCGCGAAACACGTCGTGGGGATCAAATTTCTTTGTGGCGCATGTACACAGACCGTAAATTCTTTCGCGGTCTTTAAAGAAATGGAGATAGCAGACTCGAAAGTTACAAAAAGAATGAAATAATGGAGACACATGGGTCCGGAATGGTCCCAACGAAAAACAGGGTGGATGAGAGAGAAGAAGAAACAACGAATAACAGCATAATAACGAACAACAATTTAATAACAAATAAGGATATAAACAATATAATACGGAAGGAAGACATAGATGAAAGGAAAGAAATAAGTAAAAGTTGCGAAGTAGACAAACGGTCCAATGAGCGAAATGATAAAAAGATAATAACTAAAAACGTAGAAAATAAACAGCCAAAGAAAAATAATGATAATGCCAAAACTAAGAACTTGGAAAATAATAAGAAAGAAAGCAGAAGCGTAGAAAATATCGTATGCAAATACTACGCGAAAGGAAACTGCAGATATAGGGATGGGCAATGCATATATGCACATCCCACATAATGCAAAATGCATTACACAAGTGGATACTGCAAGTTTGATAAGAAATGCATGTTCCACCATTACGGTCTGCAACACTTATGAAAGATATGGGAGTTGCAAATACGAAAAAAATGCCGATACCACCACCCTCAAAGGAACGCAACGAGGGAACAGAAAAAACGAACATCAAAGAAGAGTGGCAATTTTTTAGACGCAGCCAACACATTTCAGCTGCTAAATACTCTCCAGCAATTACAAAACCAGCTGACAAATATAAATATAGAAATCCGAGAGCCGGACAGAAGGTACGAACAAAGGCACTTCATGCGTTAGCGGGACAACAGGTACCGACAAAGATAAAAAGAGGTAAATTCTCGGAGGACCACAAGGCAACGAAACCGGCACCCCCATTGAAAAACAAGTCGGAACCACCTGTATGCGAAAGAGAAAGAGAAAAAATAAAAATAATCCTAGCCAACATACAGGGCCTTAAATCAAACCATTCCATGAACAAAGTTGTATACCTGAAAGGACTCATGCAAGAAGCCGGAGCAGACTTTGCATGCCTCACGGAAACTCATCTAAAGGACTGCCAGGCGAACTGTGAAAATTGTGAGTCCTGTATTGACAAAAAAGAAATACAAATTGACAACAATAACATCCTCCGAGCTGACAGAACAGTGAGACGTAAAGGAGGATGTGCTATTTACAGAGAGAGAGAGAGAGAGAGAGAGAGAGAGAGAGAGAGAGAGAGAGAGAGTTGAGGTTATAGTACCTTGAATCATAAAAGTGAATGATATTTAATCTCTGGAATAGATAAATTGGAAATCAGAGATTCGCCAATAAAGAAATAAAACGTGTGTGTGTATATATATATATATATATATAATATATATATATGAAAAAAGTTCAGATTCGAAGGACTTTATGGCACGTAATTAAATTTAGAAAAATCATGATTAACAGCGATAAACACGAAACAACGAATCAATTCTTGTTTATAACGCTTTCCCTTCCTTTCTATTTATTCATTTGCGCTGTACATTTTAATGCATCGTGCACCATTTGTCCTGTTTTAATTGTTACAGATGAAAAAGACCGTAATATTAGACTTATGTCAGATGGAGAGTGAGATAATTAATGTAGAAAGAGGCTTACACGAATTTTTAGATGAACTTTTTTCCGAAAATTTACATATATAGGCTCGCTTTTGCTCCCTGTTCGAATTGTTTATTCTGGTGAAGCTTTACACTCCACCTTAGAGATACTTTTAAACGGAGAAGTGCTTACACGAATTTTTAGATGAACTTTTTTCCGGAAATTTACATATATAGGCTCGCCTTTGCTTACCGTCCGAATTGTTCATTCTGGTGAAGCTTTACACTCCACCTTAGACCTACTTTTAAACGGCGAAGTGTATATATATATATGAGAGAGAGAGAAACAAATAGATAAACAACATGATCGAGTGTTGCAATAACGGGATCCTGCCCGTAAGAACCGTGGAAGGATGTTTACACTCCACCTTAGACCTACGGTTTAACACAGATCATTAGGGCACCCTGGCTAGCAGCCGTGGAAGGACGTGCCGGGTCTCGAGCCCGCCTCCACTCCACCTTAGACCTACGGTTTAACACGGATCATTAGGTCACCCTGGCTATCAGCCGCGGAAGGACGCGCCGGGTCTCGAGCCCGCCTCCACCTTAGAGTTTAACGCGGTCTCGTGACGCACATAAACATTATAGATGGGTGTGTACGTGCCGTGTACACAGTGCCAACTGGCTGATGATGCCTGGAGGCACTGGCTGATTAAGCCAACTGGCTGATTAGGGGCCCTATAAGATAACGTCCGCTCGGCTGAAGTCTTAATATGGGCTTGGCTCCTGCCAGGCGAACACCTCTCCTCTCTCTCTTAGGTTAGGTCTCCCCCAGCGGGGTTCATTGCAGCTTGGGGGGTAACTCCGCCTCCAAGTTGCATAACCCTTGTTGCTCTTGCATCCCCTCCCCCATTTTGGGGGTGCCTTGCAACAAAAGGGGGTTGGCGCTATGGGGTGCCTTGTAACAAAGGGGGTGGGGTCGTCAATATGGGGGCTTTGCAACAAGGGTGGGGGTGGCATTATGGGGTGCCTTGCAACAAGGGGTGTGGTTGCACTATGGGGTGCCTTGTAACAAGGGTGGGGTGGCACTATGGGGTGCCTTGGCACTCTTGCAACATCTTGCAACATTTGCAATCGCATTGCACTCTACCATTTTGCGGGCGTTCTACCCTGGTCAGGCCAAAATGAGAAGTATCATCTACATAACGAAACCATGTTAGATTCCTGGGACATATTGTTTGCAACAATTCCGACTCATAATATTCCATTTATATATAATGTACTCAGTATTGGAGATAAAGGGGACCCCATTCCCATACCAAAACGTTGCAAATAAAATTCTTCACCGAAGGAGAAGGCATTATTGGTGACACAGAGTTTTAGCAGTTCTAAAAATACAGATGTGGGCATGCCTAGTTTTGCGTTACATGTTGGCAATTTTCTATCTAAAAACTAAGTACATCATCAATGGGAACTTTCGTAAACAAGAACTCAACGTCAAAACTGATCATTCTTCCCCGCTTTAATTCTAAGGACATAACTTTGTTAATAAAGTCACAGGAATTAGTCATGTGCGAGCCTGAAAATTTACCAACTAATGGGGAAAATCTATCTGCAAGAAATTTAGATAACCTGTAATTAAAGGAACCCCTGTGTGAAATAATGGGACGGAGTGGTATATTAATCTTATGGGTTTTGGGTAAGCCGTAAATAGGGAGTTTGGGGTTAATCTGTAAAAATCTTTTAGGGTCAATCGCCAGGACATCTTTTAATAAGTTCCTGATAGTTTTGTTGAATTCAGCAGAAAGACGCTTTAGGGGGGACTATCTCACTTTGGTGTAGGTGAATTCTTCACTAAGTAATGCTTCCACTTTTTGTTTATAATCAAACTTGTCCAAAATAACCAGTTACTTTTGTCCGCTTTAGTGACAAATATTGCTTCGTTCTTCCTGAGCTTGTCTAAAGCTAACCGGAATCTTTTGGGAATCGAATCCATTGAGTTGAAATTTTCCAGAAACTTGCTCAGAACCAAACCATTTAAACATGGAATATCCACCCTGGAATTAACGACGGAAGACACAAAATCTAAAACAATGTTTTTATCGGGTTTAAGGGCAAAGGACAGCCCTAAATTAAGAACTTCCTTTTCGGATTTGGATAAGGCATATGTCGATAAATTTAAAACCGAACCCTGCACCGTACACTTTGATCAAGCACTTTCATCACATAAATTGGATAGCTTTCTGTTAAGTCGTTGTTCAGTGCGTCTAGTCTTACATCGCATTTATAATCTGCAGTTTCAAACAGCGCCACAAGTAGTTCACACAACACATGCGATTTAAGGACGAGTAGACAATTTCTTAGTTTGAAATACGTATGGTCAATCTCTCTTTTAACACACGGAATACGTTCCTTCAAATTTCCCTGGCAAAATTCGGAAACGGTGTATGGTCCTTCCTGAAGGTAAACGGTAGTAAGGACTTCGGGCACACTTGCTCCACTAAACACTCGCAGGAACTTGAGTTGTAGCTTCTTGGTCTTTAAAGCCACTAGTGTTTTTTCATATAGACGATAAGAAGATACAAGTTTGGGAAAGGTAACTAAGAAGAAGGCGAATAAATGGCGTCTGATCGTGGGATCCATAATAAATGCAAAAAACTTCACTTTTCTACGCGAAGGTCAAAATATGATAATAAAAACTCACTCTAATAGACAGAGTTTATTTCCACAACAGGTTCGATGCCCACTGGCATCCTCTTCGGGTGGATACAGAAAAACGAATGAACCATAAACAAGAGGGAAAACAGTCCAGGGACATTAAGAAATTCGCACCTAGGTTAGATCCCGTTCTCCCGACACCGGAAGGGCATTTTTATTATAAGTACATTCGCACAAATTTAAAACTATCTTCTTTTTCTATACATACAGATTCTATTATGTTTTTACATAATTATTACATTTATTATTACATTTATTACATTTAATATTGCATTATTATTTATTACAGAAATTATAAATTTATTATTACATTGATTATTACATTGTTGTTTATTATACAGAAATTATAAACCGAAAAACGAATGAAAAAGGCGAAAAGAAAACAATCCAGACATCATTAAGAAATTCGCACCTACGTTAGATCCCGTTCTCCCGACACCAGAAGGGCATTTTATTTAAATACATTTGCACAAATTAAAACTATCTTCTTGTTCTATACATACAGATTCTATTATTTTGACATAATTACTGCATTTATTATTGCATTTATTATTACATTTACGTTTTTTTTTAACATTTATTATTATTACCTTTATAGGTATTATTACATTTATTATTCCATCTACATTTTACCGAAAAAACGAATGAACCAAAAGCGAGTAAGGAAACAATCCAGAGACCTTTAAGAAATTCACAATTAGGTTAGAACCCGTGCACCCGAGGCCGTAAGGGATTTTTTGACCAAGAATCTCATTAGAGGGTCCAGCTTATAAGTACCTTGTTTACGAAAGTTCCCGCTGATGATGTACTTAGTTTTTTAGACCACATCTGTATTTTTAGAACTGATAAAACTCTGTGTCACCAATAATGCCATCTCCTTTGGTGAAGAATTTTATTTGCAACGTTTTGGTATGGGAATGGGGTCCCCTTTATCCCCAATACTGAGTACATTATAAATGGAATATTATGAGTCGGAATTGTTGCAAAACAATGTTCCAGGAATCAATTTGGTTTCGTTATGTAGATGATTATTTTTCATTTGGCCTGACCACTGGAACAACTTTGACACTTCTTTCAGTCATTAAATAATCTTGTTCCCTCTATTAAATTTAAATATGAATGGGAAAACGACAAACAATTAACTTTTCTAGATGTTTTGGTCATTAACGAAAGCGGAAAGCCCAATTTCACGGTCTATAGAAAACCTACTCATTGTAATTTGTACATTCATTATTTTTCATATCATGATGAAGGGGTTAAAAGCTCAATTATTTCTTCCATGTTTCTAAGGGCACTCAGGATTTGTAGTCCACATTTGCTGGACCCGGAAAATTCAAAGATTTGAAACATTTTTAAGGAGTTAAAATATCCTGAGTGGTTTACCAGAAAGGCGTATTTTAAAGCCAGAAAAATTTTTTAGGCCCCTCGGGAACCTTCAGTTAACCAAAAACAATATGTGAGTTTGCCTTACATTGCCAGCATAGAAAGAGTAAAACCATTGACGAAAGATTTTAAGTTTGCTTTGGCGTTCAAATATTCGTCTACCGTTAAAAGTAAATTGGTTTGGAATAACGTTACAAAACAGGAACAAGCCTGTGTCTACAGCATTTCCTGTAAAAGTCGTGATTTAGTATACGTAGGAGAAACTGGAAGAAATATTGAAACCCGTATTAAAGAACACAAATGTCTTCAGAAGTTGTAATACTAATAATGCAATTTTTTATCACGCCAGCCAAAATGATCATGTATAGATTGGGAATCAAGTAAGTTACTTTATAAATGCAATAATTATGTTAAACGAAAAATAATATAATCTGTATGGATAGTACAAGTGGATAATTTTAAATTCTTGGTCAAAAAATCCCTTCCGGCCTCGGGTGAACGGGTTCTAACCTAAGTATGAATTTCTTAAAGGTATCTGGATTGGTTCCTTACTCGCTTTTGGTTCATTCGTTTTTTAGGTAAAATGTAAATGGAATAATAAATGTAATAATAAAAGTAATTAACATAAATGTAATAATACGTGTAAAGGTAATAATAATAAATGTTAAAAAAAACGTAAATGTAATAATAAATGCAATAATAAATGCAGTAATTATATCAAAATACTAGAATTTGTATGTATAGAACAAGAAGATAGTTTTAATTTGTGCGAATGAACTTATATAAAATGCCCTTCTGGTGTCGGGAGAACGGGATCTAACCTAGGTGCGAATTTCTTAATGGTCTCTGGATTGTTTCCTTCTCGCCTTTTTCATTCGTTTTTCGGTTTATAATTTCTGCGTAATAAACAACCATGTAATAATCAATTTAATAATAAATTTATAATTTCTGTAATAAATAATAATGCAATATTAAATGTAATAAATGTAATAATAAATGTAATAATTATGTAAAAACATAATAGAATCTGTATGTATAGAAAAAGAAGATAGTTTTAAATTTGTGCGAATGTACTTATAAGTGGGACCCTTTAATAAAAATGCCCTTCCGGTGTCGGGAGAACGGGATCTAACCTAGGTGCATATTTCTTAATGGTCCCTGGACTGTTTTCCCTCTTGTTTTTGGTTCATTCGTTTTTCTTTATCCACCCAAAGAGGATGCCAGTGGGCATCGAAACTGTTGTGGAAATAAACTCCTCTGTCTATTAGAGTGGGTTTTTATTATAATATTTTGACATTAAATATCTAATTTTAAACTTCCATATTCATTTAAAAAAATTTAAATAATACATGTTTTATTTAAAAAAAAATTAAAATATACAAATAATTGACTTAGACTTCTTACTATGAAAAGGAATCGATGGGGACGAAATCTTTGCAAGTTTGTACAGGAAAAATACTGAAAATTAAGAGGGAGAAAGAAATAGCTGCGCATATTTGTGCAATTTCAAACAAGATTCTATTTAGTGGTAGACAGTGCAGAATAATGAGCGCGCATCATCTCACTTGCTGCAGCATGTTCAAGCGTGTTGAGCATAAATTACTATATTTCGGCTTGCTTGTGTTAACTTTTCTCATCATCAGTTATACTGTGATTGAGCATAGTATTATTATAATGTGAATTGCCTTGATTTATTTTAGGTATGTATGTTAATTATTACTATATGAAATAAATTAATTATTGTGAATAAATGTTTTATGATGCAAATTAGCAATTATGCCAATCGTGATGATTACAATAAATATTTTTAGTATATATTAGCTTTATGTTATTTTTTCAGCTGTTGAAACTAAAACTAAGATGGTCTTATCAATAAAACGGCTAAATCCCATTGAAATAGTTAAGCAGCATGGGATAAACAATGAAAATTTTGCTCAATTGATTTTAAATCATATATTAGAAACAATCCCAGTTGACAGAACGACACTCTCAGATGAAAGTAAAAGTGAATGCATCAAAATAATAAGAACTTTTATTTCTGATCTAAAAAAGTTCCACAGATAATATTCAAGAAAGCTTGATAGAGTAATAGAAAATAATAAAAAAAAGAATGGCTTGAGAAATGCATGATATTGCCTATCGAAAATTTGAAAGATGCGACTACACCACAACTTCGTCCTGGACGCCCACCTACTGCATCATGGAAGGAATTGTCAGAGTGATCAAAAAGAAGAATGACAGCTGCATTAGCTAATAAAGACGAAGAGGTGCTTGCTTTTGCTGCGGCAAGGTCAGTCAGAGGAGACTCGCAGAAACGAGATTTGGCTTTTGTAATGAAAGAAGCAACGATGTCTCCATCTCGACCAAGTAAAATCACGAGAGCTTTAAATTCTAAGACTCCCATTAAATACACAAATGAAGAAGCAATAGTTCTTATTTTTCAAACAGATATGAGCTATAGGGGTTACAATATATTGAGGAAATCTCTTTTACAACATGGTGTTAATGTATATCCTTCAAATAAAGATCTGGCGAAAACTAAATTGAGCTGCTACCCTGAAGAAATAGAAATTTCTGAAATTAAGATGCCACCATCCATTCATAACATACTTATTCATGGGAAAAAAGTGATAAATAAACGTATTTTACCAGCACCATTCAAGAAAAATATCAAAGCATGACAAAATTAAAGATCAACTTCATTATCTCTTAATGTCTCTTGATCCAGTTATCAGTAGTTTGAGAAAATTTGACCTGGTTAAAAAGAGTTGTTTGCCTCATGAGGCTGTCTCACTTCTGAAACATAATATTGATGTTCAAATTTAGATCTAAGTTCTGATGATGAAGATGATTAGGCCAAACCTTTTTCGTAATAAATATGAAATGAAATTCAAAATTGAATTTAATGTAGCATTTAATGTTTCACAATATCATTTATTCCAATTAGTAGCTATGCATTATGTTTGATGAATTTATTTCTTATCTTAACAGCTATAAACTGTTATAAATATATTACAGTTATTTCTATTAGAATTTTATAACATACGGAAAATTTATTTCAAATTATAAAAAAATATAGATATTTTATATAATCTTTGTTTATTTCTGTTAATTGAAAGTGTAATTATAATGACTTATAGTACAGGGTGTCCCAGAATTAACTATCTATTTCAATGAAATCGGACAAATTTAATAAAAACTGACATAATTTTGGGTTTATTACTAAATTATGATACAAAAACAAATAGATTTATAAATCATAAGTCAAAACTTTATTGAGAAGTTTCAACATGTGCACCGTCTGTATCTCTGCAAATTTCAAATCTATCCTCAGCGCTGCGAAACACATTTTGAAGCATTTCAGGTGTTATCTCCCGCACTGCCAACTGGATGCGTTCTTTAAGTTCAGCTAAACTATTGATCTTTTGGCGATAAACCTTTGTTTTTATGAAACCCCATGCAAAGAAATCCAGGGGTGTCAAATCCGGAGAACGCGGAGGCCAAGGTCAAGGTCCTCCACGTCCAATCCACCGATTCGGAAGGCGTCTGTTGAGGTATTCTCGAACAATTAGAGCATAATGACATGGTGCTCCATCTTGTTGAAACACAACATTATCAAGAATGCCATCATCAAGAAGCTGTGGTTCGAGAAACTGCTGAAGCATATCAAGGTAGACGGTACCTGTTACAGTTGCTTCCGCAAAGAAGAATGGGCCATAAATTTTGGATTTGGTCATTCCAAGCCACACGTTAACTTTTGGAGAGTCTCTTTGCCATTCTATGACTTCAGACGGTCTTTCATTGGACGAGATAATGAAAAAATTATGAAAATAAAATTATGAAAAAAATTTAGAAATTTATACATTTTTAACACATATTAAACATGATCAACATAAATAAAAGTGTTTTTAAAAAATTTGTCCGATTTCATTGAAATAGATAGTTCATTCTGGGACACCCTGTATAATAAATATATTTTGATTTATTAATTTCATCTCTCTTTCCGTTATGTAATTATAGATTTAGAAGTTAAAGTTATATTAATCACTAATATAAAATGAAATTATCAATTTCCAAAATGGAGTCTTATCATATATACTCGTACATGTCAATTGAAAAGTATCAAATGTGCTACTGCTATTAATATTATTGTTCTTATTATTATCATCATTATTATTAAAAATAGTGGTATAAATTAATGGTAACCTGAAAGGTTTCCCATCAGATCTAAGCTAAGTGCAATACATCACAAATCAACAGATTGTGTCAATTAGGCATAACTCAAGTATAAACACTAAACCAATATAAATTATAATAAATAAATAATTATTGCACTGTAATTGTCTTAAAACAAGTTAATAACATTTAGTTCAAGTATTCTCTAAATAACCAATTGATTGAAATATCGTCAAAAGCCAGGAAAAGCTAAGAAATAATTTTGGCCGTTTTTTATACAATTGGTGGCACTGTGCGTCGTTGTAAAACTCCTTGTCACAACATCGGAACCAGTCACGAACATTCTTCATCACGTCATCGTCATCCTCAAAGTTGCCCATATAACCCATCCTTTAGCGGGCCATAGAGATGGTAATCTGAAGATCCAAAATCCGGACTATAAGTAGGAAGGAGGAGGACGGTCCATCCCAAAAGCGCGATCTCCTCCCGTGGGTGCAGGCTGGTGTGAGGTCGAGCGTTTTCATGAATGAAAAGCACCTCGTTCGGTTAGGATGAGCGAAGAGCAAAGAAGTTCTGAACATCTTTGCTGGTGATGTCTTATGTCTTTCCCCGCTGTTGAAACGCTTTGCCCAATGTCTAAGTGCTCAAATCAATGGTAGATTCGCCGTACACATTATTTAAACGCCTATGAATATCCAGTGGAGGAACCTCTTCCGCAGTAAGAAATTCAATGACTGTTCTCTGCTTCGTACGCACATCTAGCGAGTTAGCCATTTTGACAGCGTGGTGTGTTGTTGTCACGTGACAGATCACAGCGCCGCTCAACTTAAAATGGGCGGGAGATACAAACCTTTCATTGTAATCTTACGTAGCTTTCCTACGACGCTTTGGTTAAGAACTGCAAAATAAGAGGCATTATTTTCGTACCGCCTTTTCTTCATATATAGTAACATATATATACAGTGAGCCCCTGCTTAACGTCATGGCGATTTAACGTGGTCAATTATTTGTGGATATTTTCTCACAACGTTGTCCCCATTATCCGCTTTAACGTTGTTGCGCTCCAGTCTTTTGTTGCCACCACGTGGTTTCGAGAAGTTTCCAGAGAATTCTGGATTCATCGATGCTGTACTCCGCCACTTTTCCCGCGCGCCGAGCAGTATTTAAAAGGCGTGCAGGCGAGAATTCTCATCAGTTTTTGACCAGTTTAGGCCTGGCTGAAAATAGAACTGCTTTGTCGTTACCCTCAAGTATGAAAACTCCTAAGAAGACCAGAAAGTCAATTCCGTTGAGCACGAAACTGGATGTTCTTCATCGTTTCGATAAAGGAGAACCTGCCGTGTCGTTGCTGCTTTGGGTTTACTGGCAACGACTGTGAGAACCATTCGAACATTAGAAAACAAAATTTGTGCTTCTGCAGAATCCGCCAATCGCTTGAACTCTGCCCGGACTATGCGATCAAGACCTAAGGCTTGGAAGGGTTTATCTAAGAGTCATCTTCCGGTCCATTGAAAAGCCAACAAGAAAGCGTGGATTACCGGATCGATTTTTACCGATTGGTTGAACGACTGCGATTCACGAATGGAAAAAATATTGCTCCGACCAGGATTTGGACTTCAAGATTTTGTTCCTCATCGACAACGCACCTGGACATCCACTAAACTTGGGCAATTTCGACAAAAATGTTCGTTTCGTTTTTTGCCGCCGAACACGAGAACACGACTTCGCTCATTCAACCCACGGACCAGGGCATCATTAAGGTGTTTAAGGCCTGCTACATGCGAAGAACGTTACAACAACTGGTTGAAGCTACAGATGCGGACAACAAGGAAACGGTTCTGACTTTTTGGAAACGTTACATCTATAAGGCTTTGCAGAATATCAAGTGTGCTTGGGACGAAGTCTCCGAAGGCCGCATGAATTCAGTTTGGGGTCGGATATGGCCAGAAGTCGTTCACAACCACCAGATTCACCGAAGCAGAACCAGCAACGAGAAAGGAAATCTTAGATTTGACGCATGAAGCAGGTTTCGACGAGCTTGAAGATAAAGATGCTATCGAAGTTCTCGATTGGTATCAAGAAGAACTTTCCAACCAAGATCCCAAGGACTTGGAAGAAATGGAAAAAGATGACGAAGAATTAGGTGAAGACGAGGCAGAATCTGCTAGAACTCTGACCACCAAAGCTCTGGGTAAAGCCTTTGGACTCATCGAAGAAGGAATGCAGCTGTTTGCCGATGCCAATCCCATGATGGAACGAAGCTTGAAAGTCAAAAAAATGGTATCGGACGCTATCAAATGTTACAGGGAAATCCAATATATATATATATATATATATATATATATATATATATATATATATATATATATATATATATATGTGTGTGTGTGTGTGTGTGTGTGTGTGTGAAATTTAGAAATTTAAGGTAGATACCTTCTAAATGGAAGAATATTTTATTTACAAAATTTAAAACATATGATGAGAGCTCTTTCCCAAACTAAAGATAAAGCCATGTTTTGTTTCTGAGAAAATAAAATGTATGCTATATTTTGCATTTAATTATATTTCGTAAGAACTGCCGTAAATTTTAAATGGAAAATCTGACGAAAATTCCTGTATTTAGAATTGGACATTTCGAGAGTTATAAGATCTAAACGAGTGTATTATACGACATATTTACATAAAATTCATTTAAATTCTATCATTATATGATTTAAATTCCTCTGTGTTCGAACCACATTAGATTTTAAAGTTGGACGGCAGCCAATTGAAAGAATTTATTTTAGTGGAAAGAACAAATAAAAGAAAACATAAATTATAAATTAATGGAAATTGAAGTTGAAAGGGAGAATAATTGTATTTATTAATGCTTTGTGTTGTAAAGATTCCATTGGTGAGGTGCGAATAATCTTCTAATCTTTGGTTGAAGCACGAAATTCCGCCTTTGATTAATTCGATACTTTGCTAATTCCGCATTCATACAAGAGCCTCTATTCCGCTGCGTAGAACTTTCTCCTTCATTCTAATTTCAGAGGGTTTCGCAGTGAATGCTATTTTTTCTGTGTCGAATCAGGTTTTGGGGTTCATTTTCCGTTTTCAGGGGTGTCTCTTATATTCAACCTTACAGTCCACGTAGTTTGTTTGTTTTTTCTCTCTTTCTCTCTGAGTCCTATTTATAGTACCTTTAAATCTTATAAGTTTCAAGAAAGCACCAACTTTAGGGAACTTTTACCATTCATTGGCCCCATTCGGCCCTATTTTTAGGTTAGGTTAAGTTCAGTTTAGTTTAGTTTTACCGTTTAGTGGCCTCATTTGACCATGTTTTTGAAATTTTAAAAAATAAAGTACAATTGCATAAATAATGTCAAAAACAACTTTAAAAAAACAACAACTTTAAACTGAAAAACTAAGCTAGACTAAACAAAATTAAATCTAACTTAACCTAACCTAAAAATGGGGCCAAATGGAGCCACAAAACCGGAAAAGTTTCTCCTGGAACTATAGCTCGAATCCGAATCCAAATAAGCATTTGGGTAACGTATATATATATATATATATATATATATATATATATATATATATATATATATCACTCAAACCCGCAAGGAAAAAATTATAAAACAGTGTTTAAAAAGGCTAATTAATTTCGGCCGGTCACAACCAAGCCCTTTTCAAAACCATAAACTAGTTAAAGTGTCTAAAAATGTTATAAAACTTCCGTCCAGCGGAAGAGCTGAAGTTAAAATGACTGTGTTAAGGCATAATCACGGACAGAGAGATGGTGGCTCTCGTACATCTGGCAGTTGGCAAAGGCAAAAAATTGCCTAAATTTCAAACATTCAAGATGAGAAATCTAAGTAAAAATCAATCATGTACATCTGGCAGCCGGTCACGACCCGAAATTGCCCTAAAATATTTTAAAATGTTACAAATAAAGCTATTCATACTGTAGGACAGCTTAATATGTGAAATGGTGTTTTCTCCTAAAATATAAAATGCCTCGTATATTTATCTGTCTCTGTTCCTGGTCCCTGACCTTCATGATAGGTTTAGAATCCTGGAAGTTAAAAATGTGATTATGATGTTCCCTATGCTGAACCAAGCTACTATAAGTATTACCCGATCTCAGGTCACGTTTGTGGGAATTAATCCTTCTCTGAAAATCAATTGTCTCTCCGATGTATTTTTGAGGGCAGCCTCCACATGGAATTTCATAAACTACGCCAGAATTACTGGAGGCTTTTGTAGTAGGATGACGGATGAACGAAGACAATTTATTTGGTACAGCGGAGACCAACTTAATCTGCTGTGGTAAGAATGAGGAAAGCCCTTTGTTAACCTCAAAAGGCACTTTCAGGAATGAACGTCTTTATCCTGGTTCCTTGTTTTGGGAGAAAAGAAAGATCTCCTAGCGGCGAAATAAGCTTTATCAATGAACAATTTGGAATAACCCAAATCCTGAAAGCTCTCAAAAAGAGACCCGAAATAACGCCTTTTTTAGTACAGAGAGAATGATTGGAAAAAGCATGAATGTAGGTGTCTGAATGCGTAGTCTTTCTAAATACTTTGAAAGAAGGTCTTTGGTTGGGATCTCTCAAAATAAAAGCATCCATAAACGAGAGAGATCCACTAATCTCAACTTCGTACGTAAACTGTATTGAAGATACGAAACTGTTAAGAAATCCCACCAGCTCATCGAAATCGACATGAGATTTCAAAATAATACACGTATCATCAACGTAACGGAACAAATTGACCCCCGGCTTGGTTGTGACCAGCCGAAATTAATTAACCTTTTTAAACAGTCTTATAATTTTTTCCTTGCGGGTTTGAGTGATATTATATTGGTGCCGTAAATGCAATCAAAGTTAAGTTTACACATATATATATATATATATATATATATATATATATATACAGGGTGTCCCCTAAGTCCGGCATCATAGGAAAAATAATAGAAAAAGGCAAAACAAAAGCTTTTATTTACAGAACGTGCTCAATATGTCCACCATTGTTTTCAATAAACAAATTCAGACATGATACCCAGTCAGCAAGCACACGGTGAATGGTGTCAGGAGTAATGGTGTTACATGCCACAATAATGCGCTGCCGCAAATGTTCAACACTCCTAATTTTCTCTGCGTATACCAGCGCTTTCAAGTTGCCCCAGAGATAAAAATCTAGTGGCGTGAGATCTGGGCTTCTAGCTGGCCATTCCACAGGCCCTCGACGTCCTATCCAATAACCAGGGAATTGTTGGTAGAGGTATTCCCTTACTTGGGTGCTGTAATGTGCAGGAGCGCCGTCTTGCCGGAACCATGTTGGGAAATTTCCTTCTTCGTTCAAGACACTGGGAAATGCTTCTTCCTTGAGCATACGTAGGTAGGTGCCTCCAGTGACATGCTCATCGAAAAAGAGGGGGCCTATGATGCGATCTTTCCAAATGCCACACCATACCATCACCCGAGATGCACCTTGCTCCTTTGAAGAGGTATACCAGTGAGGGCTGTTTTGAGACCAGCAGCGGGTGTTCTATCGATTTACCTCACCATTTCCATAAAAAACAGCCTCGTCACTGAACAGAATGGTGGACGGGAAATTGGCATCCCGAGCATAAGAAAAATATGAATTTCTCCTATGATGCCGGACTTATGGGACACCCTGTGTATTATATATATATATATATATATATATATATAATATATACTGTATAATATATATATATATATATATATATATATATATATATATATATATATATATATATATATATTAGGGTGGAGCGAAAATATGAATTTTAGAATATCAATTTCGAATACCTAGGAAAAGTTGTAAATGACGCTAATGTAAATGTCCACCAAATTTCAACGCTGCTGTTTCAGTAAGAGGCTCCGCAATGACCTTGAAAAACCGTCACATTTTGAGCCTCACTCACTCAATCTTCCCAAAGTGCGTGCAGTGACGCGATGTGTTACAGTTTAGCTTAGCTTATTAGTATAACTACTTAACCGCTTTTGCATGCATAAATATTTATTTCTTGTAATTTTCTGATTTAATTACATTAATTCTATTTTTTCAGAAATATTAAAATTGATAAAAAAGTAAAGACAAGGCAGTGTAGTATATGCCCATTTTTTGGCGCTGCTAAAGAACTAAATAGCAATAGGCTTCCAACCTATGAAGAAATGTTTAGACATTATTGATGGGTAAGAGCTGACATAAAGTTCACTAATAATAACAAAGATCCTGCAGTCTCTGACGTATCAGAAAGAGTCGCTTTAGATATTGAAAATATTTTTGATAAAGTCCTCAATTCCAACAGTTTCTCACAAAAGAGTTTTGCAGCTTATTCGCTCCTATCATAATAAATATATGGTGTTGATAAAGCCATACAAAGGAAGCAAAGGAAACCCAAATTATCAAAACAAATTACAGTTGTTCAGAGAAAAAGCTAAAAATTTATTTGATATTGCTAGCTGCAAATGTGAGTTTGATTCATGTCACTGTGATAAAACTACAAAGGTTCCTCGCATTGAGCAAAAATTTCTCACTGATCAAAGAGGAGATAGAAAAATGGCAATTGGGAATATAGATAAAATAACAACTGAAAAACTTAAAAAGAATATGAAACGAAAAGAAGTGGAACTTTCTCGAATAAGCAAAAGCATTTCAACTAATGATGATGCTGTAGGCCTAGGCCTTGATTCATCTGATTCGGAGGGTGACATTTCAGCTTGCTCAGGGAAAGCATCAAACCCGACCCAAACAAGAGCTGTTGATGATGTTAGACCGTTTAACTCGCATCAACAAATGAGAGTTAATTTAGGAAATGTTGCACAAGTTTGTGATAGATACGGCATATCTGACCGGGCAGGTGCATCTTTGGCATCTGCTGCCCTGCAAGATGTTGGTCTAATAGGAAATGAGGATACCTCCCTCGTAATTGACAGGAATAAAATTAGAAGAGAAAGGATGAAAATACGACGTAAAATGCAACAAGAAGATAATGAGGAACACTTAAAATCTCTATATTTTGATGGAAGAAAAGATAAAACTAAATATCTATCAATCAAGGCAAAAAATATTATTACAAGTCGGTCATTGAAGAACACATAACCTTAGTAAGAGAACCAGGGTCTTGCTATGTTGGTCATATTGCACCTGTCTCTGGTACTGCTCATGGTATTAAAGATTCGTTAATTCAGTTTTTATCAGAAAATGTTCAAAACATTGATGAACTGATGGCTATTGGATGTGATGGAACAACAGGACCTGATACCTTCTGGAACAATTGGCAAAGCACTGAAAAATTGTGAACAACTTCCAGTTCCAGGGTTTGATAAAATTGAAGCAGATATACCATACATAGCAAATGAAGACTTAAGTACGGACCAGAAGTATTTGCTTGAAATCTGTAAAACTGTGTGCTCAGGTAAATGCTCTCAGGATTTGTCAGCAAAAAATCCAGGAACTTTAGCTCATGCAAGGTGGATAACTACAGCAAATCGAATGCTACGCTTTTACATTGCTAAAGATAAACCATCAGAGAATCTTCGTGCATTAGCAACATTTGTAATGAAAGTTCATGCTCCAATGTAGTTTACCATTAAGTCAAAATCTTCATGCACAGAAGGAGGAAGACATGTCTGGGAAGCCATTTCAAGATCAAGATACCTTCCATTTGAGCTGAGAAACGTTGTGGATTCTTCAATACAACGCAAAGCTTATTTTGCTCACCCAGAGAACCTATTGCTCTCTATGATCACCGAGGATCAGGAGCACATTAGAGAGATGGCAATTCGAAGAATTATGCTTGCAAGAAGCAAAACACAAAAGGAAATCCGAAAGTTTACAATACCAAGGCTGAACTTTGGAGCAAAAGAATACATCGCTCTTATTAACTGGAAAGAAGAAGGGCGATTAAGTCCTCCGCTTTGCAGCAATTAACGGAGAAGGAATTAAGAGTTCGCTTCCAAACAGTCAGATTTCGGAGGCATACTTGGGATGTCATGTCACATCCAGGCCGTAGAAAGATGTAAAAAGCTAGTAACAAAAGCAGCAGCTACAATTTCTGGAAAAGAACGAAGGGATGGATTCATTCGAGTGAGATTGGAATCAAGAAATATAATGCCATTTTTCAATACTAAATCACAAATTAGTTCGATAAGCAGGAAAAGGAATAAGACTAAGACAAAAGTCCATAAAAAGGTTGGGTGGTTGGGATGGGCTAGGCTGGAACTCGATGTGCAGCTACATCCACGTGGTGAGTTCTGTGTACTTTGTTTATATTTATATACACACAGTGTATATATATATATATATATATTAGTGATGTAGCGGATGTCATTTTTTTCACATCCGCGGATGCGGATGCGGATGAGGATGTTTGATTTCAACATCCGTGGATGCGGATGCGGATGTCTACATTTTCGTTATTTTTTAGGATATATTCGAGATTTGTTGTGTTTAACGAACAGTATATAATAAGTTATTATATAGAGAGAGCTGTAGCTATAATGTAGTATAATTGATTAATTGTACAATAATTGCTGTACTTTTCTCTGAACATATAAAATAATATCAAGCATCTAACTAATATAGAAATTAATTAGTGAATTCGTCTGCAAATAAATTCGTTATATTTTGTTGAGTTTCAGCCACAATTAGAAACCATAATTGTGTTACCAGGATGCGGGACGTGAACCCAACTCAAATGCATCCCACCGACCTCTTTCCCCAACCTCCACCCTTATAGAAAGAGATCTTTAATTAGCTTGATAACTATTTATATTAAGTTTAAAGTTTTATTAGGCATATTTATAAATGAGTAATTAAAATAAAAAACTAAGATGTTCATCGTTTAATGTTCAAACTTAATTATAGGAAGGTTATGCTTAAGGAACATTAATTTTTCTGCCTTTTCTGCTGCCAGTCTGTTTCTCTTTTCATCATATATTAATCCAGCACTGCTAAATAATCTCTCGCTTGGTACGTTTGTTGGAGGACAGGCTAAATGTTTCCTTGCAAGTTTACTCAAGTATGGATAGATATTCTGCGTATTTTTCCACCAACTAATAGGATTGTCACATGCAGCCAGGCGTTTTTCTTGGTGATAGCTCTCGATCATTTTTACTACATCTTTTGACATCGCGTAGGTCTCGTCATTGCTGCTTGACTCAAGAAACTGAGAGACAGATTCTGTGATAGATTTGCTTGTTGAAGGTGTTGGTTCTGTCACTGAAACTTTTATTCTTTTGGTGGGTGGCGAAGCGACAGATTCAAGAGATTGAAGCTCTTCAACTGCTTTGCCAAGTGATGATTTAACTCGTTCTAATGTACTAGGTGAAAATAACTTAGCTTTGTAACGTGGATCTAAGTAGGTTGCAAGAGAGTAACTTCATACAAGAACAGCCTCTCGTCTTGTCGCTTGCATCACTTTTGCGCACAATGAACTAGTTCTATTAATATAGTAGAATTTGATAATTTCCGCTTATTAATGACATTTTATCTCAACGGTCCACATCCGCACGACATCCGCAGTCCAAAGTGCGGATGCGGGTGCGGATGCGGATGCGAGAAAATGTGCGGATGCGGATGTGACCTACATCACTAATATAATATATATATATATATACACAAAGTAGCGGAAAGCTGCCAGAAATGTTCAAATTATGAAGCTATTATTTGCCCTCGCTGGGGACCCTGAACAATTAATTCAAGGGACATCAAATTTTGAGTGAACAGTGACAGTAGCACGTTGACAACTTTTGCAGGTATTCCAATTCGATATATGAAAAAAAGATTTTTTGGTCCATTTTCACTCCACCCTAATATATATATATATATATATATATATATATATATATATATATATATATATATGTCAAGCACAGACCGTGCATGGAACAAGGAACTCTTCTGGGAAATTACATCCACTATAGTTCGAATAAGTAATAATAAATGACAAATACTATAGTTTTTTCTTTTTCATGATGTTAGCCCGACGGGGGCAACGGGTCACTCGCAAAGAGGTTCCATAAATATAACTTCCCACACCAGCTCTTTGCAAAGCAGAAAGGATCCAGCATTGGGACAGGATCTAGGGTTTACAGCTTACACCTAGCCTACTACATTCAGAACCTCAATATGAGCAAAAGACTCGTTGCATTCACGTCGGATTGGATACATCAAAGAAAAAGGGGTAACTATTGTATTTTTAGCCAAAAAACAAAACTTAAACCTCAACCCGGACATTGAGCGTCCACTTTTCAAAGCACATAACAAGTCCTTTTAATATACACAAACACAGAATGATCCCCTGAGAAACTCATATGCTAAACACAGATCGTGCTTGGAAAAAGGAACTCTTCTGGGAAATTACATCACCGATAGTTAGAATAAGTAATGATAAATGAAAAATACTCTAGCTTTTTCTTTTTCATGATGTTAGCCCGAGGTGGGCAACGGGTCACAAGCAAAGAGGTCCCAAAAATATACCTGCCCTAACCAGCTATCTGCAAAGCAGATACAATCCAGCATTGGGACAGGATCTAGGATTTATAGCTTACATCTAACCTACTACATACAAAACATCAATATAAGCAAAAGGCTCTTTGCATTCACGTCGGATTGAATACATCAAAGAAAAAGGGGTGACTATTATATTTTTAACTTAAAAATAAAACTTAAACCTCAAACGGGACATTGAGCGTACACTTTTCAAGGCCCATAACACCTCCGAAAAATATTCACAAACAGAATTATCCACTGAGAACCTCATATCTTACACACAGACCGTGGCTTGAACAAGTAAACCTTTTGGGAAATTACATCCACGATAGTTGGAATAAGTAATGATAAATGAAAAATGCTATAGTTTTTTTCATTTTCATGATGTTAGCCCGACGTGCGCAACGGGTCACTCGTAAAGAGGTCCTAAAAATATAGCTTCCCTCTCCAGCTGTCTGCAAAGTAGATAGGATCCAGCATTGGGACAGGATCTAGGGTTTACAGCTTACACCTACCCTACTACATTCAGAACATCAATATAAGCAAAAGACTCGTTGCATTCACGTCGGAATGGATACGTCAAAGAAAAAGGGGTAACTATTGTATTTTTAGCCAAAAAACAAAATTTAAACCTGAACCGGGACACATTGAGCGTCAACTTTTCAAGGCACAAAACACCACCGTTTAATATACACACCCTCAGAATGGTCACTTAAGAAACTTATATGTTAAAAGAACACCATGCATGAAACAATGAACTCACTCGCAAAGAGGTTCCATAAATATAACTTCCCACACCAGCTCTTTGCAAAGCAGAAAGGATCCAGCATTGGGACAGGATCTAGGGTTTACAGCTTACACCTAGCCTACTACATTCAGACCTCAATATGAGCAAAAGACTCGTTGCATTCACGTCGGATTGGATACATCAAAGAAAAAGGGGTAACTATTGTATTTTTAGCCAAAAAACAAAACTTAAACCTCAACCCGGACATTGAGCGTCCACTTTTCAAAGCACATAACAAGTCCTTTTAATATACACAAACACAGAATGATCCCCTGAGAAACTCATATGCTAAACACAGATCGTGCTTGGAAAAAGGAACTCTTCTGGGAAATTACATCACCGATAGTTAGAATAAGTAATGATAAATGAAAAATACTCTAGCTTTTTCTTTTTCATGATGTTAGCCCGACGTGGGCAACGGGTCACACGCAAAGAGGTCCCAAAAATATACCTGCCCTAACCAGCTATCTGCAAAGCAGATACAATCCAGCATTGGGACAGGATCTAGGATTTATAGCTTACATCTAACCTACTACATACAAAACATCAATATAAGCAAAAGGCTCTTTGCATTCACGTCGGATTGAATACATCAAAGAAAAAGGGGTGACTATTATATTTTTAACTTAAAAATAAAACTTAAACCTCAAACGGGACATTGAGCGTACACTTTTCAAGGCCCATAACACCTCCGAAAAATATTCACAAACAGAATTATCCACTGAGAACCTCATATCTTACACACAGACCGTGGCTTGAACAAGTAAACCTTTTGGGAAATTACATCCACGATAGTTGGAATAAGTAATGATAAATGAAAAATGCTATAGTTTTTTTCATTTTCATGATGTTAGCCCGACGTGCGCAACGGGTCACTCGTAAAGAGGTCCTAAAAATATAGCTTCCCTCTCCAGCTGTCTGCAAAGCAGATAGGATCCAGCATTGGGACAGGATCTAGGGTTTACAGCTTACACCTACCCTACTACATTCAGAACATCAATATAAGCAAAAGACTCGTTGCATTCACGTCGGAATGGATACGTCAAAGAAAAAGGGGTAACTATTGTATTTTTAGCCAAAAAACAAAATTTAAACCTTAACCGGGACACATTGAGCGTCAACTTTTCAAGGCACAAAACACCACCGTTTAATATACACACCCTCAGAATGGTCACTTAAGAAACTTATATGTTAAAAGAACACCATGCATGAAACAATGAACTCTTCTTGGAAATTAAGGACGTTTTCCAGTTTATGTACCGTTTTCTACAGTACATTACATACAGCATAGTGAACATTTTTAGATTGAAATTATTTATTCAAGGACCATTCGGAAATGGTTAGGTTAGGTTAGGTTGTCAAGAACTCATTTTTGATCACTCATTTTTGATCTGAAAAGAAGCAAAAATACATTATATGAAAAACGGTACACAAACTGGAAAAGGTCCGAAATGAATTCCACTATAGTTCGAATAAGTAATGATAAATGACAAATACTCTAGTTTTTTCTTTTTCATGATTTTAGCCCGACGTGGGCAACGGGTCACTCACAAAGAGGTCCCAGAAATATAGCGTCCCTCACCAGATATCTGCAAAGCAGATACAATCCAGCATTGGGACAGGATCTAGGATTTACAGCTTACATATAGCCGACTACATACAGAACATCAATATAAGCAAAAGACTCTTTGCATTCACGTCGGATTGAATACATCAAAGGAAAAGGGATAACTATTGTATTTTTAGCTTAAAAACTAAACTTAAACCTCAAACGGGACATTGAGCTTCCACTTTTCAAGGCCCATAACACCTCCGAAAAATATTCATAAACACAGAATTATCCCCTGAGAACCTCGTATCTTACACACAGACCGTGCCTTGAACAAGGAAACCTACTGTGAAATTACATCCACGATAGTTGGAATAAGTAATGATAAATGAAAAATACTATAGTTTTTTCATTTTCATGATGTTAGCCCGACGTGCGCAACGGGTCACTCGTAAAGAGGTCCTAAAAATATAGCTTCCCTCTCCAGCTATCTGCAAAGCAGATAGGATCCAGCATTGGGACAGGATCTAGGGTTTACAGCTTACACCTAGACTACTACATTCAGAACATCAATATAAGCAAAAGACTTGTTGCATTCACGACGGATGAATACATCAAAGAAAAAGGGATAACTAGTGTATTTTTAGCCAAAAAACAAAACAACCCCAACCGAGACATTGAGCGTCAACTTTTCAAGGCACATAACACGACCGTTTAATATACACAAACACAGAATGGTCTCCTAAGAAACTTATATGCTAAACACAGATCGTGCTTGGAACAACGAACTCTTCTTGGAAATTATATCCACGACAATTCGAATAAGCAATGATAAATGAAAAATACTATAGTTTTTTCTTTTTCATGATGTTAGCCTGACGTGGGCAACGGGTCACTCGCAAACAGGTCCCAGAAATATAGCTTCCTTCAACAGATATCTGCAAAGAAAATACAATCCAGCATTGGGACAGGATTTAGGGTTTACAGCTTACACCTAGCCTACGACATTCAGAACCTCATTATAATCAAAAGACTCATTGCATTCACGTCCGATTGAAAACATCAACGAAAAATGGGTAAATATTGTATTTTTATCAAAAAAACAAAACTTCAACCTCAACCGTGACATTGAGCGTCCACTTTTCAAGGCACAAAACACCTCCGTTTAAAATTCACACACTCAGAATGGTCACGTAAGAAACTTATATGTTAAACACAGACCATGCATGGAACAACGAACTCTTCTTGGAAATTACCCCCACTATAGTTCGTATAAGTAATGATAAATGATAAACACTCTATTTTTTTCTTTTTCATGATGTTAGACTGACGTGGGCAACGGGTCACTCGCAAACAGGTCCCAGAAATATAGCTTCTCTCAACAGATATCTGCAAAGAAAATACAATCCAGCATTGGGAGAGCATCTAGAGTTTACAGCTTACACCTTGCCTACTACATACAGAACATCAATATAAGTAAAAGACTCGTTGCATTCACGTCGGATTGAATACATCAAAGAAAAAGGGGTAACTATTTTATTTTTAGCCAAAAAACAAAACTTAAATCTCAACCCGGACATTGAGCGTCAATTTTTCAAGGCAAATAACACCTCCATTTAATATACACATACACAGAAAGTACCCCTGAGAAACTTATATGCTAAACTCAGACGGAATTTGGAAAAAGTAACTCTCCTGGAAAATTACATTCACGATAGTTCGAATAAGTAATGATATATGAAAAATATTACAGTTTTTTCTTTTTCATGATGTTAGCCCGACGTGGGTAAAGTGTCACTAAAAAAGAGGTCTCAAAAATATAGCTACCCTCAACAACTCTCTCCAAAGCAAATAAGATCCAAATTGGGGACAGCATCTTAGGCGTATAGCTTACACCTAGCCTACGACGTTCAGAACCTCACTATAAGCAAAAGACTCGTTGCATTCACGTTGGATTCAATACATCAAAGAAAAAGGGGTAACTAGTGTATTTTATTTTAGCGAAAAAACAAAACTTAAATCTCAACCGGGCCATTGAGCGTCAACTTCTCAAGGCACATAACACGACCGTTTAATATACACAAACACAGAATGGTCCCCTGAGAAACTTATATGCTAAACACAGACCGTGCTTGGAAAAAGGAACTCTTCTGGGAAATTATATCCACGACAGTTCGAATAAGCAATGATAAATGAAAAATACTAGTTTTTTCTTTTTCATGATGTTAGCCCGATGGGGGCAACGGGTCACTCGCATAGAGATCCCAAAAATATAGCTTCCCTCAACAGCTATCTGCAAAGCAGATAGGATCCCGCATTGGGACAGAATCTAGGGTTTACCGCTTACACCAAGCCTCCTACATTCAGAACATCATTATAAGCAAAAGACTCGTTGCATTCACGTTGATTTAAATACATCAAAGAAAAAGGGGTAACTATAGCATTTTTAGCCAAAAAACAAAACTTAAACCTCAACCGGGACATTGAGCGTCCACTTTTCAAGGCACATAACACCTCCGTTTAATATACACATCCACAGAATGTTCGCCTGAGAAACTTATATGTTACACACAGACCGGGCATCGAACAAGGAACTTTTCTGGGAAATTTCTTCCGCTATAGTTCGAATAAGTAATGATAAATGACAAATACTATAGTTTTCTCTTTTTCATGATGTTATCCCGACCTGGGCAACGGGTCACTCGCAAAGAGGTCCCAAAAATATAACTTCCCTCACTAGCTATCTGCAAAGCAGATAGGATCCAGCATTGGGACAGGATTTAGGGTTTACAGCTTACACCAAGCCTCGCACATTCAGAACATCAATATAAGCAAAAGACTTGTTGCATTCACGTCGTATTGAATACATCAAAGAAAAAGGGGTAAATATTGTATTTTTATCCAAAAAACAAAACTTAAACCTCAACCGGGACATTGAGAGTCCACTTTTCAAGGCACATAACACGTCCGTTAATATACATAAACACAGAATGGTCCGCTGAGGAACTTATATGCTAAACACAGACCGTGCTTGGAACAAGGAACTCTTCTGGGAAATTATATCCACGAGAGTTCGAATAAGTAACGATAAATGAAAAAAGCTATAGTTTTTATTTTTCATGATGTTCACCCGACGTGGGCAACGGCTCACTTGCAAAGAGGTCCCAAAAATATAGCTTCCCTCACCAGCTATCTGCAAAGCAGATAGGATCCAGCATTGGGATATGATCTAGGATTTACAGCTTACACCAAGCCTACTACATTCAGAACATAAATATAAGCAAAATACTCGTTGCATTCATGTCGGATTGAATTCATCATAGAAAAAGGGGTGCCAAAAACAAAACTTAAACCTCAACCGGGACATTGAGCGTCCACTTTTCAAGGCACATAACACCTCCGTTTAATATACACATACACAGAATGTTCCCCTGAGAAACTTATATGCTAAACACAGACCGTGTATCGAACAAGGAACTCTTCTTGGAAATTACGTCCACTATAGTTCGAATAAGTAATGGTAAATGACAAATTCTATAGTTTTCTCTTTTTCATGGTGTTAGCCCGACGTGGGCAACGGGTCACTCGCAAACAGGTCCCAGAAATTTAGCTTCACTATCCAGATATCTGCAAAGCAGATACGATCCAGCATTGGGACAGGATCTAGGGGTTACAGCTTACACCTAGCCTACTACATTCAGAACAATAATATAAGCAAAAGACTCGTTGCATTCACGTTGGATTGAATACATTAAAGAAAAAGGGGTAACTATTGTACTTTTATCCAAAAAACAAAACTTATACCTCAACCACCGGGACATAAAGCGTCCACTTTACAAGGCACATAACACGTCCTTTTAATATACCCAAACACACAATAGTCCCATGAGAAACTTATATGCTAAACAAAGACCGATCTTGGAACAAGGAACTCTTGTGGGAAATTACATCCACTATAGTTCGAAAAAGTAATGATAAATGAAAAATACTCTAGTCTTTTCTTTTTCATGATGTTAGCCCGACGTGTGCAACTGGTCACACGCAAAGAGGTCCCAAAAATATAGCTTCCCTCACCAGCTATCTGCAAAGAAGATATAATCCAGCATTGGGACAGAATCTAGAATTTACAGCTTACACCTAGCGTACAACATTCAAAACATCAATATAAGCAAAAGATTCGTTGCATTTACGTCGAATTGAATACATCAAAGAAAAATGGGTAAATATTGTATTTTTAGCCAAAAAACAAAAGTTAAACCTCAACAGGGACATTGAGCGTCCACATTTGAAGGCACATAACACGTCCTTTTAATATACACAAACACCGAATGGTCTCCTGAAAAACTTATATGCTAAACACAGACCGTCCTTGGAACAAGGAACTCTTCTGGGAAAATATATTCACGACAATTCGAATAACTACTGATAAATGAAAAATACTATAGCTTTTTTCTTTTTCATGATGTTAATCCGACGTGGGCTAGAGGATCTAGAGTTTACAGCTTACACCAAGCCAACTGAATTCAGAACATCAATATAAGCAAAAGACTCGTTGCATTCACGTCGGATTGAATACATCAAAGAAAAAGGGGTAACTATTGCATTTTTATCCAAAAAACAAAATTTAAACCTCAACCGGGACATTAAGCATCAACTTTTCAAGGCACATAACAACTCCGTATATACACATACACAGAATGTTCCTCTGAGAAACTTTTATGTTACACACAGACCGTGCAGAGAACAAGGAACTCCTCTGGGAAATTACGTTCACTATAGTTCGAATAAGTAATGATAAATGACAAATTCTTTAGTTTTCTGTTTTTCATGATGTTATCCCGACGTGGGCAACGGGTCTCTCGCAAACAGGTCCCAGAAATATAGCTTCACTAACCAGATATCTGCAAAGCAGATACAATCCAGCATTGGGACAGGATCTAAGGTTTACAGCTTACACCTAGCCTACTACATTCAGTACATCAATATAAGCAAAAGAATCTTTGCATTCGCATCGGATTGAATACATCAAAGAAAAAGGGGTAACTATTGTATTTTTAGCCTAAAAACAAAATTTAAACCTCAACGGGGACGTTGAGCTTCCACTTTTCAAGGCACATAATACGTCCGTTTAATATACACAAACACAGAATGGTCCCCTGAAAAACTTATATGTTAAACACAGACCGTGCATGGAAAAAGGAACTCTTCTGGAAAATTACATCCACTATAGTTCGAATAAGTAATGATAAATGACAAATAATGCAGTTTTTTCTTTTTCATGATATTAGCCCGACTTGGGCAACGGGTCACACGGAAAAATACTTCAAAAATATAGCTTCCCTGAACAGCTATCTTTAAAAGAAATAGGATCCAACTTTGGGAGTGGATCTTAGGTTTACAGCTTACATCTAGCCTACTACATTCAGAACCTCAATATAAGCAAAAGACTCGTTGCATTCACGTTGGATTGAATACATCAAAGAAAAAGTGGTAAATATTGTACTTTTAGCCAAAATACAAAACTTAAACCTCAACCGGGACATTGAGGGTCCACTTTTCAAAGCACATAACACTTCCATTTAATATACACAAACACAGAATGGTCCCCTGAGAAAATTATATGCTAAACACAGACCGGGCTTGGAATAAGGAACTCTTCTCGGAAATTACATCCACGATAGTTCGAATAAGTAATGATATATGAGAAATACTATATTTTTTTCTTTTTCATGATGTTAGCCCGACTTGGGCAACGGGTCACTCGGAAAGAGGTCTCAAAAATATAGCTTCCCTCAACAGCGATCTGCAAAGCAAATAAGGTCCAGCTTTGGGACAGGATCTAGGGTTTACAGCTTACACCTAGTCTACTACATTCAGAACCTCAATGTAAGCAAAAGACTCGTTGCATTGAAGTCGCATTGAATACATCAAAGGAAAACGGGTAACTATTGTGTTTTTAGCCAAAAAACAAAACTTAAACCTCAACTGGGACTTTCAGCGTCCACTTTTCAAGGCACATAACACGTAATATAACACATAACACTATGGCGCATTCCATCTCTTTAAGTGCCCAAGGGTAGAGCTTATCTGGAACGAGGAGTTTTATCAAATTAATTTTGCCCATGGCCGAAAGTACTTCAGTTTCAGTAATGGTAAAATCGTGAAGCTTTAAGTGATCGTCACTGAGCATGATTACAGGAAAAGGAATGTTGTTCATATTTTCGTAAGTAAACACGGAAGAGAAGAATTATTTAAAACTTCCTTCATTTGTAAATCATCGTAAATTTGTTTGTTGATTTTGCCTGAATGGACCACAGTCTGCGAAGCTACTTTTTTATTTCTAACGTAATTATAGAATTCCTTTGGATTCTATTTATTTTGGTTCACTATACACTATATAAGCTCATAGTTGTGCTTACTTTTTCTAATAATTTTTTTGCTTCGCCTCCTCAAGAGCTTGTAATCATTTTTACCGAAGAAATATTTGTTTCTTTAGATTTGAAATACACTTTCCCTTATAACGTTAAGCTACTTTTAATTTCAACATTCCACTCTTTAGGTTTAACACACTTCGCCAGTCTCTTTTTTCGTAATGGGATATTACTTGATTCTAAACGTTTAAAATAATTAAAAAAAAGAAGTCCATGTGCCATTAATATTATCGCGCGAGAGAGCTTCATCCTAATTATGAGTAGAAAGTTAGAGTTTCATGTCATGAAATTTAGCTCTTTTAACATCCAAAACGTATCCTAGCCTTTCTGAATTATGAACAACTTTAATTTCAAATGTTACTTGCCAATGATCACTGGTAGAGGAAGTATTCCTCTGCAGAGATATTATCATTTAAGCTTATGTCTGTGCTTAGAACTAAATCTAAAATATTTCGTTCTCTCGTGGACTCCTTGACCATTTGAGAAAGTGAACTTTCGAGCAAACCCTCGAACAGTCGACGACCAGCATCAGACTGTAAAGGACCACCCCAATCTCTGCTTGGTAAATTAAGATCTCTCATAACACTCGCCAACAAGTGTTTTTCACCAGGTATAATTATAGGTGGGTTAGATAGCTGCTGGGGGGAGTCTGATTCCAAATCTGTTTTCAGTTTTCCACCAGCACGTCTAGTTTTCGAGATTAGACCGATCATAATATATATAAATAATATAATAAATATAATATATACTGTATATGGGATGAATTTCACGATTAGACACGTGAAATGAATGAATGATGCAAACCCACAAGGAAAAAGAAAAATGATTCCAAGGCCTTTCGTGTATTCAGAAGTACACCTCGTCAGGGAATGAAGGGTGGAGGCAAGATGACCAAAAATATATACAACGGGACAGGAAAACAAAAAGATTAACACAAGAATAAGAAGAGTTGATTAGAGGCAAAAGTTATTTTGACAGGATATTGTCAATTTTATACATTCCCGCACTGTTATTGAAATTATTTTTAAAATGGATAAATATACATTCTACAGGGTGTCCCATAAGTCCGGCATCATAGGAGAAATTCACATTTTTCTATTTCTACAAACCATAATTCATATTTTTCTCTTTCTACAGGCCATATTGTCTGTGAGCAAGGAAGAACGAATCCAGATAATTCTACTCATAGATTTTTATCTCTGGGGCTACTTGAAAGCGCTGGTATACGCAGAGAAAATTAGGAGTGTTGAACATTTGCGGCAGCGCATTATTGGGGCATGTAACACCATTACTCCTGACATCATTCACCGTGTGCTTGCTGACTGGGTATCATGTCTGAATTTGTGTATTGAAAACAATGGTGGACATATTGAGCACGTTCTGTAAATAAAAGCTTTTGTTTTGCCTTTTTTTATTATTTTTCCTATGATGCCGGACTTATGGGACACCCTGTAGAATATTCCTTTCGATTATATCTGTGTTTTTAAAGAGAGCTTTGGAACTATCCCACTTAATACTATGATTACATCTATACATATGGTTAAACAATGCATTATAATTATTTGCTGTTCTAGAAGCATATTTATGCTGTTTTACCCAAATATCTAACGTTTTACCCGTTTGGGCCTATATATACTAAGTCACATTGTGTCCATCCGATCGAATACACACAACCAACCAGATTAACCGGTCTATTCTTTATTAACAGTGATTTAACAGTATTATTATACTTAAAGACTACATTGATACCATTTGCTTTTAGTAAAGTCGGAAGATATTGAAAAATTACATGGTAAGGTAGGGTAAGAATATTTTTACGCTCGAATTCCTTTACAGTTACACTATTATAATACCTATTCTTGGCTTTCCTAAGGCAGTTATCTAAAAGTGAAATAGGGTAACTAATCGCGGGATGATGTTCGGAATAAAAATGCACATAAGAGTTATTATTAGTAGGCTTACGATAAACTTCAAATTTGAACTGATTAAAGCATCTCCGAATTTTTCGATCCCGAAAGATAAGCTTCCGTCATTTTGTTTTTCAACCGTGAACTTAATAGATGGGACTAAACTGTTGGGCCTACCAAGAAATAAGTCAACATCCAAATTAATAGGTCAAAGGCATAAAGTATCATCCATATACCTGTACCAAACAAGGTTAAAATTAACAATAGTAGGCAAAATTCTGCTTTCAAAAAAATTTCATATATAAGTTAGCCGATACCGGTGAGAGGGGATTTCCCATCGCCAGGGCCGGATTAAGACCTTTAGAGGCCCTAAGCACTGGAAAGATTATGGTGCCCCCATATATATCCCTTTCGCTCACGAATTATGACATAGGGTAAAAAAGAAATTTGCCTTTATGTGTGGTTATATAAGAATCAATGTGGTTTATTTTTCAGCTACACAACTGTCTACCCAGTGAGTGAAAGGGTTAAGTAATTCAAAATAAAAACAATACTAAACCGTAAAATAAATTTTTATCTTTCGTAATGAAACAAAACTTCCATGTATGCTGAAATTAAAATAGCTTCTTTCTAGATTTTCTGATTGCAAAATCCTGAATAATTTCATCGAAACTGACTCGACGAAGCATGTCCGCTTCTATACACAGTAGGGAAAGTGAGTCAAGTCTGTCCTGACACATTGTTGTTCTCTGAGGTTTTTTTTATTCTTTTCAGCTGAGAAAAAGAGCGTTCTCCGGAGCAGTTAGTAATCATCAATGTTAGAAAAATATGTAGTGCGATATTTACATTTGGAAATACACATTGTATCCTGTCTTTCACTAGGGTGTCATGAAGATCAGTGTGACTGAATTTCGTTTTTCCTGTTTCATTAAACTTTGAGCGCATATAACAGTGGAACTGCCGTAGTTCTCCACAGAGATTCATGTTCAAGTCAACAGGGTATGAGTCAACTAGCTTTGGGGAACCTTGTGAATATTGTTCGTCAGATAAGTCGAAATCGTTTAGAAAAGAAAATCTACTTGATACTTCTTTGTACACTTCACCTCTCCTCTTCATATTAACTTTAAGTGTATCAATTAAAGCGTAGTAAGTCGATACGCGAAATTTGTCTCCGGGATTCAATGCTTTTCTGGTGCACTGCCATCATTTCTTTGTTTTGATTTTTCCCATGATGACTACTTCTATGCTTTCTTTGAAATATCAAATATCACAGGAGCCAAGCGCATATTAAGACTTCAGCCGAGCGGCCGTTGTCTTAATATGTTCCAAATCAGCCAGTTGGCTTATCTGGCTGAGTTGCCAGTTTGCACTATTTATTTAATTAATGCATATTTTCTGGGTTAATCCGCCAGTTGGTTTAGAAGGCTTCTTAGAAGGCATAAATGGCCTGTATATATTAATAACCTCCGAACGAATTAAAAGCGCACACAAACGCACATACAGTCACCAACTGTACACCCATAAAATCCCTATTATCACACATACACACATACACACACACACACACACACATATATATATATGTATATATACCACCACACAAAAAGAGCATCACATCACCAAGAATCGTCTAAGTATAGACTTTTAGGAGCTTACCCCATGAACAGGAGATGAGGGCTACTACTTTTAGGAGCTCACCCCATCAACAGGAGATGAGGGCTACGATTTTTTAGGAGCTCACCCCATTAACACCACGTATCCGATATGAGGGCTACAACCAAGCGTCCAAACTTAGACGATTGGTGGTGAAACTATTACACAACAACCCACCATCGCCTTACTTACCAACTCCTGGTAGACTGACAAGGTCTCTAAATACGACCAATAGACAGACCTATTAAACAAATAGGATCCCGTTATTGCAACACACGATCATGTTGTTTATTTCCCTCTCTCACCACCAGTTGCCTTAAAATGCTGAGTTGCGAGTTTGCACTATGTATTTAATTAAAGCATATATTCTGGCTTAATCGGCCAGTTGGCTTAGAAGGTTGAGTTGTCAGATAGCAATATTTAATTAAAGCATATATTCTGGTTTAGAAATCCGCTTTAGAAACCAACCAATTGATATAATTAAATACCGTGTACAAACAAAAAGGAATAAATAGAACGCCAATACATCATTTTGTTTATTTAGGCGAATTAATGGAAATAAATATACATTGGGTATATATATATATATGGTAAAAAAATAATAATAGCATCATGAACGGGAAATATATAATAAAAAAATATGCAAATCGGTGCATTATCAATATATTAGTACAGGAAAAATATATACAGTTATATTAAATAATTAAATATATATAATCAGAAATATACAAAACGTTGTATTATCAAAATATTACTGGAGGAAAAATATATACAGTTATATTAAATATATTGATAATAATAATATACGAAACGTATAATCAATTGCATATTAGTACAGGAAATATATATACACACAATTTAAATATATATCCTTTATGTTCTACAGTGCAAAACGCTAAACTCACACGTAATAGAGTCTACATCCACATCGCTATTACTTTGTACGACGTGGTAAAACCGTCCAAGCATCACTTCACCGTTTAACTGATACGGGGTTCTATACTCGACATAAATGGCCTTCATATCATTCAATACTATTTTTGTGCTCACTTTAAACCCGGCTGGCAAGTTATCTTTAAACACGGTTAGAATACAATCAAAAGCACGCAGAAAGAGGTCATCGTTAACCACAACATCATTATTAAATACAAGTTTATAAACAAGCCTTTCCAATCGGGGATTTTTTCTTACCGTCCCGAGATTTTCTATCGTGAACTCTTATTCACTTTGCATAGCGGCAATTGAAATAATCTTCCAAGTCGTAACGACAGCTATTCATTATATAAAGGTACAGCTCTTCAGGGTGAACAGTGTAGGTAAGCTCAGCCCTGTACCGCTCAAGTGCTTTGTACCAAAGTTCAGGATATTTCGAAGAATCTAAACCTTTTAAATATGCATCCAGCTCTAGACCATTCTCGCCTTGTTTATTCCTACATTCGATAAATCCGTCGAGCAGAGCGGTGTATGAGTATTCAAGAACCGTGTCAAAATAAATCATATCCGTAACACGGGCGTCTAACATAGGCTTCAGGTTGAGGAATCCGACGATTTCAAACATTCTGTCGAGGATGAAACGGTTTCGTGTAGGGACAAGAACGTTATTATCAGATGCGTTCTTCCACATCAGTCGTATATCAATGCATGGCTGTTCGTTATTTATACACAACGTGCAAACAACGGCGTATGAGGGCGTCACTAATCTGCTCTCTTCTTGTACCTACACCTGCAGGTATTTTATAACGGTCCTCCCCACTTCTCAACTATCACGAAGACTCTATTCATCTCCTCAACACTTAAATAAATAACATTACGTTTGCTTGCTTGCCTGCAAACTGTTTCAAGTACATAGTTAATGGTGCCGGTTTCACGCCGGAACACGCCCAATGACTTCGTCACTGAGACATCGTACGAGGCGTTGAGAATGCTTCTCAAAGGAAGTTCCATCGTATTCGCACTTCCACTCGGTTCAAGCTCTGAGATGACTATGAGCCACAGGTGGTCGGATCGGTTCGACGGGGCGGGGTGAGTCACGCTCATGAAACGCGTATGGGTTTGTTCGAGCTCGTATGTTTCGTGAGGTACACGGGTGGGCGCCTCGCTGGAGGGGACGCGTCACATTGCTAAAGCGTGTACAGGCTTGTTCGAACACTCTTGGACAAACATGAAGCAATATCGACTTTTAATGTTTTATCACTCACCAGACGTTCATTTCCACAAACTAAACATCACAATCCGGCGCACTATTTGAGAGAAACATATGTCCATATTTGACCTTTTTGTTTAACAATCGATACTCGTCTCTAAAGACTGTTAAAAACTCACACAGCCCATTAGCCACAACCTCACTACAAACCTCATCATGACATATATTAATATAGTGGTAAAAATACTTAACATTCTCCATGATGACAAGATTTACATTTTCAACCGTAGGTACGAGTAGTGGGTATGGTGTAACATGATATAATATCGCTTGTCCTACCACTCATCCACAAGACTCACTATCCATAACCGTTCCTTATCTTCTGAACGTGTTGCTTCTTCTACTTCACGGTATATGTTAGCCTTTATAAAGCTTAGGTCTATAACATACTTCAATGTACATCAGACGATGGTCTGTGCTACGAAAGCCTACAACGCCCTTGCCAGAATACCCGTAAAGTATTTGAACATCTTGGTCCTTCGCACGGCTCAATGTTGTCTTAAAAGTGGCAAAGGAGGGGGGAATAGGGAGTTTTTCAGTATCCACCACATCTATGCACTTTGCCGAATACCACTTCATAAATGTTGAACACGCAATATTAAAGGTAGCCATTACTATTTTCCTTCTATGCGGGAGAATACACGTCTGAGCTCAAGGGTATACAGAGGTCAACTGAGCACGCAGGGATAGAGGCATGCGAAGATAGCGGCATGACTCATGTTGCCGATCTTACAGTGGGCGGGGCTTAGCTTTTTACTGTACACACGCACGCACGCAAAGGAGAAAGTGAAACGTTAATTCAAACACGATTTATTTAATAAACGAAATATTCAAGGTATATATATTTACAAATACGTGTAATAATAGTTAACAATAGACATATCAAAGATTATGGTATCCAAAGGGCACGGTATCATAGGTACCAGGCACCTGGTAACGTTTCCTATAGGTGTTACGGCACACCTTTGTACCCCTAAGTTCCTTCACGCCCCCAGCTTCTGCCCGAAAATTGTGGGTACCTACAGTCAGTTGGGGGCTGGTCGCCTCATCATCTCAAGCACACTAGTTCCTTCAACGAATCAAAGTTAACGACCCGCCGATTCGCATGGTTAAGCGTGATACCCTTAGCCTTCACGATATACTTCGTATCATCCCCACCCTCACCCGTACCCCATAGGTTTTTGGCCCTGTTGACACAAACGAGTTGCGTATGCGATGTCTCCATACTCATCCTTGATCTCGTCAGTTAGCTCTCCGAGGAACTCCCCAATAGCGGGCATGTATTCACCCTCCTCGCTGTGAATATCACGCTATCTGTATCGGCATACAAAACCCTCCGCCCAAGAGAATGCAATAGGCCCCAAAGTTTGATGCGTGCGTAGGCTGTTGTGAAGCTGGCTACATGTCTGTAACCCGTGAGGTATCTGTGGCCAATTCGGTATTGTTGTACTTTATTATGTAAGTATTACCTACATTCACAATCTCCATGACCTCTTTATCGGGAGCGTTGGCATAATAGCAGACTTCACTATAAATTTGTGCCAAATGAACGTTCCCTTTGCCAGTATTCTGCGCAAATTTTCCCCAAAGCCTGTTTAGGTACAACTTTGCACTAAAGCGCTTGCCAGGGTTCTTTACAATTTGGGAACGATTAAGCTGTATACCTTCAGGGTCACAGTAACGCTGAATATAAGACGTTTTCTCATCTTCGGTATCAACCCCTCGCCGATATCCTGACGCCTCAACCTTATCCTTCAAAAAAGCGTTTATATATCGTGTGAAAAGGTTGGGTAGCTGCTAAAACCTCACACCTCATGTATCTTCATTATTCTATACCCATGGCGAAAGGCTAGGGCCAGTTCAGGACTTGTATATACACCTCTGATCTTACGCTGGTAGGGTGTATGGTGGCAATCACCATCGTTCTCTTCCGCGCACTTCAAGCACAGGGTAAACATTAGCTTTTGATCTATAACGACGGGTAAGATCGGCATCCATAAATCGCGAGGGGGGAGCACGTCTACGAAAGAGATTCCAAAGTAGCGCTCATTCAAGTTGGCCGAAAACTCAGCGAAGGTTGGTATGGAGAGACCCACCATTTTTTCAGGTGCACCTACGGGGTACGGATTGTTCTTCATCCTGTAAGGGTATAAAGAACAGAAGTCATAGTAATGGAGTTTCACACCGTCCGTAGGTGGAAAGTATAGCTTGAAGGGATTTGTACGCCCTCCGAACAAGCTATCACCGCATTTGAGAGGATCCTGCACCACTGAACGTTTGATCGTGTATATTTCTTCACGGTACTGTCCATCTGCCGCCATCCGTGCATCACAATCATGCTCCCACAAAAATTTGAGTGAATTGGGAGCCTATAAGTTGATCGCGGGTACGGGTCCACGCAAGACAGTTAGCTGGAGATCTACCGTGGATATCTCCTACGATTTCACACTCAGGACGGGGGCATCCGTGCCACCAGCAACCGTTAAAGGAGTACACAGTCTTCTTACCAGTGGCACGGGTTTCACTTAGACCATCAACCCAAAAAACACGACCGTTAACCTTAATGATTACTTCACCCGTGTTGCGAGCATGCTTTATGTATACACCTGTCTGTTCTTGTAGGTGTATGAGCCAGTAAATAGCCTTGTGACCATAACTGCGGGGGTTGTTTCTGTGGATAGTGGCTAAGGTATCTTTATGCATGAAGTTATTCTTGAACACCGTAAAACATCATGAGACGATGGTGGTTGCGACTTGCAACGGATCGCATTTGAAACGACATATGTACATCCTTCTAAAGGCCTGGAAAACATACTCTAACCACGCGCACATCATTCACGCAATAACGCTCACATTCATCAGTTATATTATAAGGATTACATTCATTAAAACTGTTGTAGTATCGGTCAAAATCTTCACGTTCATCTGTGCTCATACATTCACAGTTAAAGTAATGTTTGGGTGGAGGTAGTCCTACGTAATTTAAAGTTTCGCTAGTGAGGAATGTGTAAGGGAAATATCCTTTTGAAACTTCAGCGGCTACGCCCATTACCTTGGGTAGCTTTGCTAATTTGCAAGGTGTGAATAATAAAGTGTCTTTAAACTGTAAATTACCTCTTATTTGCATCTGTATTAGTTTGTTGCCTGTTTTCAAGGGATCACCTGTAAATATCTCAGAGGACTCGTGCTCAAGCAGCTCCTTGTAAAGGAACTGTGTGTCAAATTTTGCCCGTTATAGGCGAGAATGTACATAGTCATTTTTTTTAACTTGTCCGCTAACTTGACAATATAGGACACAAAGATTTTTACAGGGCTATCGTGGGCACTCGTTTTAAAAACGTTTGTCCGTTTACCACATTTGTGACACTCATCACACTCGATCTCCATACACTCATCACAGATAGTCTGGCTCACAAGTAAATGCGGAATAACCTCTTTGGTTTCAGCTTTCGTGTATGTTTCTATATCGTAGTACACAGTTATACAAGGTCTGTTTTTAGGCTTGGCTCTTTCATATAACATACATGCTTTACTCCAACCGCCTTATATTTCTCATGGCATGTAGAACAGTGAATTTCATCACATTTGTGCTCAAACTTTCCCCAATTATCCATCATATGAAACATACCACATTCACAGATTCTCATTTTCCTGCACGTGCCAATTGATTTATGGAGCTCAAAACAGTTATTATTGAAAAATGTGCGTCTTCACACACCACATTCCTTCTTCTCAGCTTCAACTACACGGCTTTCACATTTGGAACTTTTACACTGCTCACATACCATGTGGTAAACTTTACAATGTTTCACTATATCATCCGCAAACTCGATACACCCCTTACACAAATCATGATGTCGCCCATATTTTCGACTTTTATCATAACTCGCGTAAAGGTCCCTTATATTATGGATGGGGAGATACGTTGTCCCTGTCATTCCTAAAATAAGTAGGGGTCTTGTACGAACTCTCACACTGCTTTTAAAAACATACACAGTTCTACGACGATCATCCATTCAAAATACAAGTATACGAACATTCATTTCCTGTTCTACCCTTCTCAGCTCCTCAGGACCCATATTACAGCCAAACTCAAGTTTTCAGTCTACAGCTAGTTTACGGGTACGCTCCACTACCGTAGGCAACCAAATTTTTTGGGTCCATGTATTTAGGACAGTCGCTAAAGCGACCAAAACGTTGATGTTGAAAGAAAACAGGATTCCTGGCTATTTTTGTACGGATATGGGGAAAGAATTTATATTACGCGCTTTTCAGAACATGCTGGCAGAGTTTAATATCAGCTATTACACTACCAATTCTATACATAAGGCCTCTTTAGCTGAAAGAGTTCAACGTACCATAAAGTTGCGCATGCATCGCTATTTTACACATAAAAACACATACAGATATATAAACGTTCTCTGTTCATTGGCATCATTATAAAACCGTTAACACCATCGTACGATTGGCACAACGCCTAACGAAGTTTTAGAAAGAGGTGCGCTGCCAGAGGTGAGAAGAGATGGAATACCACCTCCACCACACTCTACACATTTCAAAATCAGTGATTATGTACAGTAAGGCTATCACGTTCGGGAAATAAATTCGCGAAGGTATTTGAGCAAGGATGAACACGTGAGATTTTTAAAGTTCGTGCTATGAGACTTAAAGGTGAGATAATGATGTAATACTTTGAAGATTTGAATGGGGAAGAGATCGCTGGAGACTTTTCCCGCTTGGAGCTGCAGAAAGTGACATTTAATTTAGGAAAAAGTGTATTTAAAATTGAAAGAATTTTAGGCAGCAAAGGTTTAGGAAAGAGAAAAATGTACCTGGTGAAATGGCTGGGTTACCCAGAAAGTTTCAACACCTATAGAAAAGCTGCTACAATAATGAAGCTTAATTAGTATGCAACATGGCGCCTAGTCACTTCTATGTCACACTCCCGTCCTCTACTTCTCTGTCTGTACATCCTAACAACACCCTCGCCAACTTTGTGACAGAACTCCACAGACCCATTGAATTGGAGCGTGATTCGTATGAGGTAGAGTTATGTGAACTCCAGTTAGCCACCAAATTTTTAACTCTTGAAAATGAGAAAATCATATTTCTGATCCTCAGAAGAACCGATGAGTGCGAAAAATTAGGCATAAACTTAGAAAATACTATGCGTTCAGTCATGTTCGGTGAGAAACGGTTATAGCACAAATGTATCGCTAGGAATCGGGCATTATGATACAGCCATGGACATTGTGACGGGCTTAAACAAGAGTCTTGAAAAGTCATACTTGACAAACGATTTACTTTTTGAAGTCGTAAACATAGACACGCCTGCATGCACGTTAGAGTATTCCACCTTTTTCAAGTTGTGAATTTCACTACACTTTGCCCTTCCCCGTACACCTTATGATCTGTAAAACATATATATCAAATTTGAAGCAAATTGAACACCATTTAAAGGTTGCACACTTATGTCACCTCTGATACCTTAGCCCTTTGTAACCAAATCTCGAGAACGTCCCAACTTCCAATATATTGTAATGTTTTCTTTTATTTCACAGGTGCAAAAAGTGTTGAAAATGGAAAGAAAGAAGATCTGGCTGATTGAAAAGACTCCAGTCGAAGAGCTCTTAGGAGCAAGATTGCCATCCCGGGAGCAAGTCCTCCTCTGCTTTATGTACCATCACCTGGAGCTGAAGGAAACAATCCCCCTTGCCATCAAGACTACGAGTATCAAGCTTCAAGAAGTTTGGAAGAAGGCGAATATCCCCATGAAGACAGAGGAGAACATTAGGGCTGCTATACTAAAGCTGTACAAAGAGTACCAAAACGTGAAAAAGGAGAAGTCGAGAGAGACGGACAAAGCCATTGTGGAAGGGAGACCTTGCTGACCTTTCCGACATCGCTTGTGAAGGTGTGATGTTCATGAGTTCAGTTCCGGAGGAGGACAAGGTTTTCTTCTCGCAGAGGGAGGACAAAATGAGTTCTTCAATGGCTGGGGTGGATAGGAAACACACCATGGCTGTCAAACGGAAAGAAAAAGAGCTAAGAAACTTGAACTTCGAAAACGAAAGCATGCTGAAGAAGCTGAAAAGATCTCCGAGAAAATGAAGCTGGATAGCACATCCTCTAGCTCAACGGCGACAACAGTTGGTGATGATGAAGATTTTGCTGCCCCATTGGCCTCTAATCACCTCGTCGTTCCAAGAACACACTTGATCCAACACTCGTGGCTACTTGGGATAGAGAACAACTCTCTATTCGACAAGCAAGCACTTCCTTCATTGCAATTGCTAAAAGTCTCGGACAAGATATATTGCAGATTATTTCGCAATCAACTGTTCATCGAGCACGTGCCAAGTATCGATAGAAAATGGCCAAACAACTTAAGGAGTCGATCTTCACAGATCCACCTCTCTTATTTCTGCACTGGGACAGTAGGGCATATCATACTTTTCCGAGTCCGAATTTCACTCTGGCTAATATGTACTTTTATGTATAATTTAATTCTAAGAGGGGGTTTCTTTTCTGCAACTTTTCCCAAAAATCGCGTTATCATGTTCAAAATTGCGGTTTTCTGTTCTATGTTGAAATACCAACTATTCAGTTGAACACAACCTCATATTTTTAACCCTTGGTCATAATTTGTTGCCATTTAGACACATTAACTTTGCTTAACTCTTACACAGGTTTAATACATACGGTATTTATTTGTCGAAAAACCAAATTGGTGATGCATTAAACTTCAATTAACTTAATTACTTTATTATAGCGGGCCTACTGCCAACAGGCTCATATATATATAAAGTTATATATATTTATATCCTGCCAATACAGCTTATCATTCGTCAGCCAGACTGAACTGAACGGACGCATTTCCTGAGCTCTGATATTGCATCTACTTTTGCATATTGCTAAGAATTTTGCTTTTGGAAAGTTTTGAATTTTATATACTTGCGTTTGGGTCTTAGGATTACGTCGGTAAATCTCTAGGAGCGCTCCATTTTTCAATATTAAACATACACTCACAAAACATATACCATTTGAAAGCTCACATTTTTCCGAGTCTAAAAATGTAGTAATTCAAAAGTATCAATAGCAAATAAAAAGTAACTAGGTTTAAATATAAAACCCTATACCTATCAATTTGTGATGCGTGATCTTTACGGGGGCTCTGCCCCCGTATCCCCGAGACCTAAATTATACAAATGATAATGTAATAACATATTCATGTTAGGTTAGCGTAACAATTACCAAAAATACCATCTTACAACACAGACTGAAGATTTATAACTTAGCCAACCTTTATAATGTAGTTAATGACGTCACGCGTCAAACAATTAATTAAATCTAGTTACTTTTTATTTTCTATTGATACTTTTGGATTACTACATTTTTAGACTCAAAAAAATGTGAGATTTCAAATGGTATATGTTTTATGAGTGTATGTTTAATATTGAAAAATGGAGCGCTCCTAGAGATTATCCATTACGTCAAAAACAATATTTTTTTAATAATAAATTAGAAGAGATTTGTGCTGAGGAAGATGTACCCTTCGTAAAGCTGTTGTCCGAATTCAGTGATCCTAGCCTTTTTATAAAAGATGGGGTGCATTTTAATGAAATATGTAATGCTAGGCTAGGTACGTTAATTGACGAAAACGTACGAAAGCTGTATAGGTCGTAGTCTTCTTTAAAAGTTGTGGGTCCGGGGAACGCGGGCCCGATGTGAAAAATAGTTTAAAACGCCGACCCGTGTAAACAATAACTTAAACGTCTTTTATTGTAACGCACGTAGTATAAGAAATAAATTAAACGAATTTAAGGCGATAATTTATTCCGGCAACTACGATATAGTTGCTATCACTGAAACGTGGTTAAATACCGTGACTCGGGACTTGTTGGGGGAACTTGATGTACCTGGTTTTAAACTCTTTACTAATGATAGGTTACAGAGGTTTGATGGCGGCGTTTTGCTGTACATTCGTAATTCCCTTAGGGCTATCGAGGTTAAGATAGATTTTCCGGCAGCAATTAATGCGATATGCGTTGAAGTTAGGGCGCGTAGTATTAGTTTTAATTTTGTTGTTGTTTATAGACCTCCCGTTCAACCCCTCGATAACGATACTAGATTTTACTCATTTCTTGGTAATTTTATTGACAATCGGAATAGTATAATTGTCGGAGACTTTAACTGACCTAATGTTAATTACGAGACTTTTACTGGTAATGAGGAGGGTTTGAGACTGATTGAGTTCATGGAAGATAATTTTTTACGATAGATGGTTACCGAACCAACGCGCGGTGACAATATTTTAGATTTGGTGATGACGAACGGCGAAAATATAGTCGAAGGTTTAGAAGGAGGCGAGAGTTTAGGATGTAGTGATCATCAAATTCTTAGGTTTAAGTTATTGATAGAAAACACTAAGGATAGTAACGTAATAGAAGTCCCTGATTTTCGTAGGGCTAATTTTGATAGTTTTGCGGATAGGATGAGAGTAGTGGACTGGGATAACTTATTTATGGGTAATGACACAAATTTGCATTGGGAGGCGTTTAAAGAAAGTTTTATGAATATCGAAAGGGAGTTTATTCCTCGTAGGCCCAAGGTCGCTAGAAATCATGGTAGGCCCAAGTGGTGGACTAGGGAAATAGGCGAGTTCATATTCGAGCGTAACAGAGCGTATAGACTTAATAAGCGCAATGGCACGGCAGCTAACTTTAATAGACATATCGAGCTTAGACGTCAGGTTAAAAGATCAGTTAGGAATGCTAAGCGTAATTTAGAGATACTTATAGCTGCGGATAGTAAACATAATCCAAAAGTGTTTTTTGAATACGTCAATAATCGTAAGCCGATAAAAGATAACATAGGCCCTCTAGTGGATGTTAACGGCGCTTTGGCTTCTGACGCTCAGGCGATGGCGGGTATTTTCAATAACTTTTTTGCGACAGTTTTTACCGTAGAGATGTAAATAATGTTCCAGACGTGGACGATATCGTTCCATTTAGTAGCGAGACTATTTTGGATGAAATAACTTTTTACGAGGGTGAGATTGCGCATTATATCGCTAGGCTAAAAGTTAGCAAGGCTCCAGGCCCTGACGCTTTTTATCCCAGACATTTGAAAGATTTGAAAGACGTTATTGTAAGCCCCTTAACGAAGATTTTTAATCAGTCACTCGAAACGGGGATTATTTCTGAAGACTTTAAATTAGCTAACGTAACGCCCATTTTTAAAAAAGGCGACCGCACAGAAGCTAGTAATTAAAGGCCCATTAGCTTAACGTCAATTGTCGGTAAACTTTTGGAATCTGTAGTTAGGGATCGTATCATCGATCACTTAGAAAGTAGAGATTTGATTAATAGTAGTCAGCATGGGTTTCGACGCCATAGATCTTGTTTCACTAATTTGTTAGAATTTTATAACGAAATAGTGCGCGAATACGATAGGCATAGAGCGGCTGACATTGTTTATTTAGATTTTAAAAAGGCGTTCGATACAGTTCCGTATAGAAGATTAATTGCGAAGGTTAAAGCGCACGGTATACGCGGTCAGGTAGCTAACTGGTTAGAGGAATCGCTTCGTGCTAGGAGACAGAGGGTCGTTGTTAATGGTAGTGAATCGGGGTGGTTGGATGTAGGTAGCGGTGTCTCACAGGGTTCAGTGTTAGGCCCATTGCTATTCGTAATTTACATTAACGACATAGCTGTAAGATTGACTAGTAACGTGTCAAAATTCGCGGACGATACTAAAATAGGCGGTAAGGTTTTAACGAGGACGATAGAAATAGGCTCCAAGACGATGTAAATAGGATTATGGAGTGGACGGATAAGTGGCAGATGCAATTTAACGTAGACAAATGTAAAGTTTTGCATATAGGTTCTCGTAACAATAATTACACGTACACGATGGATGATAGAGAGTTAGCGAGCGTTGACGAGGAAGTAGACTTAGGCGTACGCGTATCTAAGGACTTAAAAGTTAGGAACCAGTGCCTGGAGTCTTGCGCAAAAGCTAATAGGATGTTAGGCTTCATAGCGCGTAATTTCGAATTTAAATAGAAGGATATTATATTGCCCCTTTACAAGTCCCTAGTCAGGCCTCATTTAGAATATGCCGTTCAGTTTTGGTACCCGTATTTGCGTGAGGATATTGATGGGTTAGAAAGGGTTCAGCGTCGTGCCACGAAACTAATTCCGTCATTGCGCAACAAGCTTTATGAAGATAGATTTAAAGTGTTAGGCTTGCATTCACTCGAAACTAGGAGATTAAGGGTGGAGCTTATTGAAGTTTTCAAAATCGTTAATAACATCGATAACATAAATTTTGACAAACTGTTCACTTTCGATAATAGCAATACTCGTAATAACGGATTTAAGTTGCGTGGCAGACGTTTCATTACTAATATCGCTAAAAACTTCTTTACGTTTAAAGTAATTGATAAATGGAATAATTTTCCCGCGTCAGTCGTTAACTCTACCAGCGTTAATATGTTTAAGAACCGTTTAGATAGGCATTTTAAAAATATTAACGTTGTTTTAAATAAAAAAAAATTAGTAACAGGAGCTCTGGGGGTGGTGGTCGAGGATGAGTATGTTGACGATTAATGCCAGCTTGTGACATGCCAGCGTGTGATGCCAGCAATAAAATAAAAAAAAAAATAAAAAATTAGACTAACACGAACGTAGATGTAGCTCGTAACGTAATCTAACCCACTTTTTGTTATACTCTACCTTTTTTTTTTTTTTTCCCCCCTTGCATGTCTGTAGTTTGTATGGTATGACAGTGAGTTAAGACTGTGTTTGCATGGTTTGTAAGCGTTCTTATTTTACTTCTTTTAATCTTTCACCCCTCTCCTGTTCTCTTCGACTATTTTTCTGACTTGTCGGCAGTGGCCGGCGGATGATGATGGTGCGTCTTGTTTTCTCTTTTTCTGAATGAATGTTAACGCACGAGTGATCGGTGTTGCTACTTACTTAACCCCTTATTCTCTTCTCTTAACCCCCTACTCTTTCCTTTCTCTCGGGCTAACTTTAGAGTGGATCATAGGGTCTTTGTTAGCCTTACCTTCTGTAGATCTGTAGATGTAGATTATTATTATCATCAAATATATATGTGTATCTCCCCCTGGGTGGCCACTTTTTCACGGTGGGAGAGCTTCCGTGTTCTAATCCAGTGGGCTACGTCGGTGGGGGCTTAGCCCTAGGAAAGGTTACTTCTGGGGAGACCGACCTAAGAGCCACCAAGGTCCTTGGCTCCTAATACTTGTCTTCAGAGCTGTCCTCCGGAGGTGGCGCCCTTAGGGCGTCACCGTGTTGGCTGGATGGATGTCCGGGCCGGTGGGATTAGGGGGATGGAGTCTTTGCGTTGTAGGAGCAAACTTTCGTATCACGGGCCCCGTTTTTAAACAGACGGTGTGTCCCCTGGGGACGAGGTACCCCGCCCCCTGCGGTTTGCGCTCGGCTTCCCTTTCTCACCGGTAAGCAGTTTCTCGCATCCCCTGGGTCTTTTTTCGCCAACGTTATTTACGTATGGATATACTTACTTACTTGTCCTAGAACTCAGGTGGTAGGCGACCAGGCCCCCGAGTCCTCTACCACTGGAAGACCACGTCTTGAGGCGGTCGCCTCTCTTTTTGCAACACTTTCTTGAAGGATAATGAAGCGTCGAGGCATCCAGGGGATGTTGAGACGGGGGATAAAAAAAACGGCATATATACAGCGCTACTATGACCGTCAAGGGACACAACTTGAGCGGGAACACATTACGCAAAACACTAGCAAGCGCTTTAGTGAAAAAGCTTTGCTTGAACACTCTTTGGAGGAAATTAGTGCAGCATACGAACAAGGGACAAGGGAAATGTCCATCTGGCTCGTAGATATGAAGTAGTATAGGGCTATGGCAAAGCTGACGAGAAGGTTCTGGAAATTGTACATTACAGTAGGTCGAATTAATGAATTTTGGAATTTTGATTGGCCTGTAGCCGTAAAAGTTGCGTTTTGATGAGGAAAACACTGTAAAATCTTACTGATCTCAGACAATATTTTTCACTGCCCCAAGCGAGTGAAAAATTAGCAATTTCGCTATTTTTGGTTATTTTCGTCAAAAAATTGAATTTGGGATTTTTGATTGGCCTGTTGTCATAAAAGATGCGTTTTGATTAGGAAAACACTGTAAAAATCTTACGAACCTCAGATAATATCTTCCACTGTCTTAAGCGAGTGAAAAATTAGAAATTTCCATATTTTTTGTTGTTTTCGACTAAAAATGAATTTGGAATTTTGATTGGCTCGTTGCTGTAAAAGTTGCATAATGAAGAAAAACTCTGTAAAAATATTACTGGCCACAAAACAGTCTATTTTATTTATAAAAATATAAATGCAACTCACTCTCAGCTGATAAGTAATTTGAATTTCTTATCACCCAGAACTCACCACGAGGAGGTGGTTGCATATCGAGTTCCGCCCGTGCCCGCCCATCCACCCAACCATGCTAATCATTGTTCACTAACTTTACACCTTATAATCTTTCTTTGGGTATAATACTCCCATCAGTTTTGGGGATTCCAACTTAGTCCAAATGAAACCATCTCTCCGTAACTCGCAACACACAGATAATGATGCCTCAGTTACCAACTTAACGCATCTCTCCAAACCTTGCGTATACAAGGCATTTCCCCCCATCTCAAACGCGGAGGGGAGTGTTGCTACCTTGATGCAAGACTGGACCTCGTCATCATCCCATATTGTTGTAAGTGGAGGTTCTGTTATCTCAGTTGCCTGCCAATTTATGAGATTAGTATAGTCGATGGCATCATAGTTGATGGGTGGAATCCTGAACTCCCTGAACTCCCTTCTTTCTTTTGTAAACGTGCTGCTAGGATTCTTGTCAGTGCAAGTTCTCGAATACAACTTCGTACATCTGTTAACATAACAAGCAATATATTTTCAGGATGTGCAAAGTAACTGTTCCAGCCAATTGCAGCATATACAATCTGTTTCTCCCTTATCTGCATGTAGCTCGAAGAGGTACTTTTGGTCCTTGCTCAAACCTTTTATATTGTCGATTATTGGCAAAGGCTCTTGAACTTCGATGGGCTCAAACTGTGAAATAGGGTTAAGTTCACACTTAACCAGTGCTTTACTAATGGGACCAGAAAAAGCGTTTGACCATGTGTCACACCATCACTTTGTCGTAGGAGATATCGTAATGGTAGCTCATTAGTATGCAATAATGGTGGACCGGATGTCAGATTTTCAACATCTGCGAGTGCGGATTTTTAATTTCAATATCCGCGGATGCGGATATTTAGTTAATCTATCAATATAATATAGAATTATGAATATATGACATAATTTTTCAAATTTCGTGATATTACTGTTATGGCAGGCAATGCATAAGAATTAAAATTAATATTAATATTTTCATTATGATAAAAATAATAACTTTCTCAAGAGTTTCAGCCACAGAAAATTGAATTGTTCGAAACACGATAGACTGCTTGATCTTATACGAACAATTTCATTCTGAAAAGTTACTGTGTTGCTGTGAAAAAAAAATCAGTGGAGTACGCACAGCGGCACAGGCAGTGTTTGTTGATTTAATGGTATTTATATCTTAAGGTTTATATATTTGTTTGTTCATTAATAATTAATGCTTTACCTGAAATGTGCATGACTGGGCCTTATAAGCTACTTTATAAGCTAATTTAATTGTAAATTGCATAATTTGTTAGAGGTAATATTCGCATAACATCCGCAGTCATAAGTGCGGATGCGAATGTTAAAAATGATGCGGATGCGGATATCCGGTCCACCACTAGTATGCAATAAGCAAATAATCCATTGTAGAGGAAGGCCTAAGTGCAGTTCAAGCAAGCGAATTACTCCAACTTTGAAACCGGTATTGAAATTAGTACCATCGCATCTTATGGCTGCAATAGAATCCATCGAAAAATCTTTCTCTTGTAGGCACTCTATGATGCCGACTTCTATTGCACGTGCTGTTCCTGATGAAACAGTAATATGTGCAAGATATTCGATCTTGGTTCTAAGATGAGATACATGTTCTTCGGTGATATTTTTAACATAGTACTTTTTTCGGTATCCGGAAAAATCATCGCCCACAATTCACCGTCCACAATTCATCGCCCACAAACCATCGCTCAGGATAATTCATCGCCCACAATTCACCGTCCACAATTCATCGCCCACAAATCGTCGCTCAGGATAATTCATCGCTCACAATTCACCGTCCACAATTCATCGCCCACAAATCGTCGCTCAGGATAATTCATCGCCCACAATTCACCGTCCACAATTCATCGCCCACAAATCGTCGCTCAGGATAATTCATCGCCCACAATTCACCGTCCACAATTCAACGCCCGCAAGTCGCTCAGGATAATTCATCGCCTACGTATTATCGGGACTACCAAACTGTTTATGTAATTTTGCTCTCGTCATTTTCGTTTAAACTAACGAAAATATCACAACTTAACCTAACCAATCATCAAGGGCGTACAGTTGACCTAACCGGGAATTCAATTAACCTAACAGGTTAATATTGGTTATTTCACCTAAATATCTTCTGATCTTTTCGTATTAGGCACTCACTATCACATTTCGGGCAAGCTAAGGATGAGAGAATAACGCCGAAATTGATAAAAACAGCCAATGCTTTGTCTTCATCTAGTATTATCGGGTCTACCTACGAAAAACACATTTTCCGTTTTAAGCGGAAAAACAAAATAAAACGGAAAATGCCCGGTTAGGTCAACTGAATGCCCGGTTAGGTCAACTGAACGCCCTTGATGATTGGTTAGGTTAAGTTGTATCTAGTATGCCCGGTTAGATATGCCCGGTTAGGTCAACTGAACGCCCTTGATGATTGGTTAGGTTAAGTTGTATCTAGTATTATCGGGACTACCTACGAAAAACATATTTTCCTTTTTAAGCGGAAAAACAAAATAAAACGGAAAATGCCAGGTTAGGTCAACTGAATGCCCGGTTAGGTCAACTGCACGCCTTTGATGATTGGTTAGGTTAAGTTGTAATATTTTCGTTAGTTTAAACGAAAATGACGAGAGCAAAAATACATAATAAACAGTGTGTATATAAAATGTATATACAGTATGTATGTTCGGTGAATTGTATGGGCGATGAATTGTGTTGCAGTGAAATGTATGAGCGATGAATAGTGGGCAGTGAGTTGTGGGCGGTGAATTGTGGGCGATTAACTTTCCTAGACCCACTTTTTTTCTTTTTTCAAATTGGCCTTAGTTTTGTCCTTTCTTTCATTAAAGTAGTCCTCGGATGGCATTTGTATTGCTGAAATTTGGCGCTTGCTCTATCTTCTTCTCTCTTTCTGGCCTTATCTTATTTTTATCAATAATTAATCATTGTTCTATTAGTCTCAGAAATAATGCCAACATCCTGTAGGACCGCTGAAGCTATTGCTGCAGCACTTCTATCTGATATGTTGTGCCGATCGGTCTCTCTAGCTCAGTGGTTCCCAACCTTTTTACTATGGTGGCCCAGTTTTGATGGTCATAAATGTTGGTGGCCCATATATATATATATATACTGAGCGACAGAAAAATCGGCCCACTTGGAATATCGCGAAAAGCAAAAAAGTGGGCAAGCTTCTGTTTATAAAAGTTTTAAAATTCGAAAATATATTCTATGAGGCAACCAAATAACGAGACAAAACAACGTCAGCTGCGAGCACACTAGCTGTAACGAATTTTCGACTTCTTTTAAGAATTCGACAGTCTGACATTCAGTTGCTCTTAGACTGCTAGCGCCACTTTTTTCTTCCACTAGTGGGAGTAGGCATTTGCGTTTAGTAACAGATAGATTTCTAATTCTTTTGGGTTTCAGAAGTGGACATTTACAATGGATTTGAGTGCCGTGAACGTCGCAAGAGTCGTCGCCCTAATTGAAGATGGTCGGGGCCAGCGTTACGTTGCCGATGCGCTAGAAATTCCAAGAACAACGGTTCGACGTGTCTACCAACGTTATGTGGAGACAGGAGAGTACACCCGAAGAACAGGGTCTGGAAGATCACGCTGCACATCTGCCCGTGACAATCGCTTCATCGTCTTGAGTGTTTTGCGAGATCGTCGCTTGACTGCCACAAACGTCAGCAATGAGCTGGAAAGGTCTCGAGACGTCAGTGTATCGGAGCGAACTGATAGAAGGAGACTTATGGAAAGTGCTTACATGCTAGACGTCCGGCAATGGGCCCGAAATTGCTCCCACACCACCGCAATGCTCGTCTTGCCTTCGCTCGTGAGCATGTCAATTGGACTATGGTCCAATGGGGACGAGTATTGTCCACGGACGAATCAAGATTTAATCTTCGAACATCCGATGGACGGGAAAGATTGTGAAGAAGAACATGAGAAAGATTCGCCCCGTGCATTTTTAAGGAGAGGGTTGCATTTGGAGGAGGCTCAGTCATGGTATGGGGTGGTATCATTTCAAACTCGCGCACAGAGCTCGTTGTTGTTGGTGGTGGGTCATTGACGTCAGCAAGATACGTGGAAGAGACCTCGCTGGAGCATGTGGTCCCTTTTGCTCCTTTCGTTGGCGAAGACTTCCTTCTACAGCACGATAACGCTAGACCCCATGCGGCAAGAGCCGTTAGCGATTTCCTTGACGAAGCTGGAATTCGTCGAATCGAATGACCTTCCCGAAGTCCGGACCTGAACCCCATAGAACATCTCTGGGACACGATTGGACGGCGTCTTGTGGCTCGTCTAGTAGCCCCTAACACTCTACAGAAGCTACAACAAGCTTTAACTGAAGAGTTGGAGGGAATCCCACAGGATGTGATCGCCGATCTCATTCATGGGATGAATCGACGAATGGCTGCAGTCATTCAAGCGAGGGGAGGCAACACCTCTTATTAGCCCTGGATCACAAGTTGTTGTTGTTGTTGTTTTTGTTGTTTTATTGTTTTTTTTCAATTTTTTTTGTCGAAATCTTTTTTTTTTGTTACAATTTTTTTACAAAATTTGTTGACAATAAATTGTATTAAGCAGGTGTTTGAAGATTTTTTAATGTCCTCATAGACTAAATTTTCAAATTTTAAAACTTCTATAAACACAACCTTCTCACTTTTATGCTTTTCGCGATATTCCAAGTGGGCCGATATTTCTGCCGCTCAGTGTAAATGTGAAAATTATTTCACGAAAGTAACACGTGAATAATATTTATAATGAAAATAACCACGAAGGAAAAAGGAAACCATTCTGTTTCCTTTTTCCTTCGTGGTTAGTTTCATCATATATATAGGGTGAACCAAATGTAGGTGGACAGTAAATGATAACGTTTATTTTGAGAATACATATTTAATTTTTTTGTATACTATAATACAAAATAAAATTTAAATAAATTTAGTTATAATATTTAATATAATATAACACAAACACCATAGTTATAATGAACACCATAGTTATAATATAATATAACACAAACAGTATTCAACCTACTGTCCACCTACTTTTGGTTCACCGTGTATATATGTGTATATATATATATATATATGATACACACAGACCGTGCATGGAACAAGGAACTCTTCTGGGATAATTAAATCCACTATAGTCCGAATAAGTAATGGTAAATGACAAATACCATAGTTTTTCTTTTTCATGATGCAAGCCCGACGTGGGCAACGGGTCTCTCGCAAAGAGGTCCCATAAATATAGCTTCCCTCACCAGCTATCTGCAAAGCAGACAGGATCCAGCTTTGGGACATGGATCTAGGGTTTAAAGCAGCCTAGCCCCACTACATTTAGAACATCAATATAAGTAAAAGACTCGTTGCATTCACGTCGGATTGAATAAATCAAAGAAAAAGGGGTAACTATCATATTTTTAGCCAAAACCAAAACGTAAACCTCAACTGGCAGAATTGAGCGTCCACTTTTCAAGGCACATAACATGTCCGTTTCATGATGGGAATGAACTCAGAATGGTTCCCTGAGTTTTTTATGATACACACAGACCGTGCATGGAACAAGGAACTCTTCTGGGATAATTAAATCCACTATAGTCCGAATAAGTAATGGTAAATGACAAATACCATAGTTTTTCTTTTTCATGATGCAGTTGAGGCAGTTGAGGTTTAAGTTTTGGTTTTGGCTAAAAATATGATAGTTACCCCTTTTTCTTTGATTTATTCAATCCGACGTGAATGCAACGAGTCTTTTACTTATATTGAGGTTCTAAATGTAGTGGGGCTAGGCTGCTTTAAACCCTAGATCCATGTCCCAAAGCTGGATCCTGTCTGCTTTGCAGATAGCTGGTGAGGGAAGCTATATTTATGGGACCTCTTTGCGAGAGACCCGTTGCCCACGTCGGGCTTGCACCATGAAAAAGAAAATATGGTATTTGTCATTTACCATTACTTATTCGGACTGTAGTGGATTTAATTATCCCAGAAGAGTTCCTTGTTCCATGCACGGTCTGTGTGTATCATAAAAAACTCAGGGAACCATTCTGAGTTCATTCCCATATATATATATATATATATACATATTATACCTTACCTTATGAACCTTATGTTGTTTCGTGCGTTGGTCTCTCTTCACACGGAGGTCAAGCTGGTGGCCCCGCCTCTAGGTCTGGCTTGGTGGAGGAGCGAGTTGCTTTCTTGCGCTCTTCACCGTACATTTCCAGGCACGCCCGGCTCATCTGGTACCGTCCTGAGCCAGGCATCCAGTCTTCTCTTGAAGACTTCAACTTTGACCCCCGTTACCTTTCTGAGGTCCTTTGGAAACTGGTTGAAAAGTCTTGGCCCCCTGACAACAAGCTATTTTCCTTGAGAGTTGAGGAGGTCCCATGTCGGGCCTTTAATTTGGGGATACTGTACATTGTGCCTTTCTATTTTCCAGTGTTGTTTGAATGGTAATTGGGTTTAGTTTTAAGTTTGGTACCAGTTTTTCGATCATTTTCCATATGTAGATTATGGTGTACCTCTCTCTTCTTCTTTCCAGGGAGTACAGATTTAGTTTACGTAGTCTTTCCCAGTAGTTGAGTTATTTGCAGCCATCAATCTTGGCTGTGAAATGCCTTTGCGTTTCTTCTAGTTTATTAGTTTCTTCCTTTTTATATTGGGACGTCAAAACTGAGCAGTATTCAAGTTTTGGTATAATCAGTGTTTTTAGCAGGGGAATCATTACTATCCTGTCCCTTCTCTTGAAGGTTCTTAGTACCTGTCCGGCGACACTTTTTGCTTTATTTATCGCTATCTGATTTTGCATTTCGAATTTCGCATCATCTGTCATTATTATTCCGAGATCGATCGCTTTCGTGCTTCTCTGAATTTCCTCTCTATCTGGAGCATATGATGCAGTCTGTTTAAGTTCTTCTTTTCTTTTCTACCATATCTCAGGAGCTGAAATTTCTCGGTGTTAAATGACATGTTGTTGTCTTCTGACCATTTGTATATTTTGTTCGTGTCCCTCTGCAAGGCCTCCACGTCGTGTACATCGCTGATTTTTCTGCTGATCTTTGTATCGTCTGCAAAGGATGTTACTATACTGTTGCTGTTTACTCCGCTGTCTATGTCTGTTAGCATGATAATGAACAGGAGTGGGGCCAGTACTGTCCCTTGTGGTACTGAGCTGCGTACTTCCGATTCTGATGATGATATACCTTGAATCTTGACGACCTGCAGACGTTCTCTGAGGAAGTTGTAGATCTATTTTCCCACTTTGCCTGTTATTCCCATATATTTAATTTTATGTGCTATTATACCATGGTCACATTTGTTGAAAGCTTTAGCAAAATCTGTGTATATAACATCGTAGTTGTCATTGCCTTCCAATGCATCTAGGAAATTGTTGTAGTGTTCTATTAGTTGTGATAGGCATGATCTACCTGATCGGAATCCATGCTGATTTTCGTTGAATCTTTCCCGTGTCTCCAGGAAGTCATAAATTTTCTCTCTAACTATTCTTTCAAATACTTTGGTGAGGTGGGACGTCAATGACACTGGTCTATAGTTCTTTGCTTGAGATCTGTCCCCTCCTTTATATATAGGGACAATGTTTGCTCTTTTCAAGATGCTCCGTATTTCCCCAGTGTCAAGGGATCTTCTCCATATCCAGTATAAAGGTGTAACTATTTCATTTTTACAGTTTTTAATCAATAATGCGTTCCAATTGTCCGGACCTGCAGCTGAATGTGGTTTCATTTGTCCTATAGCTCTCGTTACATCTTCTGGGGTAAAATCAAAGTCTGTTATATACTCTCCTTGCAATTCCTCTTCAAAGAATGCATTCATATCAGGTTCCGCTTTGTCACTTTTTGGGGTACTGAAAACTGATTCATATTGAGCTCTCAATGTCTCACCTATCTCTTTTGGATCGTCGGTTAGTTCATTATTTCTCGTCCTTAAGGGCCCAATAGCGGCGCGCGTTTTTGTTTTCCTTTTTGCATAGCTATAGAAGTATATTGGATTTTCCTTCATTGCTTCTACCGCCTTTTCCTCTTCCCTCTCTGTATGGTCCTTAATAAGGGCTTGTATTTCCCTATCGATACCCTCCAGGTTTTCTTGTATTACTTTCCTGGCGTTATCTCCACAGTTGGCTAACTTCGCCTCCACTCTCTTTCTTTTGCGAAATATTCTTCTCTTTTGCCTCTCTAGCCAGCTCCTCTTTCCTTTTGCCTGTGATTTCGGAGCATATTTTTCTAAAATTCTCAGCGTTTATTCTTCCAAGGTTGCTAGCATTTCTTCAGTTGTTTTATTCTCTAAAACAACTGAAGAAACTCTGTTTGGGCTATGTGCGATCTGATTGCTTCCCAATTTATAGTCTTGGAGTTTAAGTTAAAGGCCCCAAATTTGCTTCTTTCCTCATTGTCTTTTAATGTGGTCGTCATATTTGTTGATATATCGATTAAGTTTTGGTCTGAGATAATGGTTATGGTTATTTTTGTATCAGCAATCAAGTTCGTGTTATTCGTGAATACCAGATCTAGGCAGTTATTTTTTCTGATATTTTCTGTTATCTCCTGTGTCAGCATAAATTTATTTGTGAGAGCCTTGTCAACATTTTTGCTTGCTCCTGGTCTTCTCTTGTGTCCCCCTTGTCCTATCCACCTTTTTGTATTTTATAAATGGGAAGTAGGATTCGGTATAATGATACCAGTTGTTTTATTCTCGAAAATTGTTCTCCATTCTATTTGGGCCATGTGCGATCTGATTGCTTCCCAATTTATAGTCTTGGAGTTTAAGTTAAAGGCCCCGAATTTACTTCTTTCCTCAATATGTGTATTGTCTTTTAATGCTGTCATCATATTTGTTGATATCTCGATTAAGTTGTGGTCTGAGATAATGGTTGGGGTTATTTTTATATCAGCAATCAAGTTCGTGTTATTCGTGAATACCAGGTCCAGGCAGTTATTTTTTCAGGTATTTTCTGTTATCTCCTGTTTCAGCATAAACTCATTTGTGAGAGCCATCAACATTTTTGCTTGCTCCTGGTCTTCTCTTGTGCCCCCCTTGTCCTGGTGAATATATATATTCCTATCCACCTTTTTGTATTTTATAAATGGGAAGTTAAAGTCTCCGCAGATCATTATATTGGGGGATGGAGGGTTTATGGCCTTTATTAGCTTTCTGATGTCATTAATGGCCTCCGAGAATTTTTCGGTTGGGGTGCTTGGATGTCTATAGATGACTATTACCATCACGTTTAGTTTTTCTATTTTCACTGCTAGGAGTTCCACATAGCTGTTTGATTTACTTATTATCGTCTCTGTCATATGACCTTCCTGTACATTAGGGCGGCTCGTTTTTACACTTTTTTCGATATTTGATTGGGGGTAGTGCGGAAAAGTTGCGATTTGGAGAGAAAATAAAGTGTGTAAAATTTTTTTGATTTACGTCAATACCTTCCGGTGGCGGCGAGTCCTTAAAAATCGAAAAATAGGCCTAACGGGGTAGATTGGAAAATGGTTTTAAAGACTTACAAAATAAACAATAAAAATTTCAGCACAATCTGTTAATAACTTCCGGTGGCGTCTTAGCCGTTAAAATATCCAAAATATTGATTTAAAGCAAGTTTTAGCAAGATGTTATACAAATGTTAATTCCGGTATATTTCTGTGCAAACAACCCTGAGAACACTATTATAGGCTTGAATAAGTTAATAGCAGTCATTGAACAATGAACATTATATAAAAATTATATAAAATTATATAAAAATCTTATGTTTTTAGGCCTATTTTTCGATTTTTAAGGGGACTCGCCGCCACCGGAAGGTATTGACGTAGATCAAAAAAATTTTACACACTTTATTTTCTCTCCAAATCGCAACTTTTCCGCACTACCCCCAATCAAATATCGAAAAAAGTGTAAAAACGAGCCGCCCTACTGTACATATATAGCACAGCCACCTTTCCGTCTCGTCGCTCTATCCGCTCTTAGTAAGTTGAAGCCCTCTATATTTATCTCTTTCTTATCAATACATAGGGTGTGTCGAATTTTTCAACTTTCAAATTCCAAATATGAGGGGTGCTAAAAAGTTGCAGCATGACTTAGGAATTCTAAAGATATTTTTGTTAATTTAATATAATTTAGTTTTGCTTGGTAAGAAGCTACATAAAAATCGTGACTTTTTTGACTTTTTTGTAGAATTATATAATAATTATTATATTAATAATTATATATGCTGTATATATAATGCACTGCTGTTTTTGCTTATTTCACAGGTTGAAACATATTCATCAGTGTGCTGAAGATTACTTGTCCGTCAGTGCTACCATCCTAACCAGTGGGAATTGACCTACAATGGCTTCTAAAAGGAAGACAAGACTGGGGACATTCACACATATGAGCAACCTAATTGGAACTGGTAGAGAGTTGTTGCCCTCTGAACTCCCAACTCTGCGAGACGTTCTGAAATATGGGCTACGGCTAAGAGAACAAAGTGGTGAGGATGTGAGAAACTACCCAGCAGCCAGTCTTGCAAAGGACATTTACCCTAAAGTGCTTGAAAAGTGGGAACGAGCAAACAGTTCTTTTGTAGCCCCCGTTGTAAATTCACGAGTCACAATCTTAAACAAGATCCAAAAGAGCTGGGAGCAGGCCAAAAACATATCTCTTGGGAGAGGAAAGCTACATGTCAAAGAGGCTTTCATTGCAAAACTTGACAAGCTTTTTGACATCCTCAGTTGCAAGTGTAAAATTGTTCTCTGCTCTGAATTTGGCTGCCTTGCAGATGCTGGTTGCAAAAACGAAACTCACATTAACTGTACATGCCCTAGGGAGATGAAGATCCCTGTGAAGGAACTTGCTTTCATTAAAGGTCAGAGAGACAAGTCTGGTTCTATTTGGATCACATAAGATTGGCTTGCCGGATCAACCTGAGCACAACAGACAAGTCAAAAAGCAGAAGCGGCAAGAAGACGAAAGAAGAAGGCTTGCTGAATATAAGCAGACAAGTAAGCAGGATGTTTCAATGCCATCAAATGAAATAATTTTCTCTGATGATGAAAATGAAGAACAAATAGCTGATGCTCAAGATGGAAAGGATGGAAGTTATGAAGTGACATTAGAAATACCAAGCACGTCTTCAACTTCCAATAAAAAGCCAGAGTACAACACATTAGAAATACCTAATGTTGCTATGCATAGCATCAGATATGGTGTTGGCAGGCGTGCCACAGCTGCCATCACCACTACTGCCTTTATGAATGCTGGCTTGATCACTGAAGAAGAAAAGAGACTTGTAGTTGATCACAATAAAGTCAAGAGGGCCCAAGAAAAAGTTATGAGATCCCTGCATCAGGAATTTGATGATCTTTGTAAGAAGGGTGAAATTGACTGCATCTTCTTTGACGGCCGTCAAGATACAACTAAAGTTATGCTGAAAGCAGACAATTCAGATCGTCAGTTCCTCAGCATCATCAAAGAAGAGCATTATTCTGTGTGCAGTGAGCCAGGTGGAAGATATCTCTACCACTTCACTCCTGAGAAAGGCTCAACGAGAAAAAAACCTGCTGAAGTTATTGCTGATAATCTTGTAGATTTCATGACGAAGAAGGGCATTGATAAAAGCCTGCAGGCCATTGGAGGTGATTCTACAAATGTTAACACTGGCTGGGAGGGTGGTTCCATGCATTGGGTAGAGGTCAAGCTTTGCCGTAAGCTGATGTGGTTGGTTTGTGCCCTCCACACTAACGAGTTACCCCTGCGACACTTGATCACAGCACTGGATGGGAAGACCTTGTCTAACAACAAGCGGACAGGTAACATTGGCAAGATGCTAGACACTGAAACCGAACTTGAAATTGATCCTTCATTCACCAAACTCTCAATTGGAGAGCCTCTTACTTCACTGAGTGACAATGTCGTAAAGGATCTCTCTACTGATCAAGCGTACGGGTATAGGATCACACAGGCCATAAGGACAGGAGAACTTCCCACAGATCTGACCCTTCTTGAAATTGGTCCAGTGAGCCATTCAAGGTGGTTGACAACAGCAAACAGGCTTTGTCGCATATGGGTTTCAAAACATGGCCTTAAAGGCAAAACCCTCAACAACTTAAGACTGATAGTGGAACACATTGTTGGTGTGTACTACCCCTGTTGGTTCAACATCAAAGTAAAACACTCTTGGGTGGAAGGCCCACGCCACATCTTGTTTCAGCTGCGGCTAGTTAGGCTGCAAAAGAAGGCATGGTATGCATTCAGCGAAATGATAATCCAGACACTCTTGTGCTCAGATGACAGAGAGGAGAGGAGAGCTGGTGTCCAAAAGATTGTTGACATGAGGGGTGGAGATGATGACACACTTGGAGATCTTTCTGTACGTCCCAGGAAGACACCTTCCATCAACCCCAGTGCTTCTTCCGTGTTGGAGCTAACAGACTGGTCTGACGGGGTATTTGAACCTCCTTTGACATGTAAACTGACTACAGCGGAAGTAAAGAAGTTCTTTGACAAGCCTATGCAAGTTCCACAGTGGCCCTGTTATGCTCAGTCAATAGAGAGGTGTGTGAAACAAGTTACAGAGGCAGCAGGCAGGGTGTATACACATGAGAAACGTGAGGGCTATATCAGAGGCCAAGAAGCAAGTCGGCGGCTGATGTCCAAGAACGAATCAAAGCAAGACTTGATGAAACTTGTTGTTTAAATATTTTTTTTTACTGATGTCATTACTTTCTAATGTTGTTTTATGATTACAAGGATATGTTTTATGATTACTAGGATATGTTTTATGCAGAGAAACTAAAATTTTTATAGCATTACCTGACATTTTGAGAAGCTAAAATTAATAAATGTTGTTTTCCGAGAGCAATTTATGTGCTTTTTAATCAAACGTAGATTTACCAAGCTAAGTGTTGAGCAATCACAAAAATAATAGCAGATTTGAATTCTTCACATCCAAAAACATATTTTTAAAACCCCTCAGTGAAGGAATTGGCAAAAATTAATTTTCACCTCCCAAATTGACACACCCTATGCAATACAATGTTCGCAGTTTTCACAATTTCCTTCGCAATCTTTAAGATGAGTTTCTGTGAGGCATGCGATGTCCGCCCTTGTTTTGTCCATAAATCTTTTCAGGTACGAAACCTTATTGAGTGATTGGTTTGATCTTATTCCTTGAATATTAGCCAGGACAATTTTTATGTTCTCTGTTTTTCGTTGCCCCTTGCGCATTTCAAGTTCGTTTTCCTTCGATATCGCTTGATTCGTTGCCCTGTTAGGGTGTCAATTTGGGAGGTGAAAATTAATTTTTGACAATTCCTTCACTGAGGGATTTTAAAAATATGTTTTTGGATGTGAAGAATTCAAATCTGCTATTATTTTTGTGATTGCTCAACACTTAGCTTGGTAAATCTACGTTTGATTAAAAAGCACATAAATTGCTCTCGGAAAACAACATTTATTAATTTTAGCTTCTCAAAATGTCAGGTAATGCTATAAAAATTTTAGTTTCTCTGAGTAGTATAGCCGCAAAAGGGGAGAGTGCAGGAATGTTGCAGGTTATTATGTAATGTTGCAAAGGGGGTTGTTGCAAAGGGGGTGGGGGTTGTTGCAAAGGGGGGTGGGGGAAAGGGGGTGGGGGGAACTTGGAGGCGGCGTTATCCCCCAAGAGAAAGAAGGAGGAGAGAAAGGAGGAGAGGTGTTCACCTGGCAGGAGCCAAGTGCACATTAAGACTTCCAGCCGAGTTGGCGTTGTTTTATAGACTCCTAATCAGCCAGTTGGCGTAAATGGCTTGAGTTGCCAGATACCGCGATACCATTGTATACATTATTATAGACTCCTAATCAGCCAGTTGGCTGGTTGTCAGATACCTCTTTTTAGCAGTATTATTGCATACATTATTATTATATACGCCTAATCAGCCAGTTGGCTGAGTTGCCAGATAGCGCCATGTATTCCATTGTATACACTATTATAGACTCCTAATCAGCCAGTTGGCTGGTTGTCAGATACCTCTTTTTAGCAGTATTATTGCATACATTATTATTATAGACTCCTAATCAGCCAGTTGGCTGAGTTGCCAGATAGCGCCATGTATTCCATTGTATACACTATTATAGACTCCTAATCAGCCAGTTGGCTGGTTGTCAGATACCTCTTTTTAGCAGTATTATTGCATACATTATTATTATAGACTCCTAATCAGCCAGTTGGCTGGTTGTCAGATACCTCTTTTTAGCAGTATTATTGCATACATTATTATTATTATAGACTCCTAATCAGCCAGTTGGCTGGTTGTCAGATACCTCTTTTTAGCAGTATTATTGCATACATTATTATTATATACGCCTAATCAGCCAGTTGGCTGAGTTGCCAGATAGCGCCATGTATTCCATTGTATACACTATTATAGACTCCTAATCAGCCAGTTGGCTGGTTGTCAGATACCTCTTTTTAGCAGTATTATTGCATACATTATTATTATATACGCCTAATCAGCCAGTTGGCTGAGTTGCCAGATAGCTCCATGTATTCCGAAGACAGAGTTGCCAGATACCATTGTATACACTATTATAGACTCCTAATCAGCCAGTTGGCTTAGAAGGCTTAAATATTGCCAGATACCTGTTGTATACAGAATACCGGTAGTAGAAGGCATAACAATAAACAACATTGCATCATTCTTTTTATTATAAATATATAGAAAATAAATATACATTTGAGGAATATGCGTATAACAGAAATATATACACACAATTATTGATATATATATATATATATATATAAAATAAAATATACATTTCATATACACTTCAATATGTACATAACAGTACAGGAGAAATATCAAGCAATATATGTATATATATATATAAACACAAATCAATAGAAATATGCGTATAATCAAAATATATATATACAATTCACTTTTTTTTCAAAATACTAAAATCGGTCTTAATCGAGTTTACAATTACATCATTATTGCTCTGCATTACGCAGTCTATGCGGCTTAATAATATTTCACCGCTTAAAGTATAGGGAAACCTGTATTCGATATGAATGGCTTTCATATCGTTCAGTACTATTTTTGTCCCCACTTTACAACCGGTTGGCAAGTCATCTTTAAATACGTCTAGAATACAATCAAAAGCACGCACAAAGAGTTCATCGTTAGCTACATTATTAAACGCAAGTTTATAAGAATGCTTTTCCAATCGAGGGTTAATTTCTACCGACTCGAGCTTCTCAATCGTGAACTCTTCACTCAACATAACGTCAATTGAAATAATCTTCTAAATCGTTACGGCAACTGCGCGTTATATAAAGAAATAGTTCTTCAGGGTGAACGGTGTAGGTGAGCTCAGCCTTGTACCGACTTTATTACGTAAGTATTACCTACATTCACGATCTCCATGACCTCTTTATCGGGGGCATTGGCATAATCCCAGACATCGCTATAACTTTGTGCCAAATGAATGTTCCCTCTGCCGGTATTCTGCGCAAATTTTCCCCATAGACTGTTTAGACACAATTTTGCACTAAAGCGCTTGCCAGGATTCTTTACAATTTGGACACGATCAAGTTGTATACCTTCGCGGTCGCGGTAACGTTGAATATAGGCAGACTTTTCATCTTCGGTATCAACTCCTCGCGGATACCCTGATGCTTCAACCTTATTCTTCAAAAAGGCGTTTATATATGGTGTGAAAAGGTTGGGGAGCTTCTGAAACCTCCACACCTCGTGTATCTTCAGTATTCTATAACCATGGCGTACGGCTAGGGCCAGCTCAGGACTTGTATATACGCCTCTGATCTTACGCTGGTGGGGTATATGGTTACATTCGCCGTTATCCTCTTCCGCGCACTTCACGCACAGGGGAAACATGAGCTTGTCGTCGATAACGACAGGTAAGATCGGCATCCATAAATTGCGTGGGGGGAGTACGTCTACGAAAGAGAGCCCAAAGTAATGATCATTCAAATTTTTTGAAAATTCATTGATGGATGGTAGGCTAGGTCCCACCAGTTTCTCAGGAGCGCCCACGGGTACGGATTGCTCTTCATCACGTATGGGTATAAAGAACAGAAATCGTAGTAATGGAGCTTCACGCCCTCCGTAGGTGGGAAGTATAGTCTGAAAGGATTTGTACGTCCTCCAAACAAGCTATCACCGCATTTGAGAGGATCCAGCACCATTGAACGCTTGATCGTTTTTATTTCCTCACGGTATACATCGTCTGTCTCCATCCGTGCATCATATTCATGCTCCCACAAGACTTTGTGAGTGAACTGTGATCCTATAAGTTGATCGCGGGTGCGGGTCGATGCAAGACAGTCGGCAGGAGATCTACCGTGGATATCTCCGACGATACCGCACTCAGGGCGGGGGCATCCATGCCACCAGCATCCATTAAAGGAATACACAGTCTTCACACCAGTGACACGGTTTTCACTTAACCCATCAACCCAAAAAACACGTCCATTAATCTTAATGGGTACTTCACCCGTGTTGCGGGCGTGCTTTATGTATACACCTGTTTGTTGCTGCAGGTGTATGAGCCAGTAAATAGCCTTGTGTCCGTAGCTGCGGGGGTTGTTTCGGTGAATAATGGCTAAGGTGTCTTTAGGCATGAAGTTATTCTTGAACACCGTAAAACATAATGATGCGATGGTGGTTGCGACTTGCAGTGGATCGCATTTGAAACGGGCTATGTACATACTTCTAAAGGCCTGGAAACATACTCTAAGCACGCGCACATCATTCACGCAATAACGCTCACATTCATCAGCTATATTATAAGGGTTACTTTCATTAAAACTGTCGTAGTATCGATCAAAGTCTTCACGTTCATCCATGCAGTCAAAATAATGTTTGGGGGGTGGTGGGCCTACGTAGTTTAAAGTCTCGCTGGTGAGGAAAGTGTATGGGAAGTATCCTTTGGAAACTTCAGCTGCTACTCCCATCACCTTGGGTAGCTTTGCTAATTTACAAGGTGTGAATAATAAAGTATCTTTAAATTGTACATTGCCTCTTATCTGCATCTGTATTAATTTGTTGCCTCTTTTCAATGGATCACCTGTAAATATCTCAGAGGATTCGTGTTCAAGCAACTCCTTATAAAGGAACTGCGTGTCAAACTTTGCCCCGTTATGGGCGAGAATATACACAGTCATTTTTTTGAACTTGTCGGCTAACTTGACAATATAGGACACAAATAGTTTCACAGGACTATCGCTGACATTCGTTTTAAAAACGTTTGTCCGTTTACCGCATTTGGGGCACTCGTCACATTCGATACCCATACACTCATCACAGATGGTCTGGCTCACAAGTATATGTGGAATTACCTCTTTGGTTTCAGCGTTCGTATATGTTTCTATATCGTAGTACACAGTTATACAAGGGTTATTTTTAGGCTTAGCATCTTTCATATAACACACATGCTTTACTCCATCCGCCTTATATTCCTCCTGGCATGTAGGACAGTGAATTACGTCGCACTTGTGCTTAAATTTTCCCCAATTATCCATTGTGTGAAACATACCACATTCACAGATTCTCATTTTCCTGCACGTACCAATTGATTTATGGAGATCAAAGCAGCTATTATTGAAAAATGTGCGTCTACACACATCACAGTCTCTCTTCTCAACTACAAGGCTTTCACATTTGGTGCTTTTACACTGCTCACATACCATGTGACATTCTTTACAATGTCTCACTATATCATCCGCAAACTCGAGGCACCCCTTACACAAATCATGATGTCTCCCATATTTTCGACTTTTGTCATAACTCGCGTAAAGCCCCCTTATATTACGGATGGTGAGATACGTTGTCCCTGACAATCCTAAAATAAGTAGGGGCCTTGTAAGATCTCTCACACAGCTTTTAAAAACATACACAGTCCGGCGGCGATCATCCAAACCAAATATAACTATACGCACATTCATTTCCTGTTCTACCTTTCTCAGCTCTTCAGGACCCATATTACAGTCAAATTCAAGTTCACAGTCTACAGCTAGTTTACGGGCACGCTCAACGATCGTAGGCAGCCAAATTTTTTGAGTCCGTGTATTTTGTACAGTAAACATACGTGCTAAGAGTACTGCTATAAAGCCGCAACCACGATCGACGTTTATATGCCTTCGGTAAATAGTTGGAGAATTGAAGTTAAGAGTGTACGGTATGGCACTATGACCCGCAACACGGAATACACGGTCAATATTTACCGTGAAGTTGTCCATATTGAAGGCTATACTACTTTGGACGGCTTGCATTATACGCCCTAATATATATTCTACATCTTCAGCAGCCAAACGTCTGAACGGTACTATCACCCAATAATCGTCTACATCACCGTCATCTGACCCGAACCCAAAGGACAGACTCGTCCTGACCTCACGCTCGTCGCGATTCTGAAGAGCAAACTCTATAATACGCTGTACTACCCTGCGTATCCCGCGTTCAATACCATTGCTATACAGGGCTCTAGGGTCGACCCTAACTCTATACCGATTTCTAGTCAAGGCTGGGGTGGGGGCTGCGGATCGCACTAACTCGAACGTAATAACATCCTCAACAGAACGGGGGGGCGGATGAATTAGTGGCTATATTAGGTGCTGCTGCTTCTGGGGGCCCTTTTGCGTAGGAGGGTTGGGGATATATTATTGTAGACTTAACAGAACGGGGGCGGAATAAGGGGGTATATTAGGTGTTGCTGCTGGGGAAGTTGTTGCGTAAGAGGTTGAGGGTTGGGGGTCTGCTGCAACAGGTACGTATTTCGGCCGCTTTATACCTGATGTGGGGTTCTCATACATCCGCTTTGGACGTGCAACCTGTATCGCTGGTGAGGGTTCAGGGGAGGAGATCACAACTACACTGTCATCGAAGTCATCCGTAATGATAGGGTGCTCTACCTCATCGTCGGTTCTGTGGGAGAAGAAATATAAGGATCAGCACTCAAAATTTGTAATATTTTGTAAATGACCCACTTAGGAGTGTGACGTGTTAGAAATGGACTCTGTAGAAAAATTCAGATTCACGAGCCCATCCACATGTATTATATCTGGACCTACAGGATGTGGTAAAACTGTGTTTATGCTTAAAATCATTAAAGAAAAGGGCGAGATGTTCTCGAAATTTGTGCATAAAGTTATATGGTGCTATTCGACGTATCAATCAGCGTTCAACGAGTACCAAGATGATATTTTGTTCCACAAAGGTGTATATGACGTTAATTCGCTAAAGAGAACTGAACATACAATCATTGTAATTGACGATCTCATGTTGGAGATGGATAAAACGTTTGCCGAGACATTTACAGTATACTCCCACCATCTTAACATAAGCGTGTTCTTCATCAATCAGAATCTATTTTTCAAAATAGATACATGCGCGATGTGTCGTTAAATACGCAATATCTAGTCATATTCGCGCAACGTAGATGTATCACAAATTGGGGTATTAGCCAATCAAATGTTCCCGAATCAGCGTAAGCAGTTTTTGGAAGTTTATAAAGAAGCTACAAGCACGCGTTACGGATATTTGCTTTGCGACCTTCATCCGCGAAACACGTTTAGAGTGCTTCTGCGAACGAATATATTTCCAAACGAGCCTGAAACGGTGTATATTCCAGAATGACAAAGAGACTAAAGAAATACCATGAATTAATAAAAATCTATCATCGACTGCCCCGGGCAATGCAGCAGATGTTTATTAAAAATATCGACGCCGACTTTTTAAAATGCATCTGTGAAATCTGTCTTAACGTTATAAACCTACTCCGTAAACGTGCAGTCTATCTACGCCGCCGTAAGAGGATGGGGTAGAAATGTCATAATAACGTTTAGTTAATACGTTAGCCATTTGCGTATTTTAGAGGCACGTGGGTAGGGTTGGTTTAACCTCTTCTTGCTCCTCTTCAAAGGTGTTACCGCAGGGGGTGACGGCGCCTTCAATTGTGTCACAGGCGTTGCATGTTCCAAGTCTTTTAACCTGTTCAGATTTCCTATCAACGTTTTAGGGACATTTATTTGTTGTAGTCTTGCTTTAATATGCTTCCATCCTGATGGTGATGGCCTATCCCACTTTCTCACCAGATCATGGACAATGTCTACGATATTCGATCCCTGTACCTTTGATCCTTCCACAATGATCTCCCCTGTATCGGTCCATTGTATGGCGGGATCCTCATTCAATAGATTATAAAGACTTAAGCCTTTACTCCTCAATGTAAGTGGGAGGGTATTTTTTAATACATGTTCGATATGTTGTGTGGCTAATCTTTTTGGTTGATCAGCTGTATCGTCGGGTACAGGTCCTATGTCGCCATCGTCCCCCGTGCTGTGCCTAATAACCACAGGAATCTCCGTAGGGCTCTTATAATTTTCGTACTCGTGAAGAAATTTCTGCAGAGCTTCTTGGTATAAGATTCTTTTCTCATCAGGTGTTTTTTCACTGTTTAATAGGGCTAACAATTCGCTTTCCATTCTTTTAAGTCTGCTTTTACGGGGATCTAGATCCGTGTCTCTTTGCAGTGAAGCGTACACCTCGTGGGGAATCACTACCACTTTCTTCATTATATTAATCTAGTCAGTAAAGGGCCCAAAACTGAAAATAAGATGGGGAGAAATGACCCTCCTGTTTGCACAATAACTCGTTTTTTCTTCGCTACAGTTTGACTTTTACGAGCGAGTGTACGTATTATGTTCTTGTAGCGGCGTAGGCGAGCCTTCTGATGGGTTTTCATTGATACATTGCAATTTATAACGTTAAGACAGATTTCACAGATGCATTTTAAAAAGTCGGCGTCGATATTTTTAATAAACATCTGCTGCATTGCCCGGGGCAGTCGATGATAGATTTTTATTAATTCATGGTATTTCTTTAGTCTCTTTGTCATTCTGGAATATACACCGTTTCAGGCTCGTTTGGAAATATATTCGTTCGCAGAAGCACTCTAAACGTGTTTCGCGGATGAAGGTCGCAAAGCAAATATCCGTAACGCGTGCTTGTAGCTTCTTTATAAACTTCCAAAAACTCCTTACGCTGATTCGGGAACATTTGATTGGCTAATACCCCAATTTGTGATACATCTCTACGTTGCGCGAATAAGACTAGATATTGCGTATTTAACGACACATCGCGCATGTATCTATTTTTGAAAAATAGATTCTGATTGATGAAGAACACGCTTATGTTAAGATGGTGGGAGTATACTGTAAATGTCTCGGCAAACGTTTTATCCATCTCCAACATGAGATCGTCAATTACAATGATTGTATGTTCAGTTCCCTTTAGCGAATTAACGTCATATACACCTTTGTGGAACAAAATATCATCTTGGTACTCGTTGAACGCTGATTGATACGTCGAATAGCACCATATAACTTTATGCACAAATTTCGAGAACATCTCGCCCTTTTCTTTAATGATTTTAAGCATAAACACAGTTTTACCACATCCTGTAGGTCCAGATATAATACATGTGGATGGGCTCGTGAATCTGAATTTTTCTACAGAGTCCATTTCTAACACGTCACACTCCTAAGTGGGTCATTTACAAAATATTACAAATTTTGAGTGCTGATCCTTATATTTCTTCTCCCACAGAACCGACGATGAGGTAGAGCACCCTATCATTACGGATGACCTCGACGACAGTGTAGTTGTGATCTCCTCCCCTGAACCCTCACCAGCGATACAGGTTGCACGTCCAAAGCGGAGGTATGAGAACCCCACATCAGGTATAAAGCGGCCGAAATACGTACCTGTTGCAGCAGACCCCCAACCCTCAACCTCTTACGCAACAACCTCCCCAGCAGCAGCAGCACCTAATATACCCCCTTATTCCGCCCCCGTTCTGTTAAGTCTACAATAATAGATCCCCAACCCTCCTACGCAACAGGGCCCCCATCAGCAGCAGCACCTAATATAGCCACTAATTCATACCCCCCGTTCTGTTGAGGATGTTATTACGTTCGAGTTAGTGCGATCCGCAGCCCCCACCCCCGCCTTGACTAGAAATCGGTATAGAGTCAGGGTCGACCCTAGAGCCCTGTATAGCAATGGAATTGAGCGCGGGATACGCAGGGTAGTAGAGCGTATTATAGAGTTTGCTCTTCAGAATCGCGACGAGCGTGAGGTCAGGACGAGTCTGTCCTTTGGGTTCGGGTCAGATGACGGTGATGTAGACGATTATTGGGTGATAGTACCGTTCAGACGTTTGGCTGCTGAAGATGTAGAATATATATTAGGGCGTATAATGCAAGCCGTCCAAAGTAGTATAGCCTTCAATATGGACAACTTCACGGTAAATATTGACCGTGTATTCCGTGTTGCGGGTCATAGTGCCATACCGTACACTCTTAACTTCAATTCTCCAACTATTTACCGAAGGCATATAAACGTCGATCGTGGTTGCGGCTTTATAGCAGTACTCTTAGCACGTATGTTTACTGTACAAAATACACGGACTCAAAAAATTTGGCTGCCTACGATCGTTGAGCGTGCCCGTAAACTAGCTGTAGACTGTGAACTTGAATTTGACTGTAATATGGGTCCTGAAGAGCTGAGAAAGGTAGAACAGGAAATGAATGTGCGCATAGTTATATTTGGTTTGGATGATCGCCGCCGGACTGTGTATGTTTTTAAAAGCTGTGTGAGAGATCGTACAAGGACCCCTACTTATTTTAGGATTGTCAGGGACAACGTATCTCCCCATCCGTAATATAAGGGGGCTTTACGCGAGTTATGACAAAAGTCGAAAATATGGGAGACATCATGATTTGTGTAAGGGGTGCCTCGAGTTTGCGGATGATATAGTGAGACATTGTAAAGAATGTCACATGGTATGTGAGCAGTGTAAAAGCACCAAATGTGAAAGCCGTGTAGTTGAGAAGAGAGACTGTGATGTGTGTAGACGCACATTTTTCAATAATAGCTGCTTTGATCTCCATAAATCAATTGGTACGTGCAGGAAAATGAGAATCTGTGAATGTGGTATGTTTCACACAATGGATAATTGGGGAAAATTTAAGCACAAGTGCGACGTAATTCACTGTCCTACATGCCAGGAGGAATATAAGGCGGATGGAGTAAAGCATGTGTGTTATATGAAAGATGCTAAGCCTAAAAATAACCCTTGTATAACTGTGTACTACGATATAGAAACATATACGAACGCTGAAACCAAAGAGGTAATTCCACATTTACTTGTGAGCCAGACCATCTGTGATGAGTGTATGGGTATCGAATGTGACGAGTGCCCCAAATGCGGTAAACGGACAAACGTTTTTAAAACGAATGTCAGCGATAGTCCTGTGAAACTATTTGTGTCCTATATTGTCAAGTTAGCCGACAAGTTCAAAAAAATGACTGTGTATATTCTCGCCCATAACGGGGCAAAGTTTGACACGCAGTTCCTTTATAAGGAGTTGCTTGAACACGAATCCTCTGAGATATTTACAGGTGATCCATTGAAAAGAGGCAACAAATTAATACAGATGCAGATAAGAGGCAATGTACAATTTAAAGATACTTTATTATTCACACCTTGTAAATTAGCAAAGCTACCCAAGGTGATGGGAGTAGCAGCTGAAGTTTCCAAAGGATACTTCCCATACACTTTCCTCACCAGCGAGACTTTAAACTACGTAGGCCCACCACCCCCCAAACATTATTTTGACTGCATGGATGAACGTGAAGACTTTGATCGATACTACGACAGTTTTAATGAAAGTAACCCTTATAATATAGCTGATGAATGTGAGCGTTATTGCGTGAATGATGTGCGCGTGCTTAGAGTATGTTTCCAGGCCTTTAGAAGTATGTACATAGCCCGTTTCAAATGCGATCCACTGCAAGTCGCAACCACCATCGCATCATTATGTTTTACGGTGTTCAAGAATAACTTCATGCCTAAAGACACCTTAGCCATTATTCACCGAAACAACCCCCGCAGTTACGGACACAAGGCTATTTACTGGCTCATACACCTGCAGCAACAAACAGGTGTATACATAAAGCACGCCCGCAACACGGGTGAAGTACCCATTAAGATTAATGGACGTGTTTTTTGGGTTGATGGGTTAAGTGAAAACCGTGTCACTGGTGTGAAGACTGTGTACTCCTTTAACGGTTGCTGGTGGCATGGATGCCCCCGTCCTGAGTGCGGAGTCACCGGAGATATCACGGTAGGTCTCCTGCCGACTGTCTTGCATCGACCCGCACCCGCGATCAACTTATAGGATCACAGTTCACTCACAAAGTCTTGTGGGAGCATGAATATGATGCACGGATGGAGACAGACGATGTATACCGTGAGGAAATAAAAACGATCAAGCGTTCAATGGTGCTGGATCCTCTCAAATGTGGTGATAGCTTGTTTGGAGGACGTACAAATCCTTTCAGACTATACTTCCCACCTACGGAGGGCGTGAAGCTCCATTACTACGATTTCTGTTCTTTATACCCATACGTGATGAAGAGCAATCCGTACCCCGTGGGCGCTCCTGAGAAACTGGTGGGCCTAGCCTACCATCCATCAATGAATTTTCAAAAAATTTGAATGATCATTACTTTGGGCTCTCTTTCGTAGACGTACTCCCCCCACGCAATTTATGGATGCCGATCTTACCTGTCGTTATCGACGACAAGCTCATGTTTCCCCTGTGCGTGAAGTGCGCGGAAGAGGATAACGGCGAATGTAACCATATACCCCACCAGCGTAAGATCAGAGGCGTATATACAAGTCCTGAGCTGGCCCTAGCCGTACGCCATGGTTATAGAATACTGAAGATACACGAGGTGTGGAGGTTTCAGAAGCTCCCCAACCTTTTCACACCATATATAAACGCCTTTTTGAAGGATAAGGTTGAAGCATCAGGGTATCCGCGAGGAGTTGATACCGAAGATGAAAAGTCTGCCTATATTCAACGTTACCGCGACCGCGAAGGTATACAACTTGATCGTGTCCAAATTGTAAAGAATCCTGGCAAGCGCTTTAGTGCAAAATTGTGTCTAAACAGTCTATGGGGAAAATTTGCGCAGAATACCGGCAGAGGGAACATTCATTTGGCACAAAGTTATAGCGATGTCTGGGATTATGCCAATGCCCCCGATAAAGAGGTCATGGAGATCGTGAATGTAGGTAATACTTACGTAATAAAGTACAACAACACTGAATTTGCCACAGATACCTCAAGGGTTACAAACATACCTGTGGCGAGCTTCACAACAGCCTACGCCCGTATAAAACTTTGGGGTCTATTGCATTCTCTTGGGCGGAGAGTATTGTATGCCGATACAGATAGCGTGATATTCACAGAGAGGGAGGGTGATTACATGCCCGCTATTGGGGAGTTCCTCGGCGAGCTCACTGATGAGATCAAGGATGAGTATGGGGACGACGCATACGCCGACTCTTTTATCTCAACAGGACCTAAGACTTATGGGGTACGGGTCAGGGTAGGGGATGAAATGAAATATATCGTGAAGGCAAAGGGTATTACGCTCAACCATGCGAATCGGGAGGTTGTTAACTTTGAGTCGTTGAAGGATCTAGTATGTTTGGAACCTCACCAACTAATTGTAGGCACCCACAATTTTCGGGCGCAGAAGCTGGGAGGCGTGAAGGAACTTAGGGGTACGATGGTGTGCCGTAACACCTATAGGAAACGTTACCAGTTACCTGGCACCTATGATACCGTACCCTTTGGATACCAATGATGCTTCTAACTCACACGTCTTGTATATAATCGTATCTATTTGTAAATATATATATATATACTTGAATATCTCGAATCGTATTTGTAAATATATGAATATCTCAATAAATCAAATAGCGTTTCACTTTCTCCTTTGTGTGTGTGTGTGTGTGTGTGTGTGTGTGTGTGTGTGTGTGTGGTGAAAGTTCTAAGCTCCGCCCACTGCGTGAGTCATGCTACTATCTGGGAGTCCCTGCGTGGTCAGTCGACCGCAGTAAGCCCGAGAGATCAGACGTGTATTCAGATCAGACGTATATTGAAATGGCTACCTTTAATATTGCTTGCACAACGTTTATGAAATGGTATTCAGTAAAGTGTGAGGATGTGGTGGATACCGAAAAACTTCCTATTCCCCCCTCCTATGCCTCTTTTAAAACCACATTGGATTGTGCGAAGTTCCAAGATGTACAAATACTCTACGGATGTTCTGGTGAGACTGTTGAAGGCTTTCGTTGCACAGACGATGTGCTGAAGTATGCTGCAGGGCTAAACTTTATAAAGTCTCACATACACCGTGAAGTAAAAGAAACAACGCGTGCAGAAGAGAAGCAGCAGGTATGGATAATGAGCCTTGTGGATGGGTGGTGTGACAAGCGGTATTACGTCATGCTACACCATGTCGATTACTCATACCCTACGTCTGAAATGTGAATCTCGTGATCATGGACAATCTTAGGTGTTTTTATCACTATATTAACGTATATCATGATGAGGTTCATAGTGAGGTTGTGGCTAGTGCCATGCGTGAGTTTTTAACAGATTTTAGAGACGAGTATCGTTTGATGGGTAGAAAGGAAAAATATGAGCATATGTTCCTCTCAAATAGTGCGCCGGAGTGTGGAGATGATTAGCGCCTAGTTCTTATCCAAAGTGCGTAGGCTGGTAGTGACGAAACGGAAAAACAAATATGTGCAACAATTCGAGTCGTATGAACATGCCCATTCACGTATCATCGAGTCAGCCGCCCGTCGAACCGTTCCTGTCTGTGCCTCACACGGATCATAGTTATCTCAGAGCTTGAACCGAGTGGACGTGCGCTCCTCGAATACGATGGAACTTCCTTTGAGCAGCATTCTCAACGCCTCGTACGATGTGTCCGTGACGAAATCGTTGCGCGTGTTCAGGCGTAATTCCGGTACCATTAGCTATGTACTGGAAACGGAATGTAGACCGACAAACAAACGGGTTTATTTAAGTATCGAGGAGATGAATAGAATCTTTGTGATAGTTGATAAGTGGTGTGAAGATCGTTATAAAATACCTGCTAACGTAGGTACAAGAAGAGAGCAGATTAGTGACGCACCCTCATACGCCGTTGTATGTACGTTGTGTATAAATAACGATCGGCCATGCATTGATATAAGGCTTATGTGGAAGAATGCTTCTGATAATAACGCTCTTATTCCTACGCGAAACCGTTTCATCCTCGACAGAATGTTTGAAATCGTCGGATTCCGTAAACTGAAACCTATATTAGACGCGCGTGTTACGGATATGCTTTATTTTGATACAGTTCTTGAATACGCATACACTGCTCTGCTCGATGGGTTTACCGAGTGTAGGACTGGTGAGAATGGTCTAGTGCTGGATGTTTATTTAAAAAGTTTAGACTCTTTGAAATACCATGAACTTTGGTACAAAGCAATTGATCAGTACAAGGCTGAGCTCACCTACACCGTTCACCCTGAAGAACTATTTCTTTATATAACGCGCAGTTGCCGTAACGATTTAGAAGATTATTTCAATTGCCGTTATGTTGAGTGAAGAGTTCACGATTGAAAAGCTCGAGTCGGTAGAAATAAACCCTCGATTGGAAAAGCATTCTTATAAACTTGCGTTTAATAATGTAGCTAACGATGAACTCTTTGTGCGTGCTTTTGATTGTATTCTAAACGTATTTAAAGATGACTTGCCAACCGGTTGTAAAGTGGGGACAAAAATAGTACTGAACGATATGAAAGCCATTCATATCGAATACAGGTTTCCCTATACTTTAAGCGGTGAAATATTATTAAGCCGCATAGACTGCGTAATGCAGAGCAATAATGATGTAATTGTAAACTCGATTAAGACCGATTTTAGTATTTTGAAAAAAAAGTGAATTGTATATATTTTGATTATACGCATATTTCTATTGATTTGTGTTTAATATATATATATATATATTTTGCTTGATATTTCTCCTGTACTGTTATGTACATATTGAAGTGTATATGAAATGTATATTTTATTTATATTCACCATATTTGTGTGTGTGTATATTTCTGTTATGTACATATTGAAATGTATATGAAATGTATATGAAATGTATATTTATTTATATATAATTATGTGTATATATTTCTGTTATACGCATATTCCTCAAATGTATATGAAATGTATATTTTATTTTATATATATATACATCCATAATTGTGTGTATATATTTCTGTTATACGCATATTCCTCAAATGTATATGAAATGTATATTTTATTTTATATATATATATATATCCATAATTGTGTGTATATATTTCTGTTATACGCATATTCCTCAAATGTATATTTATTTTCTATATATTTATAATAAAAAGAATGATGCAATGTTGTTTATTGTTATGCCTTCTACTACCGGTATTCTGTATACAACAGGTATCTGGCAATATTTAAGCCTTCTAAGCCAACTGGCTGATTAGGAGTCTATAATAGTGTATACAATGGTATCTGGCAACTCTGTCTTCGGAATACATGGAGCTATCTGGCAACTCAGCCAACTGGCTGATTAGGCGTATATAATAATAATGTATGCAATAATACTGCTAAAAAGGGGTATCTGACAACCAGCCAACTGGCTGATTAGGAGTCTATAATAATAATAATGTATGCAATAATACTGCTAAAAAGAGGTATCTGACAACCAGCCAACTGGCTGATTAGGAGTCTATAATAATAATGTATGCAATAATACTGCTAAAAAGAGGTATCTGACAACCAGCCAACTGGCTGATTAGGAGTCTATAATAGTGTATACAATGGAATACATGGCGCTATCTGGCAACTCAGCCAACTGGCTGATTAGGCGTATATAATAATAATGTATGCAATAATAGTGCTAAAAAGAGGTATCTGACAACCAGCCAACTGGCTGATTAGGAGTCTATAATAATAATGTATGCAATAATACTGCTAAAAAGAGGTATCTGACAACCAGCCAACTGGCTGATTAGGAGTCTATAAAACAACGCCAACTCGGCTGGAAGTCTTAATGTGCACTTGGCTCCTGCCAGGTGAACACCTCTCCTCCTTTCTCTCCTCCTTTCTTTCTCTTGGGGGATAACGCCGCCTCCAAGTTCCCCCCCACCCCCCTTTCCCCCACCCCCTTTGCAACAACCCCTTTGCAACAACCCCCTTGCAACAAACACCCTTTGCAACAACCCCACCCCCTTTGCAACAACCCCCGCCCCCCTTTGCAACATTCCTGCACTCTCCCCTTTTGCGGCTATACTACTTCTCTGCATAAAACATATCCTAGTAATCATAAAACATATCCTTGTAATCATAAAACAACATTAGAAAGTAATGACATCAGTAAAAAAAATATTTAAACAACAAGTTTCATCAAGTCTTGCTTTGATTCGTTCTTGGACATCAGCCGCCGACTTGCTTCTTGGCCTCTGATATAGCCCTCACGTTTCTCATGTGTATACACCCTGCCTGCTGCCTCTGTAACTTGTTTCACATACCTCTCTATTGACTGAGCATAACAGGGCCACTGTGGAACTTGCATAGGCTTGTCAAAGAACTTCTTTACTTCCGCTGTAGTCAGTTTACATGTCAAAGGAGGTTCAAATACCCCGTCAGACCAGTATGTTAGCTCCAACACGGAAGCACTGGGGTTGATGGAATGTGTCTTCCTGGGACGTACAGAAAGATCTCCAAGTGTGTCATCATCTCCACCCCTCATGTCAACAATCTTTTGGACACCAGCTCTCCTCTCCTCACTGTCATCTGAGCACAAGAGTGTCTGGATTATCATTTCGCTGAATGCATACCATGCCTTCTTTTGCAGCCTAACTAGCCGCAGCTGAAACAAGATGTGGCGTGGGCCTTCCACCCAACAGTGTTTTACTTTGATGTTGAACCAACAGGGGTAGTACACACCAACAATGTGTTCCACTATCAGTCTTAAGTTGTTGAGGGTTTTGCCTTTAAGGCCATGTTTTGAAACCCATATGCGACAAAGCCTGTTTGCTGTTGTCAACCACCTTGAATGGCTCACTGGACGAATTTCAAGAAGGGCCAGATCTGTGGGAAGTTCTCCTGTCCTTATGGCCTGTGTGATCCTATACCCGTACGCTTGATCAGTAGAGAGATCCTTTACGACATTGTCACTCAGTGAAGTAAGAGGCTCTCCAATTGAGAGTTTGGTGAATGAAGGATCAATTTCAAGTTCGGTTGCAGTGTCTAGCATCTTCCCAATGTTACCTGTCCACTTGTTGTTAGACAAGGTCTTCCCATCCAGTGCTGTGATCAAGTGTCGCAGGGGTAACTCGTTAGTGTGGAGGGCACAAACCAACCAGATCAGCTTACGGCAAAGCTTGACCTCTACCCAATGCATGGAACCACCCTCCCAGCCAGTGTTAACATTTGTAGAATCACCTCCAATGGCCTGCAGGCTTTTATCAATGCCCTTCTTCTTCATGAAATCTACAAGATTATCAGCAATAACTTCAGCAGGTTTTTTTCTCGTTGAGCCTTTCTCAGGAGTGAAGTGGTAGAGATATCTTCCACCTGGCTCACTGCACACAGAATAATGCTCTTCTTTGATGATGCTGGGGAACTGACGATCTGAATTGTCTGCTTTCAGCATAACTTTAGTTGTATCTTGACGGCCGTCAAAGAAGATGTAGTCAATTTCACCCTTCTTACAAAGATCATCAAATTCCTGATCCAGGGATCTCATAATTTTTTCTTGGGCCCTCTTGACTTTATTGTGATCAACTACAAGTCTCTTTTCTTCTTCAGTGATCAAGCCAGCATCCATAAAGGCAGCAGTGGTGATGGCAGCTGTGGCACGCAGGCCAACACCATATCTGATGCTATGCATAGCAACATTAGGTATTTCTAATGTGTTGTACTCTGGCTTTTTATTGGAAGTTGAAGACGTGCTTGGTATTTCTAATGTCACTTCATAACTTCCATCCTTTCCATCTTGAGCATCAGCTATTTGTTCTTCATTTTCATCATCAGAGAAAATTATTTCATTTGATGGCATTGAAACATCCTGCTTACTTGTCTGCTTATATTCAGCAAGCCTTCTTCTTTCGTCTTCTTGCCGCTTCTGCTTTTTGACTTGTCTGTTGTGCTCAGGTTGATCTGGCAAGCCAATCTGATGTGGTCCAATAGAACCAGACTTGTCTCTCTGACCTTTAATGAAAGCAAGTTCCTTCATAGGGATCTTCATCTCCCTAGGGCATGTACAGTAGGGTGGCCCACTTTTCAATTTTTTTTGAAAAGTATAGGTGATCGTCGTTTTTCCCATTATTTGGCACTATACTAGCACATTGGTACCATTTTTACAAAATTGATCAATATTTAGGGGTCTCGCATCGACCTTGAAATTACTAGTTTTTTTTTAAAATGCGTACTTTTTAACTTTTTACTGAATCAAGATACATCATTAAGTAGGGATGTTTTCTGAATCCTCTTAATGAGAGAAGTCGTTTGGTGTGCCTGCCAATGTCATACGACTAACGGTTTAAAGGTTGTGCCTGTATACAGGTAATACGAATGTGCTAGTATAGTGCCAAATAATGGGAAAAACCACGATCACCTATACTTTTCAAAAAAAATGAGTCACCATACCCGGGCGGAATGTAATTAGAAAATGCACTATGCCTGTGCCAGGTACCTAACCTATTTCTTTTTTTGCAGACCATAACATTTTGAAATTATGTCTGAGTTCCTCATCCTTTGTCATGGACAAATCGATGGCAACCATAACTGGAAGAACTCTTGAAGCTACAAATAGAGAGTCATCAAAAGGAAAGGCGAAAATAACATCGCTACCTTCTCTAAGATCGGCCTCGGAAATTTTTTTAGTTGGCCAACCGTCGTACTCCATCAGTGGTAGCAAATTGCCAACAACACGGCAGGTTTTGCAATACTTCTTCAGTGTTATCCAGTACACTGCTAACAGGAAAGACGCATTCAAAGAAACCGTAAACAACGTCTTAAAGTTTTGGAACATGGCCCGCATTAAAACAATCACAAAGCTCAACTGCGAACGGAAGCTAGAGGCATTGTGGAAAGAGTGGCACTTACTCCAAAAGAGCAGAAAACGAGAAACTGACGCCGGAGGAAAACGGCAGAAGTTTTCGGACAGTGTGGACAAGCTGTGGGATATCGGAGTATCTGACGCTGTCGAAGATATAAAAAAGAATCGACTGCTGTCCGACAAGGACAAGAAAGAAGACATTGACTTCTACCTCGATCAACGTGGTCCTCAGGTGGCAACGATGAGCTGGAACGATAAAGTTTTCGCTGTAAAAAGAAAGCTACAGGAAGGAAGAAAACGTCCTCGCCAGGAGCCGCAAACCTCAAAGTGTGCATACGAAACCGGAGATGAGGCCATGGAGAATGATGATACTGGCATGTCAGGAGAGTCGGAGACAGAACTAGCGTTCCCCCTGCCGAAAGTGCCAAGTGTGTCTGTCAATCTTCCTCGCCGCATCCTTAATTCACCTGCTGTCATGGAAGTGGCTGATCGTTTCCGCATGTCCAATAATCAGGTGCGTATTGTGTATAGTATTCATCTATAGCGTCAGTTTTAAAGTGTCCCGTAACCCACATGTATTCTTGACAGTTTCCTTTCCACTTTCCATTCTCTACATAGGTAGTAAGCATTGTGGCTGCTATCACACGTTCTGCGGATCCACCAGCAGACCTCAATCAGTTCAGCATCTCGAAAGAAACGGCTCGCCGGGGAAGAGTGTCACATCGCCGTGAAGTGGCGACGGCTGTGAAGGACTCCTTCACGCCACCGAGGCACACTGTTGTCCACTGGGATGGCAAAATGGTCAAGGTCAGTTGATTAAGTTTTCATAGCTATGAATTTAGTAATGAGATTCATGAAGCATAATGTCAATTAAAAAGAGAACTGAATGTGAACAAAAATACGTTACTTTACAACCATGAAATTGAAATATATGGCATGTGTTTCAGAATTTCCTTGGAACGGCGGAGCACCGCCAAACAATTCTCATCTCCGGGGCTCCTCATTGCACAGATGACATAGCACAGAGGGACAACGTTGCAGCCAGTGACGTGTGATAGTGGTCAATACAATGCAAAAGTGATTGTTTAAGTTATTGTTTCTTTTTTCCTTATTTGTCTGCTATTTGCTGATTTTTTTGAAAAGTATAGGTGATCGTGGTTTTTCCCATTATTTGGCACTATACTAGCACATTGGTATTACCTGTATACAGGCACAACTTTTAAACCGTTAGTCGTATGACATTGGAAGGCACACCAAACGACTTCGCTCATCAAGAGGATTCAGAAAACACCCCTACTTAATGATTTATCTTGATTCAGTAAAAAGTTAAAAAGTACGCATTTAAAAAAAAAAAACTCGTAATTTCAAGGTCGATGCGAGACCCCTAAATATTGATAAATTTTTGTAAAAATGGTACCAATGTGCTAGTATAGCGCCAAATAATGGGAAAAACTACGATAACCTATACTTTTAAAAAAAAATTGAAAAGTGGGCCACCCTAATGTACAGTTAATATGAGTTTCGTTTTTGCAACCAGCATCTGCAAAGCAGCCAAATTCAGAGCAGAGAAAAATTTTACACTTGCAACTGAGGATGTCAAAAAGCTTGTCAAGTTTTGCAATGAAAGCCTCTTTGACATGTAGCTTTCCTCTCCCAAGAGATATGTTTTTGGCCTGCTCCCAGCTCTCTTGGATCTTGTTTAAGATTGTGACTCGTGAATTTACAACGGGGGCTACAAAAGAACTGTTTGCTCGTTCCCACTTTTCAAGCACTTTAGGGTAAATGTCCTTTGCAAGACTGGCTGCTGGGTAGTTTCTCACATCCTCACCACTTTGTTCTCTTAGCAGTAGCCCATATTTCAGAACGTCTCGCAGAGTTGGGAGTTCAGAGGGCAACAACTCTCTACCAGTTCCAATTAGGTTGCTCAAATGTGTGAATGTCCCAGTCTTGTCCTCCTTTTAGAAGCCATTGTAGGTCAATTCCCACTGGTTAGGATGGTAGCACTGACGGACAAGTAATCTTCAGCACACTGATGAATATGTTTCAACCTGTGAAATAAGCAAAAACAGCAGTGCATTATATATACAGCATATATAATTATTAATATAATAATTATTATATAATTCCACAAAAAGTCAAAAAAGTCACGATTTTTATGTAGCTTCTTACCAAGCAAAACTAAATTATATTAAATTAACAAAAATATCTTTAGAATTCCTAAGTCATGCTGCAACTTTTTAGCACCCATCATATTTGGAATTTGAAAGTTGAAAAATTCGACACACCTTATTGCCCTATGATCCTCCGAGAGAGAGCCGTTTCCACCTACTTGTACTGGTAGCTTCTTGCCCGGTAGCGGAATATATATATGATACACACAGACCGTGCATGGAACAAGGAACTCTTCTGGGATAATTAAATCCACTATAGTCCGAATAAGTAATGGTAAATGACAAATACCATAGTTTTTCTTTTTCATGATGCAAGCCCGACGTGGGCAACGGGTCTCTCGCAAAGATGTCCCATAAATATAGCTTCCCTCACCAGCTATCTGCAAAGCAGACAGGATCCAGCTTTGGGTCATGGATCTAGGGTTTAAAGCAGCCTAGCCCCACTACATTTAGAACCGTAATATAAGTAAAAGACTCGTTGCATTCACGTCGGATTGAATAAATCAAAGAAAAAGGGGTAACTATTATATTTTTAGCCAAAACGAAACTTAAACCTCAACTGGCAGAATTGAGCGTCCACTTTTAAAGGCACATGTAGTGGGGCTAACTAAATGTAGTGGGGCTAGGCTGCTTTAAACCCTAGATCCATGTCCCAAAGCTGGATCCTGTCTGCTTTGCAGATAGCTGGTGAGGGAAGCTATATTTATGGGACCTCTTTGCGAGAGACCCGTTGCCCACGTCGGGCTTGCATCATGAAAAAGAAAAACTATGGTATTTGTCATTTACCATTACTTATTCGGACTGTAGTGGATTTAATTATCCCAGAAGAGTTCCTTGTTCCATGCACGGTCTGTGTGTATCATAAAAAACTCAGGGAACCATTCTGAGTTCATTCCCATCATGAAACGGACATGTTATGTACCTTGAAAAGTGGACGCTCAATTCTGCCAGTTGAGGTTTAAGTTTTGGTTTTGGCTAAAAATATAATAGTTACCCCTTTTTCTTTGATTTATTCAATCCGACGTGAATGCAACGAGTCTTTTACTTATATTGCGGTTCTAAATGTAGTGGGGCTAGGCTGCTTTAAACCCTAGATCCATGTCCTAAAGCTGGATCCTGTCTGCTTTGCAGATAGCTGGTGAGGGAAGCTATATTTATGGGACCTCTTTGCGAGAGACCCGTTGCCCACGTCGGGCTTGCATCATGAAAAAGAAAAACTATGGTATTTGTCATTTATCATTACTTATTCGGACTATAGTGGATTTAATTATCCCAGAAGAGTTCCTTGTTCCATGCACGGTCTGTGTGTATCATAAAAAACTCAGGGAACCATTCTGAGTTCATTCCCATATATATATATATATATATATATATATATATATATATATATTTAGGAGAAATCCAATGACAAGGAGAAATGTAAATGCCATGAAAAGTCTTCTTTATTGCGCAACGTTTCGAGCAATACGCTCATCTTCAGGCTGTTTAATAACAATGTGAAATTAAAATCAATATTGAATGAAAAACAAACAGAAATTTCTATAACCTATTCGTAAAGACAAATTTTAAAAGACTGAGAAAAGAAGGTTAAGTTCTAAGTTATACAGATTTACATATAAAAATTAAGAAGTTATTTTTAAATACATGTAGTAAATGTGAAATTAATACACTGGAAAAATTACCAATAGTACACTGGAACAATGGAGCTATCTACCTTACACAGCAGTATCCGAGGCCGACTAATTTGAGCAGAGGAAACGGGAACGAAGGATGGCGAGGGAGATAGGGGAAGGAGGGATTATAAGGAATTGGGGAAGGAGGAGGGATCATAGCAAATTGAGAGGGACGGACGATGAGTCAACATTCAGACTAGGGGACAATGCTTTAATGAAAAGGGATTCTAAAATTCTTAGTGAGTTGGGACAAGTATTACAACCAAGAATTTTAAAATTGTCTAAAGTGACATCAATTTTGCATTTGATGCTATGTTCACGAATGCTGGAGGCTTCCTTAGTTTTTAAAATTTTACCTGTTCGGCCACTTATTCCCATATGCGAATAAAATCTAGCCCTGAGAGAGCGAACAGTGCTGCCGATGTAATTCCCAAGGAGACACCTGGGGCAGGTAAATAAATATACAACACCGCTACGCAACGAGTCAGGGGTTCGATCCTTCGCTGAGAAAAAGCTACCTAAAGACGTTTTATTAATAAATATGATGCGGAAATCAGTATGATAAAAAAATTTCCTTAACAATTTTGTAAATTTAAGCTTAAATTCCTTATTCAAGGGACCCATTTCAGGTACCAAGAAATATTTTATATCCTTCGGCACTGTAATACATGGAAGTTGAGGGCTATAAACATTATTTAAGAAGGATCTAATTAGTTTGTCTACATATTGAACAGGAAAACTATTATTAGTAAAGTATGATCTTAGATTATTAAATTCATCATTAAGTAAGGTAAAATTAGAGGTCAAATTATATCCTCTGAACAGGAGAGTTTTAATACAAGACATCTTATAGTTGAAATCAGTAAAACTAAAAAAATTCATGCCCAAACCAGTGAAAGTGGGTTTCCTATAAACTGATGTAGTAATAGAATCACCGTTTTTCGAAATTAAAAGATCTAAGAAGGGGAGGGAGCCATTTTGCTCAGTTTCCATTGTATACGTTATATTGGGGTGCAAAGAATTTAGGAAGTTAAAGAATTGTTGCGCTTGTACCGCATTATCAAAGACTGCTATCGAATCATCAACGAAGCGTCGATAGAAAATTGGCTTGAGATGAGTGGGAGATTGTCTAAAAATTACACTTTCTAAATGAGTCATTTAACTTCCTAAATTCTTTGCACCCCAATATAACGTATACAATGGAAACTGAGCAAAATGGCTCCCTCCCCTTCTTAGATCTTTTAATTTCGAAAAACGGTGATTCTATTACTACATCAGTTTATAGGAAACCCACTTTCACTGGTTTGGGCATGAATTTTTTTAGTTTTACTGATTTCAACTATAAGATGTCTTGTATTAAAACTCTCCTGTTCAGAGGATATAATTTGACCTCTAATTTTACCTTACTTAATGATGAATTTAATAATCTAAGATCATACTTTACTAATAATAGTTTTCCTGTTCAATATGTAGACAAACTAATTAGATCCTTCTTAAATAATGTTTATAGCCCTCAACTTCCATGTATTACAGTGCCGAAGGATATAAAATATTTCTTGGTACCTGAAATGGGTCCCTTGAATAAGGAATTTAAGCTTAAATTTACAAAATTGTTAAGGAAATTTTTTTATCATACTGATGTCCGCATCATATTTATTAATAAAACGTCTTTAGGTAGCTTTTTCTCAGCGAAGGATCGAACCCCTGACTCGTTGCGTAGCGGTGTTGTATATTTATTTACCTGCCCCAGGTGTCTCCTTGGGAATTACATCGGCAGCACTGTTCGCTCTCTCAGGGCTAGATTTTATTCGCATATGGGAATAAGTGGCCGAACAGGTAAAATTTTAAAAACTAAGGAAGCCTCCAGCATTCGTGAACATAGCATCAAATGCAAAATTGATGTCACTTTAGACAATTTTAAAATTCTTGGTTGTAATACTTGTCCCAACTCACTAAGAATTTTAGAATCCCTTTTCATTAAAGCATTGTCCCCTAGTCTGAATGTTGACTCATCGTCCGTCCCTCTCAATTTGCTATGATCCCTCCTCCTTCCCCAATTCCTTATAATCCCTCCTTCCCCTATCTCCCTCGCCATCCTTCGTTCCCGTTTCCTCTGCTCAAATTAGTCGGCCTCGGATACTGCTGTGTAAGGTAGATAGCTCCATTGTTCCAGTGTACTATTGGTAATTTTTCCAGTGTATTAATTTCACATTTACTACATGTATTTAAAAATAACTTCTTAATTTTTATATGTAAATCTGTATAACTTAGAACTTAACCCTCTTTTCTCAGTCTTTTAAAATTTGTCTTTACGAATAGGTTATAGAAATTTCTGTTTGTTTTTCATTCAATATTGATTTTAATTTCACATTGTTATTAAACAGCCTGAAGATGAGCGTATTGCTCGAAACGTTGCGCAATAAAGAAGACTTTTCATGGCATTTACATTTCTCCTTGTCATTGGATTTCTCCTAAATATTAAATTGAAGCTCTGTAGAAGCAACCCGCATAATTATATATATATATATATATATATATATATATATATATATATATATATATATTATATATAATATATATATATATATATATATGTTAAACACAGACCGTGCATGGAACAAGGAACTCTTCTGGAAAATTAAATCCACTATAGTCCGAACAATATAGTCCGGACTATAGTGGATTTAATTTTCCCAGAAGAGTTCCTTGTTCCATGCACGGTCTGTGTTTAACATATAATTTTCTCAGGGGACCATTCTGAGTTTGTATATATATATATATATATATATATATATATATATATATATATATATTATATATATATATATATGCTGCAAACCCACAAGGAAAAAGAAAAACGATTCCAAGGTCTTTCGTGTATTCAAAGCTACACCTCGTCAGGATTCCCTGACGAGGTGTAGCTTTGAATACACGAAAGGCCTTGGAATCGTTTTTCTTTTTCCTTGTGGGTTTGCAGCATTTATTCATTTCACGTGTTTTATTGTGAAATTCATCCCATATATATATATATATACACATATATTAGTTATTTATTTATATACAAGGATATTTTTTGAAATAGATCTGACTCTTTTTGAAACATTATAAACAGGCATCTCAACACTATGCTGTAGCTAGTGTCGAGAGCTTAACTCTGGGACAGTATCCTGAAGATGATGGTTGGGGAATTTCAAGGCTCATTTGGGCTTCATAATATAGATATGAACGTTTTTGTTGGGAAAAAGCCTCAATTCCATCAGAATCAGTAGCTGAAGACGAGGTCATTTGAATATGTGCTGCAGCAACTGTTGTTCGGGTAGCTTTTGACATTCTTTCTTGAAACTCTTCGTTTCAAGCTCTTTTTCATCTGTTGTGTCTTCTTTTGATCAACACCTCCTATAATAATGTTTCTTGCACTTCGCTACACACTTTTTGCACAAACTTTACTATATTTGCAAGCTGCAATGTCAAATAGCTTTGAACTTCATTTCTGAAATTGGTTATCCTCAATTTATAAGAATCATTATCTTTTCGCTGCTTGTATGGTTTCAAAATGTTTTGATATTTAGCATCATAAGCTTTGAGTTTTGCCACAACTTGGTGTGAAATAATGGGTATGCTTAATTTAGCCCACATTTTTTTCACTTCACTACTAACATTTTCTACATTTTCTGCCGATAATGTAAGAACGTGAGATGCTGAACACATTGTTAGCATTAGACAGTGCTTCATGACTGATTCATAAGTCGGTAAACTATTATGAGACATAAAACAAGGGTTCCTAAATATAGGACACTTGGATTGTTTTCTAGTTTGAGACATTTTTAGTCAATTACTTCTCACTTATTATTCATGAATAATAATTTTTCTGCAAACAAAGAATCAATTAGAATGTTATAAAAGACAACCAAAGCCAAATAAACAGTTAGCTGTTGTTTACTGCTACATGCTACACTATACAGCAGAGAACAACCACCTACCACGGATCTTCCAGTAATACTGACAAAGCGTATTATAGCTAAAGCGTATTATAGCTAAAGCGTATTATAGCTAAAAAATAGGAAATTGGTCAATATTTCATTCGCATGGGGCACTGGAAAATATTTTCTGAAGCCAGTAATATTTTTACGGAGTATTTTTATCATAAGTATGCAAATTTTACGACAACAAGCTAATTAAAATTCCCGAACAAAATTTTTATGAAAATAGCCAAAAATAAGGAATTTTCTCATTTCTAGCTCTCTTGAGACAGTGGAAGAAATGCCTGCAGGAAGTTCATTTTCTGGATTTCTCTTTCTCGTATCCATACACAACTTTTGCGAGACCAGGCTAATCCTAATTCGAAACAATAACAGCTGGCCATTGACACATCTCGTGTCACAACGATCCCCTTGGCCAGTTTCACAACAGCTTACGGCTGCATCAAACTTTGATGGTTGATACATTCTCTGGGGCGTAGGGTTCGGTATAATGATACCAATAGTGTGGTGTTTACGGCAAGGGATGATTATGCCGCTTTTAGGTGAGTTCCTCGAAGAGCTCGCAGATGTGATCGAGGATGAGTATGGTGATAATGCATACGAGAACTCATTTGTATAATTCGGGCCGAAAACGTACGGTGTACATATCAAGCTTTGGGGCAAGTTCAAGTACATCGTGAAGGCAAAGGGGATTATTTTAAACCCCGCAAATCGGGAGATCGTTAACGTTGAATCCCTTAAGGCGATTCAAAGTTAACGCTGTACCTCCTCACCTGGTTCTAGGAACGCATAACTTTCGTGCTCAAAAACTTGAGTGCGTGAAAGAACGTAGAGCGACGCAAAAATGCCCCCCTTTATAAGAAAGAGAGAGCCAAAATTAAGATCTGAAAGGTTCACAATGCCATTTCATTTTTTATAAATTTAGAAAAGATTGTGTAGTGTGTTAAATGCATGTATGTGTAGTGAAGAATAGATGGAGAAGCGTGTGTTTGAGAGCGTGCTGGACTGCTCACAGGGTAGATGAGACACGGAAAAAGATCAGCTAAAGAGGGCAGTGACAGGAGAAACAGGAGTTCTAGAACTCCCTGTCTCCTGCCTAACGTTCACCCCTGTTCTACTTCCCTGGTCGATTGGTGAAAAGGAATCAAATACCAGGGACCCATGATATTATCCCATTCGATTTCCGAGAGCAGTAATTAATTGTTGTACATGTTTTAGAGTTTTGATGCCTTTATTATTTGTTCTTATTATTGTTAAATGTTTATTTACTTGTAAGTGATTATTTATTTCGTGTATTTAAATAAATTATTTTATGTATTTAATCTGAGCGCTTCATTTTCTTTCATCCTTTGCATGTGTGTGTGTGTGTGTGTGTGTGTGTGTGTGTGTGTGAGATCCCTGCTTGGACATGAACTAATTGAAATATAGACTCCGCTCATTGTAGGGGTGCTCGCATCAGTAGCAGCGCATGATTTTTTGTTTCTATTTGATCAGGACGCATAAGCTTCTTCCACAATACAGGTCACTTTGTTGATGTGGACACGCTCTCTGCTGTTGAAATTTTTTACTAACAAGTACCACCAAATCCATTTCTTATTTAACTATGGAAGCATCTGATATTACGTATAGTACCTTCTTAAAATGGTAATACGTAACGTCTGAAGATGTAGTGGAAACCAGATATCCGTCCTTTTGCTCTTTTCATATCTGCATTAAATCACGCAAAGTTAACGAATGAGGGTGTTCAGGTGCTTTAAGGATAATCTAATGAAAGTATCACGGAGTTTTGCAATGTTAAAGATGTTTTGGAGTACAGTATGTTATGAGTTTAAAATGTGATAAAATATACAGCCAATCAGATCCTTTGGACTATGAAACACGTCGACGAATGGTACGAAAAAAGTTATTACTTCATGTTACATCTCACCGATTACACATCCATGTTAGAAAACATCAACCTAGTGGTTATGGACAATCTGAAATATTTTTATCACTACATCCACGTATACCAAGATGGGATAACTTGTATAAATTTTCAATGAACTTGGCGATGAATACGTCTTATCCCTCAAAATGGAAAATTATGGGCACGCCTACTTCTCAAATAGATTTCCTCAATGTCAATCGAGTTACTATTGTTTAATTTAATGTGCTAAATAATTTTGTATACATATTTTTTTTTCGTTTTCTCCCCGTTCCCGAAACTTATTTTTTCGTGTCGGTACATATCCTTGCGTGATTCACCCAACTCGTTCGTGTCGCCGACCTAGCAACAGTGGAACACATCGATCCTAAGACGGACTCATTGTCGAGTCAGGCTCACAAGCTGAGGTAAGCATTCAGTACCAACTTATACCAGGTCCTAAGTTTGAAGCGTCGTGACGTACTCTCCAGAAGTCTCCTCGTAGCTGCCTTATCACCAAGAATCATCTTGAGTTACATCAACAAAGAAATATGGCGCTTCCTTAAAGCAGTATCCTTAACGTTCAGTACGACGTGATACTTTTCAAATTTGTGCATGTGTTTAAACGTAGCAGTGGCGCGATTAATTATGTGTTCGAGACAAAATATAGACGTACAGACTCCGGCAAACGTAATGTTATTTATTTGAGTGTTGAGGAGATGACGAATTTTTTTTATGATGGCTGAGGAGTGGGCTGAAGAGAATTATAAAGTACCAACATCAACGAGTACAACAAGAGTGACCTTTAGTGATACTCACTCATACTGTACTCTATTATTTGTATGTTAAGTGTGAACCGTGGTACGGGTCATCCATGCGTCGATATACGTCTGATGTAGAAAAACAGTGTTAATAATGTAATTGTACCTACTCGTCACCGGTTCACCCTCGATGGACTATTTGAAATAGCAACCTTCCGCAAATTAAAACCTTTATTAAACGCTTGAGTTTAATCACAAAATAAATAGTCTTGAGATGTTAATAAATATTGTATGCAAATGTAATATTTCTAATTTTATAATGAAGGTATTATATAAAAATATGAAAAATGTAATTAATTCATGATTAAATCGTAAGTTTACTAACAAAGAATGTAACGTCTTGATATGTTAATAAATATTGTGTGTAGATGCGTTTCTATTTATCCTTTATTCGGTTTTAATTTATGTCATGTATATAACTTAATAAGATGATTGATTGTGCACAGAGCTGCACTGTCTACGAGTTATAGAGGTTCAACTATATCACTTATCTCTTACAACACAATGAAGAGTTGGTTGAGGTTAACAGTTATCTGTCACACAAAATGATGTTAGGTGTTGGTAAAAGGTTACGATACATACTTTGAAAAATAAGCTGTGTATTAAAAAGAGTTTATAGTATGACACATAGGTCCATATGTGATTGGGGTTATGGCCGATCTCTCTCAATTTTTATTTCAATTCCTACAAATGTGGGAAATGATGCTGCAGAATTTGCAAAAGGGTTCGACGTCCAAAACCAAAGCGTGCCGTCTTCGTCGTCGTCCATTGCAAGAATGTGAGCAAGCCGCCTTATATATATATATATATATATATATATATTATATATATATATATATATTAAGCATACATACGTTAGGTTAGGTTAGGATAGATCCCACTCTATTCAAAACAACATTCTGGTAAGTTATTTTGATTTATTTTCCAAATGACATGGAGCTTTGTTGTCTATTACTCCAGGTTAGGCTAGGATAGGTTAGGTTAGGTTAGGTTAGGTTAGCATACTTTTATGTTTATTAACTTTAAATTTTTCTACCTTTTTTACGATTGACGATAAAGCCCATATTATACTCTGTCATACACACAAGTATATATGATGCAAAACCACAGGAAAAAAGAAAAAATTATTCCAAGGTCTTTCGTTTATTCAGCATTACACCTCGGCAGGGTCCATTGTTCATTAATAACTCTCTAAGCCAGTGTAGTGATACAACATTGAATGCTGTTTTACTTTGCTCTGTAAAAGAAATTTCATATCTTAAAAGTGAGCTACAGTATGTTTGTAAAATAAAGACTGAAAAAGGTAAGACGTCATTTATATTCTTCCATTTATATTCCATTTATATTCTTCCCTCTCTCAACGGATTGAGGGAGGGAGACGTCATTAAGCGAAGGTATAAATTGTTTTCCGTAACATGCAGTCAAAACTTACGTTTAATCTCTTGAAAGAAGAACAGTGGACGTCAGCAGTTTAAACTTCATTGTCGGTGCAAGGAAGCGACATACTGAGTTTACCTAAATATCGGCGATGGCTCTCTAAACGAAGAAGAGGCCATCTCGCCGACATATACTCTATATATACTGTATATATATATATATATATATATATATATATATATATATATATATAAATTATTTTTAATTTTATATTTGATTTTCTTTCACTAAGTAAACCTTATGTTTACACAATCAAACCTTTGTTTACACTTGTCAATCACTTTGTTTACACAGCTGCGCTTGAAGTTATGCTTTTTTCTCCTTCTCCCCTCTTTTCCCCACTCCCCTCCCCATTTTCCCTCGTTTCCATGGCAATCTCTCTCCTTCGCTTCGATGAGTGCGTACTACTACTGGACACTAATGTGTTATGGAAAAAATCCTGGTGTAACAAGCATATTGTGTAGTCTGGCCTAAATTAGTCAACTGACTAAAAGGATGGAGAAGCCTCAAAATATGGAAATAATGAAAATACTGGATTGTAGCCCAAAATTTAGAATTTAAAAAAGTTCAATACTGTGCTAGACTTGGTATACAGTAGTAGACCATAATCTAGTAATAATGCACCTAACTAACCTACTATTGCTGCTATCGGGTTAGGCTAACCTCATTTGAGGTGGAAGAAGAGTTTAAACAAAAAATCTCAATATTTGAAAAAATTTCTTTCTGAGTCTCAAAAAGTGGTTAACATTCCCATTCGCAATTTTCAATACTTTTGTATAAACAATAGTAATCATAAATCAGCTGATTTGCATGGTTGTGATACCCTATCAAAGTCAATCGTGAGCGTGACGAATATATGACGGTTAAGGATTGGTGATGAAGTATAAAAATCGGTACTATTTTCATTTATTTTCTACAACTAAAATCCAAAGAATTCATAATGTTAATTAAAATTTACACCAATTAGTTTTTATTTAATTCATCATTTTAAATTAAATGTTCAGTAAGTATTTAGTCTCAATATGCGTTACATATAGAACGTTCTATTTAGTTTTTATGAAACTACCCATGAAGCGTTAAAATCTGCTTTTCGACATATTCAAAATCTGAGTAAAAAACACGAGTATATATATATATATATATATATATATATATATATATATATATATATATATATATATATATTAGTGACCCAAAAAATGAAAATAAAAATATATTTATCATGACATTTCTCCATATTTCACAACCACAAACGATGTTGGAAGTGAAACAATGGATCTATTCGTGCATATTTAGAGGTGGCGCAACTCGAAGCCTTCGTATTATTATACAGTTTGGGTTGACAAATTTTTTCAAATTTGCGCCATCCTTAAATATTAATGGATTTAGGTAAATACTGTGTCTGGCATAAGGTTTCCTTCCTTACAAGGAATGAGAAAATGTATCAGGAGCTCTTATTTGTGCATTTTAATTTTTTACCATATATGTGTGGCTTACCCAAATATATATGAATATATACATATGCGCCTCGGTAGTTAGTAGGTGAATGGGCGACCCATTAGAGACTTCAAAAGAGTTCGTAAAAATTTTATGAACTTTTTTGAACTTTTAGTACTTTTACGAACTTTTTGAACTTTTAATAATGTTGTGAACTTTAAGTAGTTTTATGCACTTTTTGTAATATTATTATTAATAATATTACAAAAAGTGCATAAAATTACTTTAAAAGTTTCAAGGCATTTTTTATGAACCTTTTTGAAGTCCCTACCAATCACCAATCAAGAGGGTTCGTGTCGCGACTGACTCGTGGCTCCTTTGAATAGATGTCTTATTCTTTTTGATAATTTTTCTGACTATTTTTGATAGGTAGAGGCACAACCTCATCGAAATAACTCCATAAATTAACCTTCGACTTCTTTTTCAAAGGTTCTTGATCTTCTCATGAAACAAAATCAGTTGCTTCATCGCCATAGGTTATATTACGTGCAGGACTAGCGTTAGGTAATTCAGACATAATGATTATCTCACTTTCTACAAACTCAGGCACTGTTATACAAGCAAATTTGGAACGAGAATCTAAAACGTGAGAAATCATGCGAGTAATGTCTGCCTTCCACTGCCTGAAACGATTCTGTAAATTTTCTATTAAATCGTTTTTCATAGTATGAGCACCTGCATCATCAGTTATGTTACGCAAAAATATCACGAGACCTGTTACATCGGGAGACACCATGTGACGACAAGAAGAATCGCAGGAAAAGTCATTCGTTAATTTTTCACATCGACTAAGAAGCTTTACAACACACCGAATTAGAGTCCACTGATGATTATTGAAGGTTGCTACAGTATGTCATATTCCGAGGTGTATGCAACAATCGCAGTTTTTCGTTGAAGAAGTTGTTGTAGCATATAGAATGTAGAGTTCCATTTGGTGATAACGTCTCTTATAAGTTTGTTTTCGGGTAAATTATGTTGCTTCTGAAATTCCTTAAGTCTGTCAAAGGCTGGAGACGAATAATTAAAAAGCAACAGATCGGGCGCGCAATTGCACATATCTCTGAAACAGACTTCTGGCAAAGAAGGGCTTCATCAACTGCAAGTGCTAAAGTATGATTCGCACAAGCAACAGGAGTAATTTTGAGAACGCTAACAGCTTTAGTAATATTACAGCCATTGTCGTACCCAATTACATGCACACGATCGCTCTTTATTGACCATTCTTGCAATATAGAAGTCAATGCAGTTGCAAATTTTTCATGAGTATGGGAATCCGGCAGATTTTTGGTTGCTAAAACATGCTGCTTTTGTTCACATTTACTATAAATTCTATGTGCTGTCAAACTAATAAAGGCTTCACCAAATATTTGCACCAAATATTCGGTATTCGGTGACTTTTAGTCAGTGGTGGGCACGCGCAACGATTTTTGTAGCGCCGCAGCCGCAACCGCAACTCTGCTGAAATAGTTGCGCCGCACGCGCAAGCGCAACCCTTTTCAAAAAGTTGCGCCGCAAGCGCAAGCGCAACCAAAAATGTTGCACCGCAAGTTGCGCCGCAACTGCCCACCTTTGCACTTAACGTATATCTGCAGTGGTGGGCACGCGCAACGATTTTTGTAGCGCCGCAGCCGCAACCGCAACTCTGCTGAAATAGTCGCGCCGCACGCGCAAGCGCAACCCTTTTCAAAAAGTTGCGCCGCAAGCGCAAGCGCAACCAAAAATGTTGCGCCGCAAGTTGCGCCGCAACTTTTTGCGGCGCAACTGCCCACCTTTGCTTTTAGTATTTGGTACATCCCTAATACTCATATATATAATGTTACACACAGACCATGCATGGAACAAGGAACTCTTCTGGGAAAATTAAATCCACTATAGTATGAATAAATAATGGTAAATGACAAATACTAACGTTTTTCTTTTCGTGATGAAAGCCCAACGTGAGTAGCGGGTCATGACTGGGTCATAATTTAATTTTCCCAGAAGAGTTCACTCAGATGGCCATTCTCATACAATATTAAATTGTACAAATAAGAACTCTTGATGCATTTTCTCATTTCGTATATGGAAGTAGATTTTAGAGTGGATTTTGGGCTAAATTGATTAATATTTAAGGGTGGCGCAAGTTTAAAGAAATTTGTCACCCCAAACTGTATAATGATACTAAGGCTTCGAGTTGCACACCTCTAAATATGCACGAATCGATCCAGTTTTTAATTTCTAACATCATTTCTGGTTGTGAAAATGGGCAAATGTGATGAGTAGTGTATTTTTCATTTTCATTTTTTTTGGAGCACCCTAATATATATAATATATATATATATGTATAGAAACGACGTAAGTATAGAGGAGTGTTCTGCACACGAGGAAGAGAAATAACGAACAAATGAAAAATGAGGTGACCGCCCGGGAATCGAACCCAGGACCTTCCGATTGCCGGTCAGACATGCTACCACTACACTACGGGCCTCGATCAGTCAGAAGTCGTAATTCTCCTACATAGGGTTTCTGCCCTATGTAGGAGAATTACGACTTCTGACTGATCGAGGCCCGTAGTGTAGTGGTAGCATGTCTGACCGGCAATCGGAAGGTCCTGGGTTCGATTCCCGGGCGGTCACCTCATTTTTCATTTGTTCGTTATTTCTCTTCCTCGTGTGCAGAACACTCCTCTATACTTACGTCGTTTCTATACATTAATATACTGCTTGGTCATTGCAGTTAAATGTGTATATATATATATATATATATGTGTGTGTGTGTGTGTGTGTGTGTTACGCCCACTTTGTGAAATTCCCCAGTTCATGAAATGGGCAGTCATTTTTCCCAGTTCGTGAAATGGGCAATCTGACTGCCCAATTCATGAACTGGGCAATTTCACAAACAGGGTATAAAATATATACAGTATATACATTTTTATTGGCACGTGAATATTGAGAGAAAGAGGAAAACAGCTTATCAGCCAACGATGAGCGAGTGGGAAAATGTTTGGAAGTACTGTACGATAAATTTGCTGGAAACGAACCAATCAGTTCGAGAGAATGAGAATATGGAGTAGTTTATGCGGCTTTTACGAAGGAAATAATGGGCATTCTAACAATGAAATACGAATAAAGAAGCAGGTGAGTGTTTTCGGCTTCATTCTACTCGTACAAGATGCATTCATAATTAGTAGAGGAGAGGAGGAGCTAACCGCAGTGTTAGGAAACATTTTCTTATTAAAATACACACACACACTCACACACAGTATGTTATATATATATATATATTATATATATATACACACAGTGTATGTATATATATATATATATATACACAAAGTGTCCCAAAAAAATGTTTATACATCATATTAACATATATATATATATATCAATAAGCAAAATAGGCGGATAGTAAATATATAGCAAATAGGCTTCTTTAATGTTTAAATGTTCGAAATATCAGCCAGCAGCGTCAATACCTTCATGGTTGTGCTGCTTACTTTAGTGTTTTAAATGTTCAAAATGTCCGCCACTAGCATCAATACATTCTTGACAACGGCGCGCATCAGATCGGCATACTGTTCGGATTGTTCGGAGTGGAATGTTGGCACGAGCTATTTCAATTTCGTGTCTCAAGGCCTGTAGTGTCCTTGGTTTTTCAACATACACAGTGTTCTTCAGAGTGCGCCATAAGTAAAAGTCTAAGGGTGTTAAGTCAGGAGATCGTGGTGGATACTCCGTACATCCCCTACGTCCTATCCATCTTCTAGGAAAACAAACATTGAGAAAATTTCTAACGTGATTGTGGTAGTGTGGTGGCGCGCCATCCTGTTGAAAGTAACACTCTTCTTCCAAAAAAAGAGCTCTGACTGAAGGTACAATGTTGTCTTGCAGCATTGATAAGTAAGCAGCACCTGTGACAGTGTCCTCAAAGAAAAATGGCCCTATCAGTCCTCTGGAAGACAGACCACACCACACTGACACTCCTGGTTGATTAAGTGCTCGTTCTTCTGTTACGTTTGGATTTTCGGTGGCCCAGTACACACAGCTGTGTCGATTGATAGTACCATTAACTTTAAAAGTGGCATCATCGGAACAAACAATGAAATCAGGAAAAGATAGTTTTTCATCACACATGTGCAAAAACCACTCACAAAATTCTTTTCGACGATCTGGATCGTCCTCATTCATTGCATAGAGCAGTCTAGGTATGTACGGTTTCCACTTTTCACGTCGCAAAATGCGATGAACGCTGGATTTAGAAACACCAGTCTCACGAGAACATTGCCTTGTAGACTTATTTGGAGAGTTTGTGAAGGCCTGTAACACGGTCTCAACACTTTCATTGTCAGTTGAAGTGCGACGTCTTCCAGATCGGCCTTTGTTGACGTTTTCCACTGTTCCGTCAGTCTCCAACTTATCACGTAATCTTGTAATTGTTACCCGTGATGGTGGTAATGTTCCAAACTCATTTCTCCAATGTCTCTGCACCTCAGCCACATTCTCCGTCTTCCAGTAGTGCTTCAGAATCCACTTACGTTGCTCAAACGATAACTGCAATGCCGCCATTTCCTGTAACAAGGGATACTACTGTTATTTAAGTACAATACACCATTACTATACTACCATTACTAAGTACTATAAATATACTAATACATCAGCGCATATTACTATCATCTAAAGTGTGCATGTTGATATATATATATATATATATATATATATATATATATATATATATATATGTTAATATGATGTGTAAACATTTTATTGGGACACCCGGTGTGTATATATACAGGGCGTCCCAACAAAATTTATACACACTTTAAATACTTATAAAGGCAGTGTTTATTAAAATACATTTCATTTTCAAAATGTAATAGAATCTACAGACATTATTTAATTGTTTTGTCAACGCCTGTTTTCAAACTGACGTCCGTTCTGGTCCAGGCACTGCTGATAACGCGAAGCAATGGAATCGCAAACATCACGAAACATTTCGTTTGGTATTTGTGTGCATTCTCGTTCAATGGCTGCTCTCAATTCAGCGACTGTTGCAGGTTTTATAGCGTAGACTTTGTCTTTTAAGTATCCCCATAAAAAAGTCTAGTGGTGTGAGGTCTGGTGAACGCGGAGGGTATTCTAAGAAACCCCTTCGTCCAATCCACATCCACATCGTGCCAAGTACCACTCGCAATACTCCACTCTTCGGTCCGGATCATCTTCATTAATAGCATGTACTAATCTTGGAATGTAACTTTTCCATTGACAGCGCTTCAAAATGCGTTGGACAGACGATTCTGAAATTCCTACCTCACGACTCGCTTGCCGCACAGATTTTCTTGGACTTTGGTGATACGTTTCAAGTACTCTTTCTTGCTTTGTGGGGCTTGTCGATGTCCGTGGTCTTCCGGAACGCTTCTTGTGGACATTCTGAACAGTTCCATCGGCTTCAAACTTATCTCTAATTCGAGTGATGGTAAGTCGCGTTGGTGGATCTGTTTGAAACTCCCTCCTAAACTGTCTTTGCACTTCAACTGCGTTTTCACACTTCCAGTAGCATTTTAGAATGAATTTCCTTTGTTCAAAGCTTAGTCTGACTGCCATTATTAATTCTAATGGGTTTAACTTGGAAAGAAACATCAATTGAGCTATCAGCTGTTAAAGTGTGTATACATTTTTTTGGGACGCACTGTATATATATATATATATATATATATATATATATATATATATATATATATATATATATATATATATATATACTGTATATATATATATATATATATATATATATATATATATATATATATATATATATATATATATATATCCACCAATTTGTAGCGTAATGTTGGCACTATAATAATAATGATGATAATGATAATGTTCGGGTCTCCATGATCTTTGCAGATCAAATTATATTATTAACCCTTTATCGCCGAACTTTTTGCGTAGGGCTGAGTCTAAATGCGTGTATCTGAAACGTTACGTATTCGACGCACAGTGCGGTAAAGGGTTAATTAGGTTGAATGATAGACTGAGTTCTCTTCCTTTATTAAACCAAATAAATGATTTATGGATGAGACAAAATGTAAGTTGGTTGTTTACAGTCGAAATTAGACGTACACTTGAATAATAACTTCAATATAATAATGACTTCAATATTAATAACGCGCGAGGTAATGATTAGTCTTTATATAAAGTTAGGTGAATGACACCAGGCCAAAATGTGGCCTGCACAAATGAATGTTCACATGATGGTGACTTTCGTGTCACTATCATGTGAACATTCATTTGTGCTGGCCTCATTTTGGCCTGATGTCATGGAGGAAAGGGTGACCCCCTCCCCTGTGTCGCCCTCCTCGCCCTTTCGTCCGGCGTCGAATGGTGACTGTAGATCTGACGGACCATCACTTGAGGTTCTGCGGTCCCGCGTCGTAGGAGAATGATGGGTGTCTTCTGTTCGAGGATGATGTATGGACCCTCTTATCGAAGCTCTCCCTTGCTTCTGCTTGGCCTCGGTTAGTCCACGTACACCTTTCTCAAGAGTTTTCGCCTCGAACATCATTATCTACGGACTTGGTTGTCTTCCCGACGCTGAGCAGGAAATCTTCCACTCCGACAGTGAATCTCGCTTAAGCCTCTCTTCCGATCTTCTGCACGTTCTTCAGAATCTAATTGCTCATTCAAGCCTGCTGGTTCGTTCACGGTGGGTGGGACAACCCTGTGCTGTGTGTTCTTTCTTCGGAAGCTTCTTAACGCGCATCCGTTTTCGGATGCTTTTTTCCAAATCTTGGGTGGGCCATAATGTCTGTCATCCACGTCTCTTAAGGTCTGCCTCGCAACGTCTTGTTGAGTGTCTTATCCACCTTGTCCGTCGGTGGACACTTCATTCGAAAGGCGGGCATTATGGCCAAAATTTCTTCATAACTTTTGGATTGTAGGAGGCTAGGCCCAAGTTTGCTTCCATCCTTCGGTGCCTTTCCTTTCCAGTCTTTCTTTCTTTAATCGCCTCCACTTTGGACTCCTCTGGTCACTCTTCATTCCTAGTGACCACGTGGTTCCGGTACTCTACCCGTGACGGTAGTAATTAATCTTGTCTTTCCCTCGTCGGTCTTCTTCAGTTTGAGAATGACGAACATGGGTCTGGAGCCATGTCACTCTCTTCTCATTCACTTCTGGAATTTTGACTCTTTTTCACAGTAACTCTTCTTCCTTTTCTTTGTTTTTCGGGCAAGGAGTCGAACGGCCGGTCCGACTAACCTCCCCGTTCTCTTTGCCTCAACTACCATACCGATGTCATCTTTTCTTCAAGGTAGTACTCAGCGCTTTTATTTCTTAAGAGTAACTTTACCGCTTCCTTGAGATTTCCGCTCTGTGGTTCTTGCAAATCACGTTGAGCCTCACTGCACATCCCGTGTAGCGGAGAGTAGACGTCCAGATGAAACCATGTCCCCGGGTTTTTCTTTGCTGTCTATTCCCTTATTATTTTCCTTTCCTTTGGGATTCTGCTTGACAACTTTTCCAAATTTCCTCGAGCCTCACTGCATATCCTATGCAGCGTAGAATAGACGTCCACGGGAACCGCGTCCCCGAGTTTCATTCTGACTCTCCTTGTCAGAATCATGCATGCTGGTTTCTTTATTCTGACCGCTCTCATTCCTGGTCTAGTTACCTCTTCGTTCAGTGTGACAATTCTTTGCTTTTTCGAGTTACCTTGGTTTCGTCTTCATATTCTCCGACACAACACGCCAATGGTCAAGTCATGCGTAGCCTCTGGAATTATCATACTGTATATAGACACAAAAGAATTCTTCAACACCCCTTCCCACAGTCAAACTTAATTCTACTCCCTTATATGAATGGGCGGGTCCTGTGCAACCATACACTGAGATGTTGGCAACTGTCCAAAGAAGGCTCCCGATGTTCTTGTGCATAGCTTATGTCCATGTGACGGAAGCTCCACCATCGTCCACCGCGGTGGAAGCTTGTTGAGCGACGAATACTGGTAGGGTGATCAGTCCTAGCCGACGATTCGCCGCTACTTACTCTGAAGCTACTCGGGAGCGTTCCCCTTCCAGTCCTGCTGAATGTTTGCTCGATGGCACGCCTCTTCCCAATGCCCCATTTGCTGGCAAATCTTACACTGGCTCGGGCCTCTTTCTTCTGTTGTTTCCTCTTTGGAGTCTTTGTCTTCGTTTGACTTGGTTTATTTTCGCTTCTAGTTTTTCATGGTGTTGTAGTAACACTCTTGAGTAGTGTGATTCGTCTTGTGACAAATTTCACATTTCTTCCTTCTGGGGTCTCATAATGGACTGGTCTCCGACATTCACCTCCACCTCCTCGATGTTGTCTTCCCTCGTGGCAGTGGCTATTCTTACTTCTGATTGTTGTGAGTTGTAGTTCCAGGATGTGGTAGGATTTTGCAGTTTCTGCAGTCTTCGACTTCTGCCTTGCGGCGCTTCTTCTCTTAGGACATCTTCGTCTCTTAGTCCTAAGCTTGGGTTTTTTACCGAAAACTTGATTGATTCCATCCAATATTCCCGAAAGGATGTTCCTTTGATGAAATTACGAGCATATTCTGGCAGAACTGACTTGAATGCGTCGTTCAGTATGTCATCTTTAATAGGTCCCATTATAGGATGAACCTCAACCAAGGCATTACCTAAATTTAATAATCGTATGGCAAACATGTTGAGTGTCTCACCTTTTGACTTCCTGACGTCGTTTGGGATAGTTCCTAGGTTCTCTTGTGCCCGTTCGCCCATAAACGTCGGCGAACTTCTTTCCAATGTGTGTCCCAAGGTCGTTTGGTCAGAATCCTTACTGCCTGTGGGAAATTCGGGATATAAGGTGAAGGAGGTTCCTGCGTTGAAAGTTGTTCTTTTTTAGTGGGAAGAACTAGAGAGATTCTCATTGGACAAACCCCAGACGTGCGGTTGTCCCAATACTCCAGCTGCGGCGTAATCATTGCAACGTTTTTCGGTTTTGACCCTCTTCGGTTTATTTCTTCCTCTAATTCCGTGCATTCCTTTAGTAACCGATTAATGTTGGAAAACTTTATCCTTCTTAAATTTTTCAAACTTTCTGTACTCATCTCCTCCAAATTCTTTGGCTCGGTATCACTAATGTCATTTGCACTGTATTCCTTGTTCGTTACATCCACGCTCTTTATAAACGTCACGAAGCTTATGGCTTTATTTATTTTTTTAAACCGTTTACCACGGTTAGCGACACTTTTCACTGTTCACAATATTTTCTACGTTAGTGCTTTTCTCTGTACCAAAGTTTATTTCAACAAAAAGACAAACTCATACTACTAGTACCTTGCAATAGGATCCTGATTCTGACACAAAAACCGCATATATGGTGCAACTCCTTTATCGCGGTTGCACTTATTGCGCACGCGCGGGTTCGTTTCTTTTAGAATGACTGCTTATCAACTCGGATGGCCCTTCAATTTTATACGCAGAGTTTTCCTGGCTTACTTGAAGCCCACTTTGAATTTCGAACTTTCAATGTTAATTTACCCTCAGCTTACAAGAGAGGCCTATTGCAAGGTAGCATAAAAACAACACATTCCCCCGTACTCCAAAAACAAATTTTCAGTTCAAAGTAAATGTTGCAATTATTTCAGTCTCAAAAAGGATTTACACACAGGAGTTTTTATTTCTGTGTAACTCTAGAACTAGCACTAAATTCAAATTCTTTAATACAGTGTACAGTTACTTAAAAAATTTGGGAAATTTACTCTCAAAAGTTCTGCGCGAGTTCCGCAGATTTTTCCAGGAAAAAAAATCCGTTAATTAAATCAAATAAATTTTCACAAAGTTCATTTCTCTCACTAACAATAAAACCCTTACAAACAAATTCTCGTAAAACAAAGGAAATTCAGATTTTAGAACAACGTCAGACCGTTTTAAATCAACTTAGAAATTTTTAATCATGCCACAGGGTTTAAAGATTCTCTAGGCCACTTCAATTTTACAGGGCAGAACTACAACTGCTTTATAACTCTAAGTTACAGCTTAGGATTACATGAACTCCTCCCTTTAGTGTCTGAAGGGCCTATGAAAACCATTTTCATTACATGACATCATTCGTACAAAAGTTACTGATCTTCTATTGACTCTAATCTCAATTTCGTTAAATTCTACGCTCCGCCTTTCTTAAAGAAATCTTCAAATTAAACTTTAAAATTTAAAATTAAAATTTAAAATTTTCTCTCGGGGGTTTACTGAGGCGAAACCAAAGAATCAACAAAAACCCAAACCTTTACAAGCTTCACTAATGAAAAACAACCTTGTTAAGCTATATTTTCCACTTTGTACATTAATTACTCTACCATAAATCTAGCCAGGGATGTCAAACAATACTGTAATTTCTTTCTGAAAACGCACTCAGCCTTTCATCTCTACCTTGGGTATCGGACCACTTTACTTTTGTATGTCTTCATTTTAAAAGATTTAAATTTTCACGCGAAATTAAATCGATTTCAAAAGCACTTCACTCTTTCTTTCTAACATTTTTTTTTACATTTTGATGAGATTTATGCATACAAATTCACCGTCACAACATATATATATATATATATATATATATATATATATATAATATATATATATATATATATATAAGTATGTTTCTACCTCGTGATGTACGGACGTTTTGTTTCCCCTCTGTGTAATATCGAAATAACTAGTGTTTATAAGTTCAGCGGTAAATTCTATCTTATACTAGTGTGTGTATTAAATACCAGTGAATTCGCGAAAATAATTTATTAAGTGAAAGCCGGTGGCAGATAGCCTGCACAAAGAAAAAACATCAATTGAAACAAATTAAAAACACTTCGAACGGTAAAACAGCTCCTGAGATTTGTACATTAGGCCTTAGAGGGGCAAAAGGTCAGACACAATTTGGAAGAGCCATATAACGAAGGTCGAGTTATCGAGAGAAATTTGAGAATCGAGAAGAAAAGAGGAAAATAAAGGAAAGAATGGCAAAAATTACGAAGAAATGTATAAATTGTGGTAAATCCAGGAAAATGAATAGAGCTAGATTATGTTTAATGAAATGCGCTGCACATCAGCTCTGTGACTGCAAAAATGAAGCACACCAGACCTCGGGCTTAAAATGCATTTTGTGCAATACCTTTGAACACTACGAATGCATGAACTCAGATAGAAGACAGGAAAATGATAAATAGAATAAATAACAAAATCATAGGCTTTTATGGTTTCTTGTGCGTTAAGTGCATGGAAAACAATAGGAAATTAGTACAAAGGGGAATAGAAAATGTTGAAATAGAAGAATCAAGTACAGCAGTTTTACCGACAGAAAACCAGGAAAGAACAGAAAACGCCGGCACAACCGAAAACGAAAATGAGATGGACAACACACTACAGGGAGGGGCGAAAGCAGCCTCAGATAAAGAAATACCCACTGCAAAAGAGAGAGATAGGAAATACATGCCGAAGGAAAAAAAAACCACTGAGTAGGGAGGAAGTGGTACCGGCAGAGCTGGGCACTTGCGGTTTTTTGCCCGTTTTTTTGCGGTACTGCGGTACTGCGGTACTACTACCGCACTACCAAACCGGTACCGCATAACGCAGTACCGCAAAGGATCGCTGAAAGTACAGCAGTACCGCTACCGCATTCAAATTTCCCGCGGTACTTTCCGCGGTACCGACCAACACGGTAGTACCGCAGTACCGCAGTACCGCAAAAAAAACCGCAAGTGCCCAGCTCTGGGTACCGGAGCAGAAGAAGGAAATTGAATCACATAAGACTCAGAGGGAATTTAAACGACGGGCCATATGCAAATATTATAAAACAGGTTCGTGCAAATACGGCTCAAACTGCAAATACAATCACCCCTCGAAAATGCTTCAAAATGATGAGGAATGGAAAATGCAGGTGTGGACCAATCTGCAACTTTTTCCAACTCTATGCCTGAACATAGTGCCCGTATTTTCACATAAAGTGTACGCAACGAAGAGAACGGGAAAGAACAGATCATATTCGACATAGAAGTAATAACAAGAGTAATGAAACATATTTTTTAGAAGAAATGGGGATAATAAAAGCACAGCTTGCCCTTCTAACAAGGAAAGACAGAACGCCAAAAATATATGCACCACAACATTACGCATATCATCCTTCTATTCACCCCCCTCCCCAATAATACAACAACCACAGTGGTATCACGGGCCGCAACCCCAATACTCCCAAATGCAGCGGCCCAACCAACCCAACCAATAACACCAAACAGGAACCGACATCGACCAGGAAACGACCATCATTTAGGAAAATCGAACACGAAGATTAGAAACCCGGTAAATGTATTATACACAAATATACAAGGCCTCTATACGGACCATGCAGACTGCAAATTACAATACTTGCAAAATTTAGCTACGGAAACCAGCATAGATATCATATGCCTAACGGAAACACACATAAATGCGAAAAAGGCTGCGAAAACTGCAGCCTAACTATAACAGTAGGCCTAACTATAACAGTAGGCGGGGTCGAAAATGGTATTTTTTTTATTTCTTAAAAAGTACACCAGGTGAGAAGTTTCATTTTATCATCTTAACAAAATATTGAAATATCAAGCATGTGCTACCCTTGCTACCCCTAGCACATACTCCCCCCCTTTTTATACCCTCATATTTGCATATATTTAAATGGGAAAAAATTTTATTTCTTAAAAAGTACACTATGTGAGAAGGTTTTTTCATCACTTTAACAAAATATTAAAAAATCAAGCATATTCTACCCTTATCACATGCCCCTCCTCCCTTTTTTTACCTTCATATTTGCATATGTTTAATGTTGTTATATGTTACATGATAATTTGTTTGTTTAATGCTTGATATTTTATGTTTCAGATAAATAGAAATAATTTGCATTTGCTTTAATTATAATTTGAATTATCATAATTATAAATTACATATAATTTGATTTTACTTCTGAATATAACCTATGACTACTAGAAGCAAGTCCTCAAATGCAGCCTTTGGATATCCTGGAGGATATCCAAAGGCTGCATTTGAGGACTTGCTTCTAGTAGTCATAGGTTATAATTCCAGCAGCCATGACTCCTTCAAAACAGATGTTGTGAGACACTACCTTTTTGTGCGCCGTCGTGGAGAAGCTAAATCAAAAGAATCAGCAACTGCTAATGATTGTTACAGGGTTGTTGTAAAAGATATTGAAGACATTTGGATGAAATTTTCTTTTCCTACGATTAACACCAAAGGTATCTATCTTAAAGTCAGTTGACTAATAGAAGAAGTTTCAAAATTGAACAAGGTGCCATTGCATCGAAGAAATGAAAGTTTTGCCTTAAAAGTAGCTCAATATAATGAAATGTTTCAAATATCTTCTTGCGAATGCTATGATAAGGGAATTGATAGGAAATCTTGCAGATTTAAGGATAAAATACCAATGGCAGAATGGGAGTCTTTTGTGGGTCAAAAACAAAGAAAAAATCACTTAGGACTAATTGATTGCATAGCTAGTTCAACAAAGAAGAGACCTTTAGCAAGAGCCCAAGAAGCACAAAACCGTCAACTAAAAGCACAAGAAGAAATGACTGAAGCCACCAATGTTTTACCATCGGAATTTATAGAAAATACCGAAAAAGACGGATGTAGATTCAGAGAGTCAGGATGTAGATTATGAGGCCGATTTAGAATTGACTGAGAATATGCAGAACAGGCACTCCTATAAAAACCTAGCCTTAACAGCAGATCGTTATCGTGTATGTTGTAGAGCTTCAGCTGCAATAGTCAATGCAGCTTTAAAAGATATGGCATGGGGATTCTTAACCACACCAACATGCTTGACAGAAAGAAATTAGAAAGAGAAAGAAATCGCATGGGTGAAACAAATACTTTTAGGTCTAAATCTGAAAATCTGAAGATGGAGTGCCTTGGATTTGATGGAAGGAAAGATAACACATTAACTAAAAGTGGAAAGATAAAAGAAGGACACTATGTTATTGTGAAAAAACCTGGAAGCATCTATGTAGACCATGTCACACCAGATAATGGAACTGCTCGCTGCATAGCAGAAGAGTTGATAATTATTATTACAGACTCGAACAGCACAGATACTATCAAAGCTTTACTGTGTGATGGTACTCCTGTAAATACAGGAAAAATTGGTGGAGCCATAAAACTGGTTGAAATTGGTTGGTGTGCCTCTTGCAATTGAATGAGCTGCCTTTTATGCACGTCTACAAAGCCATTGATGGTAAAACAACAGGTCCAAATACTTTTGTGGGTTCAATTGGGAATAAACTGAAAACAGATTTAACAAAATTGGAGATAGTCAAATATTCTCGTGTAAAGGAAACAGTAAAGAAATTCCAGCAAATGTTGTGAAGGAGCTAAGCAGTGATCAAAGATATCTCCATGATATGTGTCTGGCAGTGCAAACTGGAGACACTTCTCAAGATCTGTCCACTCGATCCCCAGGTACCCTTCACCATGCTCGCTGGCTAACTCTAGCCAACAGGGTCCTTCGATTATATATCTCAACGCCAAATCCCGATAAAAACCTTCAAGATATAGTCAAGATTATTATGCAGTTCTATGCTCCTGGGTGGTTTTGGATAAAATCTCATCCTAATGCAACTGATGGCGTACATAACTTTTGGCATTTAATGTGCTTGCTTCGAAATTTAGATGAACAACATAGATCAATCATAGAACCAGTATTAAAGAATAACGCCTACTTTGGCCACCCAGAAAATATACTCATATCAATGGTAACTGACCAGAGAGTAGAAATTAGGGAGCAAGCTATTCAGAAAATCATCCTTTCAAGAACAGGATTTTCAAGTACCAGAAACTTTGAGTTGCCTGGAACCCTCAATTTCCAATCTGCTGACTACACCGAGATGATCGATTGGCAAAAAGAGATCATTACTCCTCCACCGCTGCTAAACAATTTTAGCGACGATGAGCTACTACGGGCTCTATGTAAGCCACTAGAGATAGCTTCTTTTCCATGCCACAGTCAAAGTGTGGAAAGGGCAGTGAACCTAGTAACAAAGGCATGTCAGGAAAGAATAGGCTATGACAACCGTCAAAAGTTTATCTTAAACTCATTAGAATCAAGGAGAAAACAGCCCAAGTTTGAACGGAAGGCCCATTGGAATGAGTAAGAAACATATGAAATAAAATTTCCTAATGATATTAAAAATTTCTTCCCTTTTGATGTGATAAGGAACAATGAAAAAGTTAATTGAATTTTAGCACATTTATTATGCCTCTAATTTTTTCTTCTGAATATATTGTTGTACTTAATTAATTTTCCTAATACTGCACATTATTAAATAAAATATTATACGTTAATAAAGATTTATGTCAGCAAAAAACCTGAATGTAGAGTAAGTCTCGTATAAATGGAATATTCTTCAATATAGGTCAAAAAGTAAAAAATTGTGCCAGGGATAGGAGGCTTTAAACAGCGAAAATAATTTATGAGGGGATTCCTGTGTTCCATTCAAACCCCTCACAATATGTACCTTTTCAATATAAAATTTTGACCCTGCCTAATATACAGTAGGTTGTCCCACTTATGACCTTTCTTTGTTCAGATCCATTGAACATGCCTTTTTTCCTGTTAGAAATGGTTCACTTTTACTACATGTATCAAAAAAAGATTCAATTTAACAATTTTGGGTCCCCGACCCACCCCCGAAAATGGGCCCCCCAGAAAATGCTAGAAATACCCATTTTCTGTATTGTAATCAACCTAAATGAACAAGATTTTTGCCAAATATTAACATATTTCATATCAAAAGAAAGGTAATTCGAAGCTTTATTCAGTAAGGTACAAGAAGCAGTAGTAGGGTGTTACCGCCCTCCTTAGAGCATCATCCCAATGCAGCTCTGCGGCGATGGGCCTCGAAAGGATCAGACGAGTAAGAACTTCATTCATCTTATCGAATCGAAGTGGGAACAACTTGGTTAACATTAGGTTAAAATTATATAAATTAAAATACTTTAAGCTTTTGACAATGTTAACAAAGCCCCATCGCTTTTTTTTATTTATTTCTCAAAAATAACACGAAAAAGATCTTTACCAATAACATAAGAAAATAAAGGTTAAGAGTGACAAAAGAAAGTAATCTTAGGAACCTTTGCACTTAAAGCAATGAACAATCTTTTATTCGCTTGAAACAAAGTTTAAAATAAAAAACAAAAAGAAATAATTTTAGTTACATTTTAACCTCAGAGCAGTGACCAAATTTTTCTTCGTCATGTTTGGGATTGCACATCTAATTTGTTCAACGATCTGCAAAAGTTGTTGAAACTCACTTTCATCCTTACAATGTCCATGAAAATCTTGCACGAGCTTGACGCCACGCTTTGCCGTGTCATTTACTACTTTGGCAGACGAAATAAGGCCCCCTCATTCTTTTAAAATCGTCATCTTCTTCCCATAATGATATGGGTTTTTTAATCCATTCCCTAGATGAGTTGAGAAGTCTGAATAGGTACCAAGATCTTGGACCTATGAGGCGATGAAGTCAGACACCCTCCTTCAGAATAAGGAAGATAGGCTGACCTGGTGTGAACTCTTGAGGAGGATCGTATTTTGTTAATTCTTTGGCCATCTTAACCTTTTCTTCATTATTAACAGAGCCAACAAAGCCATGAGGACGAGCTCTTCAGTCAAGTACCAATAATGACCTCGAGAAATGGCTAGGACAGATTCGGCGACCTCACTGTCTATTTTTTTGTATTTTATCATTTCATTGTAGAATGTAAGATCATTTACAGGAGCGTCGGATGATTTACTACAGGACAACCAATATTTTCCATAAAAAAGGGATGTAAACTGACAAAATTTTTCAAGTTTTGGAATAGTGACATCATCGTAGCCAGCTTGGTGAGAGAAGCATAAATTTTATTGGTGTAAAGGATTGAAGCCATCCATCTTGCATGATGGAAGGTTCCTGGCTTAATCCAATGAATTCCTCTGGAAGGCACTGTATTCGGAATGAGAAGAATTGTCTCTGCCAATTCTCTGCAGTCGTCAGGGCGAGGAAGGGAACTCTTTCGGTTAAGAATATCATTCATGAAACTGATGCTGGATTCTCTCATATCTCTTAAATACCTATCTTTTATTTCAAGGTGTTTGTGAGGCAGTTTAGTGTCAATATTTTTCCAAACGCTTTCTCTAAAGTTCTTGAAGACTTCATTTTTAGGTGAATTAGTTTTGCCAAATATTCTGATGTAAACAGTAGCCAAAATCCTCTCAGAAGTATGATGACGGCATGCCAGCCACAGTAATTTTTTTCCAAGAAGTTCTTCCACCTTTTGGCATGCACCTTTTTTCCATCCGGTGTTTGAGGCAGTTGTATCAAATACTAGCCCATACACATTGTCTTCTAGCTTCTATTCTGAGATGGTTTGAGACACGCTTGTTGCTTGAGCTGATCCGGTACTGTCTTTGATTTTTGCTACGGAGAGTAATTCCTCAAAATCATTTTCCCGAGTAAATAGTATTGCCAATCTTTCCTCCTTTCCACCTGATAAATTACAGATCATTTTGCTATCCCAATGGATCAGAACCTACTGAGGGGGAAACGAAATCACCTTGGATGTCCTGCCACGTTCTTTTTCTTGATATTGTAGCTGCTCGAGCTGAAGTAGTTTTGGATATGCTCATTTCTTCTATGTTTTTGCCACACTCTGCGGCGACAACTGATGCAAAAACTGTACGTTGCCTTATGGAGAGTCCAAGACGATCTGCTGTGTTTGATACTAGTGTTGATTGAAGCAAACTACTTGGTCTTGGCTTTGATGGGCCTGGCTGGGGTTCTGGAGAATATTCTTCAACCGAAGAATTATCTGTGTCATCACTCTCAGTGATGGTTGGATTGCCTGATCTCTTTTCCGATGCTTTTCGTTCAGCTTCTTTCATTTGTCGCTTTCTTTCTTCATTGAATCTTACTTCTTTCCTTTGCACTTTTGACACATAAGCTTTATCTAAAGAGCCAAGACACATCTTCCTCTCCCCTCTTTGGTCTTCTAGGAAATTTATGGCCTCTTTAATTTGTTCCTGAGTTTTTAGGGAATCCGTTCTTATCCCATGAAATACGTTTTGTGTAGAAATATCAAACAGATCATTCAACTGACCCAAATAACTTTGTTTTTTGATTTCATGACATTTCGCTTTTTTGCTCTTTATTACTGTTTCATGTAATTTTATCAAGTTTAGTAGCATGGTTCGTGGGGTTTTATGTCTTACGACATCCTTTGCTGGAATGCCCGCCTTTTCCCAAATTGTTTGAACTTTTTTCAAAACATTCAAAATGTTTCCCTCTTTGGAAATATTAGGGCCTTGCATTTGTTTTCTTCTAAGGTAGAAAAAATGCTTCAAAACGTCTCCTTTTGATGGCAGCATGCATCCCTCTTGGCTACTTAGATCATCCGTTAATGCACCAAGCGAAGAGTCGAAGTTTGTTGGATTGTTTCTTAATACAGCTTTATTTTTATTCATTCTTACAATACCTCATAATTAAACATATTTTATTATCTAAATACCTGAAAAAAATCACAAAATGGTTAATTCCACAAGAAACTCTTGATATTGCTCCTTTCTAAGCTAAAATAAAAAATGTCTCTTTCTTAGTTGATAATTTGAGCCCCACTAACCTGATCAAATGCCTTTTACTTTACCTTAACCCATAACATATTGAAATTGAATCTTTTTCTGATATATTTAGTATAAGTGGACCATTTCTAATAGGAAAAAAGATATGTTCAATAAATCCGAAAAAAAAAGACATACAGTAAGTGGGACACAATAGGTTGATTACAATACAAAAAATGGGTATTTCTAGCATTTTTAGGGGTGGGTCGGACACCCCAAAATTATTAAATTGAATCTTTTTTTGATATATTTAGTAAAAGTGAACCATTTATAACAGGAAAAAAGGTATGTTCAATGGATCTGCAAAAAAAGGTCATAAATGGGACACCCTAATATATAGAGCAAAGAGAGTGGCTAGACGAGGGGGAGGGTGTTGTATCTACGTGAGAAACACATACACATGTGAGGCGAAGGTAAACAAATCAAAGAGCACAGTCGAAGTTATTATATTAGAAGTAAAAGAACTGAACCTAACCATTATGGACGTCTACAGACCACCAAACACCACAAAAAGTTAATTCCAATTTGCCACTAATGAAATACAAAACATGTTACAATTACTTGAAACTTCAGCAACAAATGTTCTAATTTGCGGAGATTTTAATTTCCCATTCATAACATGGAAGAAAAATGACGAAGTCATATATGTTGAGAAGTTTCATGGCAGCAAAAGATGATAGAACCCAAACAATAATGCTATTAGATACGATGGAACTTTACGCCCTTACTCAGGAAATCTGTGAAGCCACTAGGAAAGAGAATTTTGGATTTAATTTTAACAAATAAAAATAAAATAATAATAAATAAAAAGATAACGCACACAAATTTCTCCGACCATAACCTAATCGATATACTGTACAATTGAAGTTAGCACCCAGAGGTCCGAAAATGCATCCCAGAGAGGCAGAAGGAATATTTGAAGACTTAAACATAAATTCAAAGAAAGTAGATTGGGAAAGTGTAAATAAAGATTTAATGGAGGTAAATTAGGAATTACTACTTCACGAGAAGACTCCAGAACAAATACTAGATATAATGGAGTCTGAAACCAAACCTATATTACTGAAGCATGTTCCAGAGAGACAAAAGAGAAAACGGAGCAAGCTCGAGAGAAAAATCAGGACACTATTTAGACAACGGAAGCAAACCGTAAAACATCTCCACAGATGCAAAACTGATGCAAGGAGACTCAAGTTAGAGAGGAAACTAGGCGAAATAGAAATGGACCGAAAGCAAACATTCACACGTAAGACAAACGAGGAGGAAAATAAGGTAGCAGAAAACATAAAGAGTAAACCAAAATACTGCTACACTTTTGCGAAAAAGAAAATGCAGTGCAAAGAGAGTATGTATTGGTCCGTTGATAGACGGGGAGGCCAAACACACAAATTAACCCCAAAAAATGAGCGAACTGCTTAAGGAACAATTTAACTCCGTGTTTAGCACCCCCAAGTCTGAGTTGAAAGTAGAAAACGCAGACGATTTTTTCGACATTGATACAAATCAGCCAAGTACAAATTCTGGCACAAACCTATTGATGGACTTAGAGTTCTCGGAAGGAGATGTAATTAAGGCTCTATTACAGATGCGAGACAATTCGGCACCAGGGCCAGACATATGGAGTGCCACATTTCTGAAGAAATGTAAACAGAGTACTGCCAAACCGCTATACTTACTATGGAAGAAATCACTCTACACAGGACAAATCCCACTGCCATTAAAGAACGCGAACATTGCCCCTTTATTCAAAGGTGGTAACAGAGCAATGACCAAGAATTACAGAGGACTACGATGGTTTTGTTGTCCGAAATATTTTATCACTTATATAGTACTTTTTGTACGATGATTCGGAAAATAATATTAATTTTTCGCCATCACGTACATATTTTTCACAAAATGTCATATTTCATATTACATATGTAAGTAATTTTCATTAAATTTTGATTAAAAACTGCCTATGAATGCTTATAAATGCTTGGTTTCACCAAGACATCAAAGAAATGGAGAAGAGACATCAGGGAAGGTGGGACATCAGCATGATGGCTGATTACTGCTGGATGTTAAAACGGGATACTACAGAATTATTACATAAAAGAAAGGAAATCGCGTACATTCGAGACTAAAAGGCATAGATCTCACAAGAAAACTCTGGACAAATAAAATGAATATGTAATTGACGTTAATAGTCTTCTTTCTTTTTAAAGTTGTTTGCATTTGTAATTAGTATAACAAAGCGAAATAGGTACCTAATATAAATTGAAATAAATAATATTTATTTATGTTGTTGTTTTTTTCCCTTCCAGTTTGCAGAAAATCCTTACGTGATAGAAAAAAATGGACACCTTATTCGAAATCAGCCTAGGTAAATTATAAAAAATCAGTTATTTGTAAGAAAACAACTCTTACAAAATTCTCATTCGCAGGCCTGTGTTATCGGCCGGTAGCTCTCACCTCACACCTTATGAAGTGCTTTGAACGTATAATTAGAAGCTAAAGCCTTCAATACATGTAACAATGGAATTATAGCACATAAACTTAAGAATACAAGAGTTATTTCTTGACGCAAAGAACACAAAGAGTGGTGGTAAATGGAGTCAAATCGGAAGTCTCGGAAGTAGAGAGCTCTGTTCCACAAGGAACAGTACTAGCTCCCTTGCTGTTCATAATAATGATTGCAGATATTGATGCAGATATCAGTGACAGTATTGTATCATGTTTCGCAGATGACACAAAGATATGAAAGGAGATATTGAACGAAGGTGACATAGAAAGATTACAAAACGACATTGAAACATTATTCCAGCGGACAGAAGACAACAATATGAAGTTTAACGAAGAAGAATCCCAACTTCTAAGATATGGTAATAACAAGGAGCTACAGAAAAAAAGGGTACAAAACTCTGCAAGCCAAACAGCTAACACCAAATCCACAAGTTAGGGATCTTGGAGTAATAATATCGTCGGATGCAGAATTCAGAGAGCACTATAACATCAAAATTACAACGGCTAGAAAAATAATGGGAATCATCTGGAGGAGCTTCCGCAGCAGAAAAGCAAACATCATGCTCAAATTTTGGAAGAGTCTAGTCCTACCAATAATTGAGTATTGCTCAGTACTCACAAGCCCATACATAAAACGAGACATTGCGAACATTGAAGCTATACAAAGGACTTTTACATCTAAGATAGAGGAAACGGAAGGTGAAGACTACTGGTCTCGACTACAATCATTGAAACTCTACTCTCTCGAAAGAAGGCGCGAGCGGTAGACAGTAATATACATATGGAAAATGACAGAAGATGCAGATTTTGTACGGTCCCAGCTGCTGTGGGACAAGGGACCATGAAACCGAGGATGGAAAATACGACCTGAATAACATCAAGAACCAGCTGGACAGATTCCTGTGCAAAGTCCCTGACCATCCATGCGTGGCTGGCTACGAGGGCAGGAGGAGATCAGACAGCAATTCCCTCCTTCACCAAATCCTGCAAATGAGGCGGGATGCTGCAGAGGGGTCGACCGTAGGTCGATCCTGAACCGTCGTTCGAACTCACCTAAAGTATCGTGTCTCCTGTCCACTTCAGAAATAACCCACAAAACCCACAAAGGAAAAGTAAATACAGAAGATGAAGCATGACGACATTAACATCTAAATTAGTTGCGTTGGACACGTTACATATGTACATGGTGTCCCAGAATTAACTATCTATTTCAATGAAATCGGACAAATTTTTTAAAAACACACTTTTATTTATGTTTATCATGTTTAATATGTGTTAAAAATGTATAAATTTCTAAATTTTTTTCATAATTTTATTTTCATAATTTTTTCATAGTTTTTCATAGTTTTATTTTCATTCTCTTTCAGAACCATATTAATAATGAATACATAAGAACGCATCTTTGTTGTAACATCCCGTATCAAAGGAATGCAATGTAATGAAATCAGAGAAAAATTTACAAGAATATTCCACAGAACCGGTCCTACAGACAAAGCGATTCGTGAACTTGTGAACAAATTTAAAAGAACTGGATCCGTACACGACGAGGTGGGAAGAGGACGCCCAAGGACAGCACGTAACAGTACCGAACAGGTACGACAATTGTTTGAGGATGGACCAACAACTTCGGTTAGGGAGGCCGGTCGAAGACTCAACATATCCAAGACAACAGTTCATAGAATCTTGCGTTCGACATTGATGAAAAAGGCTTTGATACGGGATGTTACAACAAAGATGCGTTCTTGTGTATTCATTATTAATAGGGTTCTGAAAGAGAATGAAAATAAAACTATGAAAAACTATGAAAAAATTATGAAAATAAAATTATGAAAAAAATTTAGAAATTTATACATTTTTAACACATATTAAAATGATAAACATAAATAAAAGTGTGTTTTACAAAATTTGTCCGATTTCATTGAAATAGATAGTTAATTCTGGGACACCCTGTATATTGCGTCATAGTAATCGTGCAAATTTATGCATAACTATTATTATTTTATAACCACTTTACATTTTATAAACGTCCGAGCTTGAAATTTTGTTTAGATCTAAAAAAAATCGTACATATGAAACTATTGTGTACGTTATGGGTTATATTATATAGGGGGCGCGTAGGGAGACAAAGCGTAATTTAATAGAACTGGAATTAATCGACTCATACTAACCTTAATTAAATCTCATCTTGAATTGTTTAGCTGAAATAATATCGAATCCGAGTTAATTCTGGATCGATCCAATTCATGTACAGTTGAGCTCATTATTCTTAGGACACTCTTGAGAACAGATAGCGACACCTGGCATATATTTGTTGTGTGTACCACAAACGGTTGCAACATTTTATGAATGAATCTTGGAGTGAGTGAGCGCTGATTGGTTGGTTGACTCATTGCCAAATGTCTCTAGAACATAATTATTTCCAGTCATCACTCTGGTTTGCATATTACTAAGGAAACATAAATGAATAAGTAAATATAAATTCAGTGAGGGGATATATATATAAACAAGGAGGGTGTCACTGAAGTGAATAAAAAATGGTTTGGTAAAAACTAAAAAAAAAAACCTTCGGACGTGATGACAGTGTCCATGGTATTGGCAAGCCTGTCATCCTGAACGATGAAAAAACAGAGCCATTGGTAGGCATTATTGCGCCTTGAGCAAATTCCAAATTGATTCATTTATTTATTTATTTATTTACATTTGATATTGAGCATACATTCAGATATTATTTTGTGTTATAACAAAGACATTAAAAACCTGGTGTGTATATAAATACATATATAGGTGGTTTATGAATGGAAAAAAAAAAGGTTTTGATCCATATTAAATTTTAATAACATTATAACATTACCAGATTGATGGGTATCTGTAGGTTTCATACGTCACTGCTTAGAATATCTTCCAATTGGCAAATGGACGACAGCTGAATGGATACTACTGGTATGGCATTGTTATATCCGGAGCAAATGCTATTTCTAGATCAGCAACACTGATATAGTAATAAACAGTCAGTGAGAGAAATATTATTTAGAAACGAAGAATGTTTTGTATTGAGGCAGCATCATAAATACATATAATTGTTTTGTATTAATAAGTTCCATGTTACAACTTAAATGTTGAACCACTGCAGCTGTGACTCTTGGCAGTCTCTCACCTCAAAGGAGAGAATTACAGAAAATAAAACTATTACAGTGATTCATATCAATAAACATAGAGACATTTAAACGACGATATTTGACAATTTTACATTTATTGCATTATTCATTTATGTTTCCTTCGTAATATGTAAACCAGAGTGATGAATGGAAATAATTATGTTCTAAATACATTTGGCAATAAGTCAACCAATCATCGCTAAACCCCAGATTCATTCATAAAATGTTACAACCGTTACAACAAATATATGCCAGGTGTCGCTCTCTGTTCTCAAGAGTGTCCAACGAATAATGAGCGCAACTGTACCATATTATGATAATGGAATTCTCTTTTATCTTCGCCTAAATTATTCTCCCGATTTTTCCAACCTAACATCATTAATTTCCGAAATTTATGCTTGTTTAAAGATAGCCAAAAGAGTTTTGTCCAGGAAATGCAATTGAATCCTTGTGATATTGGTGAGATCAGCCCTTAAAGTGAAAAAGGTCATCGGAATGAAGAGTTCGAATTGAGTGAGTACGAGGTAGATACAGAAGCTACCACTTCTCAAAATCGACACCAATATCTAGAATTATGCAAGACAGTTGATCGATGCAAAATAAGCAACCGTGATGCTTGTTTAATTGCTAATGCTGTCTTAAAAGATCTTAATCTATTATCTGTAAACACTTCTATTGATCCCAGTAAACTACGTTGTCAAAGAACCTTGTGGAAAAGCATAGAAAGAAAGAAGCATGAAGAACAGAATAAAGGAATAGTTTACCTTCTATTTGATGGAAAAATTGATAAAACTCTTTCAAAAGTGGGAGAATGCCAGCGGACTTTGAATGACGACCACTATGTGTTAGTTTCATTCCCAGAAAACGAATATATTGACCATGTTGCTCCTGAAAGAGGAAGGGCAAGTGATATTGCTAAATAAATTATATCATTAATTACTGACACCAACTCTGCATCGACTTTAGAAGCAGTAGTTTGTGATGCAACTAATGTAAATACAGGTAAATCAAAGGGAGTAATTAGAAAACTAGAGCTGACAGTGGAAAGACCATTACAATGGTTTATTTGCTTACTTCACACTAATGAGCTTCCCTTGAGAAAATGCCTGGAAGTTCTTGACGGGCAAACGACAGGACCTAGACGTTCACAGGACAAAATCGGCAAGGATCTGAACTTTGATCCAAAGAACAGACCAATTGCAAAATTTCCAACTCTCGCTGGAAAAGTGATGGGCTTAGCAGAAGAAGCGCTAGCAGATCTCAGCAGTGACCAGCATAACCTCCATAAGGCGTGTTTGTCAATTTAAAAAGGTCATGATAGAGGTCCAGCTATCAAATTGTTAGAAACTAATCAACCTGGGTCTCTCAATAATGTACGGTGGCTGAACAAAGCAAATCGTCTCTTACGTTATTACATGTCGCACAAAAACCATCAGACACACTTCAAAGGATTGTTCATTTTATACTGAACTTCTTTGCTCCTGCATGGTTCTACAGTATATCAAAGCAAACTGGTCTTGCCAGGATGGGGCCAAAAACTTTCTTCATGATTGAACTCTCACAAAAACTACATACAATCGACTAAGACATTATTCATCCTGTGTTACAAAACAACTTTTCCTTTTGTCATCCTGAAAATATCCTTTTATCTGCTATCGCTGACAAGAATAAGAATATTCGGAATCTAACAGTCGAAAAAGTGCTACAAGCGAAAAGGAGTGTTATACAGGGTGAAATTTGAATGTTTGACAAGAAATCCATCAGGCTCAACTTCTTAGCTTCGAACTATATGGATATGATTGATTGGAAAGAAATGGACATTACTGTTCCTTCCATACTCTCTGACGTTATAAGTAGCACTGAATACTGCCAAAAACCCATAATTCTTGATACATACCCGTGTCATTCCCAGGCAGTTGAAAGAAATGTGAAGGAACTCTCCTTTGAAAAGGTGACAAAGTCTACGGACATGATGCCCGCCATGGAATGGTTATTCTCGGCAAGAAATCTCAACAAGAGTATAGCAGTTACACTTCATATAATTTAGTGATGAACACATGTTTTGGTTTATAAAAGGAAATATTGCTATCATTTTTAACCAAACTGAATTTGCTTCAAAATTTTGGCTTTTCTTCAAAATTGAGGTCAAAGTTGCGAGAATGCACATATTCATAGGCTATAAAAGTTGATGTTTTATGATAGGTGGGTACTAAAGCACCTTTTCAGCCATGTTTCATACTGACAACTTGAGTTCGATTTATTTTCGCCTCACTCTATTACACATCTAATTCTATAAATAAGACATTATTATCCGAAAGAGTTCAGCGTACCATCCTACAACCGGTTACGGCATCGCACGATTGGAACATCCCATAACGAGTTTTTGAAAAGAGGCACCCATATAGAGCCTGAGCCGAGAAAAGATAATCGTAGAGCACCACCACGCTCTGTGTGTTTCAAAATCAATGATTATGTAAGGCTGTGACGAGCGGGAAATTAGTTCGCGAAAGGCTTTGAGCAAGGGTGGACTCATGAGATTTCTAAAGTTAGAGCTATGAGGCCTAGAGAGGATGTGATAATGTATTACATTGAAGATTTGAATGGTGAAGAAGTTGGGGGCGGCCTTTATGGCGAGGAGATACAGAAAGTGGCGTTTAATTTCGGTAAAAAAGTATATAAAATTGAAAAAAATTTAGGAAGTAAAGGTACAGGGAAGATAAAGATGTATCTGGTGAAGTGGCTAGGGTGCCCTGAAAGCTTCAGCTCCTATATAAAAGCTCAAGCAATATCGAAACTTAAGTAGTATACAAAATGATGCCTAACCACTTCTACGTCACACTACCCTCTTCTTCCTCCTTGGGCACGCATCAGGTTAACACCCTGTCCAGCTTTATAACAGAACTGCATGGACCTATCGATTTGGGACGTGAATCATACGAGATCAGCTTGTGTGAATTTCAGTTGACCACCAAGTTCTAAAGTATTGAGAAGAAGAAGCCTTTTTTATGATTCTTAGAAGGCTCGATGAGTGTAAAAAATTAGGTGTAACTTTAGAAGATACTATGGTTCAGCCTGAAGCGGCGAGTTGCAGTAATACAGTGTAACAGCAACGCTAGGACCGGGACATTATGACACAGCCAAGGATATTGTGAGGGCTTTAAATGGGACACTGGAAAGGTCAAGTCTCACCCCAGATTTACTTTTTGAAGTCATAAACAAAGACACACCAGCCCATACTTTGTTGTTAAAATTAACGGCACGTAAAAATATTAAGGACAATGAACTGTTAAAAATTATACCTGAGGGCAAATATGGTATGGCCTTCCAAAGAGACACTTTTCACTAGTCACAACATGATTTATTCAGCTTATTGTACCAACTAAAATTAACGAAATTACCCGCTGGAGGCCCTCCCCCGAGCATGTTATGTTTATAGTAATATCATGGACCACCAACTACTTGGAGATACCCAGGCTCCCCTGTTACGCATTGTGCACATTCCCGATCATAGAGGTTAGAGTTTGAGCATTACATATGATAAACCTCATTATGTCGCAGCTGCACCTAACCTACTAACCAGTATCTCAATATATATAAGAACGAATCACAGGAAAAAGTTTCCATTCGGCTACGGGAGCTTAATCGTGAAGCTCCATTTCCGGAGTGTTGCGACAGAATGACACAGAGGCCATTTTCCGTCTACAGAGGGGTGAGGTACCAGTGTGGAAGTGGCATCGGTTAAATTTTTTCGGCTATACTGCGCACAGCTGTACCCTTACTGAAAAGTGGGGCCAAATATCTTGGAAAGAAGGCCCTATAATCAGGACTTAACACATTTGAAGATATAATGTCAGGTACCAAACCTAAAGAAGCTCTCAGTAAACATTTACGACGTACACGGGAAGAAATCGTCGAAGATGCGAGGAGAAAAATGCCCGGTTGGGTTTTAGGAGAAAGAAAAACAAAATGAAGAAAAAACAAGAGGAAGAAAGCGTACTGTATGACGTGTGAAAAAAGGGAAGCTAAGCAGCCAAATCGTGGTGTAAAGCGGAAAAAGACTAAAAAAAAAGAAATGTTTTAAGCGTATGAAACCGGTCGTGGATTTATTTTTAAAAACTAATATAGGTAAATCTGATACAGATGCATCTCATAGGTGATTGTACAATTGAAGTGGAGAGCTGTATTAACGGTTGCTTTTGCTCATGTTATTCACCCCCAACAGTTCAGAGTGCTGGAAATCTGAGTTAAATCTATTTGATATGCTTCCAACGCAGACAACATTGTGGAGACCGAATTCTTCACAGTTCATCCTCTCAACGCTAATGGGTCAACGACGGCGCCTATAGAGTTCGTGATTTCTTCGTCAGGGAGTCATTTTTTTACCCTTCAAACGTGTTTCTTTACACTAAACTAACAATTGCACATTCGGATGGCACAGACTGTGAAGAGGGTTATGCAGTACACCCCGAAAAAAAATCTTACACACGCCGATAAGTGAATGTGATGTGTACCTAAACCAAACTAACGTTTCACCTGGAGCTAGCTATCATCATTATAGAGCCTATTAAGAAACTGTTTTAAACTTTACGAGAGACGCAAAAGAGACACATTTGGCGGCTCAGAGTATTATACCCCCAATTGATGGACAGTGTGAAAAATAAATTAAAAAATTCTAAAAAGAAAATTTACGATTGCTACACACGGTTGCACTCTGATTTTTTGTTGCAGAAAAACTGATTTTGAACGGTGTTGAAATGAGGATCAAAATTGAACGTACAGACACCGAGATATGCTTATATTTGGATGAGAGTAACGAACAATCTATGAAACCTACTGTTGTAAACATTTTAGATACGTATCTTAGAGTTCGACGCGTGAAGCTATCCGCCACCAAACAAATGGAGATTGAGAAGCGCTTGTTTAAAGATACAGTTAAATATTCAATGAGACGCGTGATTTTAAAAACACACACAGTCAAGGCGGTCTAACTACCAAGCAGATGTAAAATGTGGCCTTGGTTATTCTCTCACAGTAGGTTCTTATAGGCTTTCTCGATTATAAAGCTATGGTTGGTGAATATAAAAAATCAGCCTTCAAATTCCAAAATTTCCGTTTAAAAAGTATAAATTTACATATTAATGGCGCATCTGATGACGGAGCCTTGGAAGTAAATTACTTTACAGAAGCCGAGTTTTCTTTATGGTCACTCGCAACTCGCATGCCACAATCAGGCCCGCGATATTAATGGCTGTGATGTATTGGGTTTGGGTATCAATATAGACGAGTTTATAAATGGACGCACATTGTACATCTTTGATCTATCGGCTGATCAGTGTGGCAGAGTAAACACACATTTAAAACCCCAGTTAAACGGCAGTCTTGGGGTAAGATTTGAATTTGGAGAAGCATTGACCACCCCGATAAGTGTGCTATTTTACTTGGAAAGTCAGAGCATCGTCGAGATTGACCGTTTCAGGAGTGTATCTGGTGATTTTTAAAAAATAATGGATGAAATGACAATATGGGAGGTTATGATGCAGGATTATTTCACGCGAAACATATTCGCGGTGACTTATGCAAAAAATGAAAAATTGAAACAACCGATTACGAGAAAAAAAGCCGCATTTGTAGTAAGCACCAGTTCAGGATATTTGTTAGAAATAAAGAACGTGTGTATTGTTATGACTCTTTAGCACTACAATTATGGCTCAACCCCGTAATTATGGGATTTATAAAACAGTTACGTGTACCGTGATCGTGTGGAATCCACAGTGTTATCAAAGTTTTTTCTCAAATGTGTGCGTACATCATTGTCTCTGCTTTATTTTATTTATAGCTCGTGGGAAGGGCTATTCAGATTTCTTAAAAAGCTGGATTTGTGTCATTATAGGGGTAATGATAACCTTATGTTTAGCAAGGTAGTCAGTAGATTCCCCCTTGTAAGTGAAGCAAACAAGCGTGTGTAAAAATTGCGGTACAATTAATTTATATCAGTGCAATAAAAAATCTTGCACCTAAAATTATATGTACGATAAAATTATATGTACGATAAAACATTGAAACCAATATTACGTAAAAAAATGTGATGTATACAATAAGCGGTATTATGCAATAATTTGTAAATATACTTAAAATGTTACCCTTAGTTTTATTATTTAATAAAATTATGAAAATACTTGGTTTATTCTTACCCCGACCCACACACACGTCCTAGAAAATGAATAAACTTACATCGTTTCGCCGACGATCTCACATTCCCGAGAAATATGTTCGTGTAATACCAGCTGGTCAGCCCCAAAAGAAAAAATATTACTGCAAGCCACTTTATTAATATTATTTTCACGGAATAAAGCTAGATAGATATTTATTATTGCTAATATTTTAAAGAATAATGAGAGAGATGTTTGTTATTGTCGTTATTTCAAAGGATAATGAGAGAGTTTTTCATTATTATTATTTCACAGAATAAGGAGAGAGATTGATTTTTAAAATATAAACGGATTCTAACGCGGTAAGATCGATGGTTGGAGCTTCCAAAGTTCGTTTATACTGTAACACAGCGAAGAAGATCCGCGTAGGGTCTTTAAAATAAAAAATGTAATAAATATTTTATACCTAATTTTACGAATCTTAAAACTATATTTATATATATATATATATATGTTAACCTCTCCGTCTATGGCTTGGATTGGTTCGAAGTCGACTGGGGTTCTGGTTAGGTGGCAGCAACGGATTTGTTACTTGTAGTAGTTTCTTCTATACTACTCTCCGAGTTCTTCTATAGAGGCTCGGATGATTCTAGGAGGCTTATTAAATTCGTTAAGGTTTCTCCAATTCTTCTTGTAACGTATCGGGAGATTTTAATGAATAATTTCTCTTAAGAGAGCAAGGCTCGAATGAGAAGATAAATACTGTTTCTTACTGTAATTTACCGCGAAAATGTACAGGTAGTGCTCAGCCTCGTAATCTAATACAGAATGAACATGGAGGAAATTATGTGGGTTTATATATCCCTGTTCTGTTAACATCATTATTATTAAATGTTGAAAAGGCTGTATTATTTTTACACCATAGTTAAAAATAAAGTAAATTTTTTGCTGTGACAATGGTTAAACAGATAAACAGGATATAGAAAGAGGAAGCAATATTTTTATCTTAAACCGCGTATTTTCAGGTCTGATATTTTCCTGATCTGCTGAGTTAATTAGAAGTGGAAATTGAAATATGCATCTTTATACTAAGATTTGCATATGAGCAAAAATTAAAGGTTTAAGATTTAAAAATGCTTAGGCAAGACATGACTTCATCTTTTATAATGAAGAGAGAATGTATACCAAACATGAACACTGCAAACTTTTAATCAGGATTCATTATTAAGCTAAATCTAAAAAAATTATTAAGAAATTTTAAAAAGAACAAGTCACCAATTAAGAAAGCACATCAAAAATTTATCCAAACGAAAAAAATAATAATAAAAAAATAACAATATCGCCGTGTATATATTCCTAATGGCGACATAATGTCGGGTCGTACATTGAGTACATTGTAATTTTGGTTTACTACAACTATGGTTATAGTTACCAATTACTTCACATTCATTTATTATCCTTAATTACAGTTTCATTAAAGTACATTAATTACATCATATTAAATCATTAGTGTTAATTACAATTGACCACAGTTAAAATAGTTTACAGTGTTTCATAATTATATTAGGATAACTATTATCTTGAGATTTAACACAAAGTACATGGGCACATATATATATATATATAAAACACATAACGATATATTACATGATACGTTTGAATTAGAATTAAACCAGAGAAGAGATTTCGTAATTAGATGCCTGCTTTCCGTGTTGGTCAGCGGAGTTCGAACACGTGCGTCAGCATGACGAGTAACTTGCGAGGAAACAATTAAAAAAAATAACACAAGATAAAGGTAAAGAAAGGATATGGAAGAGTGAAGTCCATGGTGTAGTGGTTATCGCGTCTGACCGGCAATCGGAAGATCCCGGGTTCGATTCCCAGGTGGTACTTCATTTTTTCATTTGTTGTTTTCTCTTTCTCGTCTTGCGCGGAATATCTCCTATACAAGCGTCGTTCTTTACGTTATTTATACTGCGTGTTCTTTGCAGTTGAATGTACACTATATATATATATATATATATTAAGCAAAAATTTGTCGTATAAGAGAAATGAAATTGGTAACTGTGGCACAATCAAGTGATAAAATGTAAGAGATATACCTTTTTAAAGAGAGAATAAAACTTTAGGTTTATTATTAATTAATAAAATGTGGAAAATACCCTGCTTATTCAGCATACACACACACACACACACACATACACACACGCACACACACGTACAACAATAAAACTTACATCATTTCACGGACGATCACGCAATCATCGGAAATATGTTCGTGTACTACCATCGGGGTGTCCCTAAAAGAAAAAAGATTACTGTAAGCCACGCTTTATTATTATTATTTTCATCGGGTAAAGAGAGAGATGGTTGTTACTGTCATTACTATTTCACAGAATAATGAGAGAGAGAGAGAGAGAGAGGTTTTAAAATAAAAACGGTTTCTTACCCAAAAAGGGCGTCGGCTTTCAACGTTTCCTCATACTTGGAGTGTATTGGTTTTTTTAATAAAGATAATCATGTCTTATAAGAAATTAATGATGTTTTGTTTAATAAAGAAAATAATGTTAAATTAGAAATTTAATTATGGTTTGTATGCAAAAAGGAGATTGATAATGTTTTGTTTGAAATTAAAAATATAAAAATACAAATTGGAATAATGCCCAATTTTGGCAATGGAGTCTTCGGTCGTGTTTGCCCCGATTAGGTAGTTTTTCGTATTAGAATGTTATAGGTTATCTAAAATATTAATTATGTCTCTCCGCGATTAAAGTTTAATGATAGTCCGCACCCGTGTTTACCCCGTTTGTCGAAGCGTTTAGGCATAAATGAAAAGTCAGTAAATAGGAAATAAAAGTGTGTAATTATCCCGGTCCCTTTGCTTTGTTCGAAAGTTTAATGGCGGCTACGTCTACCCTCCTGCCCTTAAAAAGACAGAAAAAACGAGTGATAATAGTAAGAAAAGGTAAAATACTAAATAGGAAGCGAAGAGTAAGAAGGAGAGAATGTTTTTTTATATATAAATCACGACATTTTTGGTGTCAGCGGTGTTCCTATTAAGGTAATATAAGGGTGTTCCAACGTCCTCTGTACGCTCCTTATATTTCGGACAAATTACATTGTTACCCGTTTTATAGTCTTTATAAAATTAGTAGATATTCTGTTTCGGTAAATTAAACAGTAAAATGCATTGTGTGCCTTAGTTGTAACCATTAAACACCCTTTGGTTGTGCCCCATTCCGTAAAAATTCATTTTATCTGTAATTCAACATGGCTCGGGACATTTTTTAAATTTCTTCTCATAGCGGCATCTTCAAAATCTTCACAGAGTCAGAGTGTTTTCAACCGTTTCGACTCAAAATTTTGAATCCAAGAATAAACTCAGTTGTCTTTTCTTCTCATATTTTCAGATTTCGTTTTCTTCCGTCGTGGAGAGACTTATTTAAAATTTAGAAATCCTGTCCGATGGCTCATTTTTTTTTATCAACTTTTATTACTGTTTATACAGCCTACTTATTTTGTTTTTAAATTTTTTTTGTGTGTTTACATTTTTGGAATTAATAATTGTGATAATAACAATGATAATAAATAATTAGTAAATAAATTTCACACTTACTTATATTAATTAAATTCTTTTAGGTGTAATGAAATCGACATACATTTTTATACAGTTGGTCTAAAAGGTTGGAGCGTATATGTAACGCATTTCTAGTTATATATATATATATATATATATATATATATATATAGTGGCGAATTGTTAAAATATTAAATAAATAACGAAATTTTCCACTATCTAGTTGGCAGTTTTAAGATTATTTTTTGAACGAATGTATACAATTAAGGATGTCAAGCTGACACGTGACCATCATATGTGTATAATTTTAAGGTAGTTAAGTGTATTTTTAAGGATTTTCTTCAAAGTCGAAAAATAATGGTTAAAGACACTAATTTATACTGGGTCGATTTGGACTGATTGAGGTTATTTTCCTTGCCGTATATAAATTGTTTGAGAAAAATTGTTTATTTGAAACACAGGAATTGTTACAGTAAATTCTTTTGATAAATTAATTTCGGTTCTTTGAATTTTTTTTATACATTCATTTTTATTTTATAGGTGGGCTGATTTTTGTTGTCTATTTTTTTTAGTCTTTCATGAGTTTTAATGAAAATTCGAAGTGATATTTTCTATGGATAAGCTGATTAAATTTTTTTTTTATGAAATTAGATTTTATTGTGATAAGGAGTGTTTTGCTTAACATTTTAATTTCGCTATAAATAATGAAAATGTGTTTTAGTTTCTGCGTTTGCATAGAAAAATGTTACGTAGAAAATATGGTTATGAGTAATTTTATAGAGGTTCGCTTACAACAAAAAGTGAACACTCGCTTCATTATGCAGTGATTTATTTTAATTTTGGTTTACTTAGTAGGTTGCGCTGTATTTTCTTGGTTCATTATATCTTTTCTTAATTATAATAACGATGAAAATTTTTAATTAGTTTCAGTTAGAAACGATAAATTAGTGGAATTCCTGTGATTTACAAACCATGATGGGTTTCGTGTTGAAGGAGAGAGTTGTCTCTCAGATGTCATTTTGTGAATTACTAGTTTTCTTCCTGTGAAATTTAGCGTTGCATGTTAGAATTAATATATTAAATTAATTTTCGGTATTAATACTTAAATTATTGTTATTTAATGATTATGTTTTGGAACCTGTTATTTTTTTAACTTTATTTGGGTTTACTCATGCAGTTGAAGCGCTAGATTGATTACTGACCGGAAGTGGAGCATTTTAGATTCCCAGTAACGTTTCTTTGGTATCTATGTCTGCTCCCCACAAAGTGTAAGATGGTTCATTGTTATCGGGATTTGATGACGTGAAGTTTCTGGTTTTTATTTTTGTCTTTTGTATTTAAATGTATCGATGTGATTAATGAAGGTAGTTTGAATAATAATATTTTTAAAGTTATAATAACGGTTACTATGTATGGGCACGTTCATATTTATACTGTGCAGTATTGTTTCGTTGCGTTTGATGAATTTTTTTATTATCTTCTCCGATGTAACTTCCATAAATGACCTTAATGGTATCTAGGCTGTGATTATGACGTATGAATTGAATAACAGATAACTTGCGTTATGCGAGTTTGGTCCTTATGTAAAAATGGATAATTGAATATAAAGATTATATAGGAATTATTCATTGTTCATTTTTACAGGGCTCTTCCCTCTAGAATTATATTACTACGATAATATAACAACCTAACTAATGCTAAGTAGGTGATAACCATGGGCTTTATAATATAGATTTATATACACAACATAAGTCGGGGTGGCTAAGTCTAGTTCACTTGGTCTGGGTACGCACTCTTTGTCGTGCATAAATAGTTTCACGTGGTTCGGTGTTCCTTGTTTTCCTTTGTTCCAAGAACCATCTTTTTATCACAAATATACCGAGGATAATAGCACATACAATAATGATAATAACGGCAGATGTTGAAAAAATTGTTACAGTTTGTAGTATTTATAAGAGGCTATTTTGGTTATCATCCGAAATTTTAAACCGACTTAATTGATCATTCCATTCAGGGCATGTAGTTCGGGTAGGACGGTTACAGGTTTCATGGAGAGATTTAAGATCTCCATAACGGGTTTAAATTTAATTTGCGACGGGAAGGGGTATGAGTCATTCATGGTAACCTTGTAAAGGTTGTATATTTGGAAGGTTTTTGAACGCAAGGAGCAACCAATTGGTAGCCGAATAACCATAGGGATTGTGATGAGGGAATAATTTGACAGACACTCGAGAGTAGCGGCAGTCCTGTTCGCGAAAGAAACCCAGATGTCTGGTCCAATTCGAAGTTGGATAGTTTTAGAGGAATGAAATTTGTAAACGAACATACCGGGGCATGACGGTCACGAATTAAATCGATAAAGCAAGACCTAGTAGTTGGAAGAATGACTGGTTTGAGTGGAGGGCAAATGAGTTGTTTATTTGTTTGCGGGAATCGGCAATGCCGGACTAGGGTGTCCCGTTAAACCCAAAGTTGGTCGGGTACAGCATTAACCGATATAATCTCGTGAAGTGGGTTACTAAGAATGCCCACACAAGATTTTAAAGTCCTATCTAAAAAAAATCATGCATCCCCAGCGGTCTACATTTTACATCCCAGATTCAGATAAAAAAATTGGCATTTTGGGGGATTTTCTCGTAAAATATACTATTTTAATTAAAAGTAAAACACATTTACCACTCTATATGCATTTCTGGTAATGAATACTAGCTTTATAAATGTCAATGCTAAATGTAGGCCCCACAAGGCCAAATTTAGCCCCTTTATTTCATATTTTTAGAGATTTTTACTAACTAATCTAACTTTTTTTTCAGGAATTTCTAAATCTAGGTACCATAATACCTATATAAATTGATAAAATGGCTCTAAGCAAACCATTAACTAGGAGCAAAACAAAAATTCCCTTTGTAGGTCAACCTATAGCCTCCATAACGACTACAGCTGTTCCAACCAAGCAAGAACTCAAATATTTCCATCATGTTAGAGCTTGCAATCCTCATTATAATCAGTCCCTTGTTAAAGGAAAACTTGTAAGTCATGAAGCTGGCATGGTAATAGACCATGTGTTCTCCTTTTGGAATAAATGCAATTTACCTACTAGTAGCAGACAATATGTCGTTAAAAAACTTTTTAAGTTGCACCAGGAATGGTATGTTCTAACAAAACATAATTATAGAAAAACTGAAGAGCACCTAAGTTCAGTAAACAAATTTTATGAAAAACTTGAAACAATATTTGCTGTCGCTCACCCATTTCTTGAAAAAGTTCTTTCAGGAAAGCTAGGGAAAACTGAAGTTGAGGAAGATCTGGAGTTTTTAAAGATGCTGAGAGAGGGATATAAAGTTACACTTGGTTCAAGAAATAAGATTTCAGAGCAAAGAATGAAAAATAAAATAAAAAGACTAGCAACCAATGAACGTTTACGTCAGAAAGAACAAGAGAGAATAAGCAAACCATCTAAAGTGAAAATAGAGGAATTAGAATGTGAGGGAGATAGTTCTAACGATTACGATTACCTCAATAAAAGACTAAAAACAACTAAAGAACAAAAGCCTATCTACCTACAGAGAAATGTACTTAAAGAGTCTATTGTAGCCAGTGCTATAGACAGAGGAAATGTATCTGTTAGAACAGCTACATTAATAATTTCTGCTTTAATTAGAGCCGGCGGTGGAGACCTAAACGATTTTGCAGTTTCAAAAACATCTACTCATACAGCAACACAAGAAAATAGGGTAAAACCTGAAAATGAATTCAAAGAATTATTTCAAAATACCAATATAAAACATCTTCTTGTCCATTGGGATTCAAAACAGATTTTAGGCTTAGAAAGGCTTGCTGTTGCTGCTACTGGATCTCTTGATATTGATAAAATTTTGGGGATACCTGTTATTCAAAATGCTACTGGTGAACAAATGTCTAAAGCTACATTCAAGCTCCTTACAGACTGGCAGGTCACAGGAAAGGTGAGAGGTATGTCATTTGACACGACGGCCTCAAATACAGGTATTAACAAAGGAGCTTGCATTTATATAGAAAAAATCCAAATAGACCATTATTATATTTGGCATGCCGTCACCACATTGGCGAACTTATTGTAAAATCTGTTTGGCAATGCATCTTTGGAAAAAGCACTGGTCCCGATTATCCTATATTTGAAGAATTTTCGAAAAGCTGGTCCAAAATAACATTATCCCAAACTAAAGAAATAAATATAACTGAGCCTTTGTTGATGGATATTAAAGAAAGTGCAAATATAATTTATAATTCTTTATTAGAGAATAAAAATTATTTCAGAGATGATTACTTAGAATATTTAGAATTAAACTGTTTATTGTTGGGGCACAGTCCTTCAAAGATACATCTTCGTAAACCAGGAGCATGCCATCGAGCTAGATTCATGGCACCTCAGCTGTATTCGAATAAACTTGTTTTATTTAGAGATCAGCTTAACTATGAACCAGAAGTAAAAGAATAATTTGGAAGATTTGTGAAGTTTACATCTTTAGTTTATGGCCCTTTTTGGCTAAAGACCCCATTAGCTGCAGAAGCACCACTCAATGACTTGCGATTTTATAAGCAATTAGTTAATGTCTGGCAGGAAGTAGATCCAGAAGTTTCTATTGCTGCAGTATATGCATTCTTAAGACACAAGTGGTATTTAAGTCAAGAACTTGTAGTTTTATCTCTTTTTAGTAAAACTTTAGATGAGGATACAAAAGCAAGTATCGCAGCTCGTTTATTACGAACTGAAGTTCCAGATGAAATTATTATAGAAAAGCCAGAAGTTCCAGAACTACACCCAGATATACATCTGGTGGATTTGATAGGACCTAATTCATGGAAAACCTTTAAAATCATGAATTTAGAAAGTTGTTGGTTGTCTCTTTTTAGACAAACCAACAAACCAACAACTTTCTAAATTCATGATTTTAAAGATTTTCCATGAATTAGGTCCTATCAAATCCACCAGATGTATATCTGGGTGTAGTTCTGGAACTTCTGGCTTTTCTATAATAATTTCATCTGGAACTTCAGTTCGTAATAAACGAGCTGCGATACTTGCTTTTGTATTCTCATCTAAAGTTTTAACTATGAATCAGAAGTAAAAGAATAATCTGGAAGATTTGTGAAGTTTACATCTTTAGTTTATGGCCCTTTTGACTAAGGACCACATTAGCTGCAGAAGCACCACTCAATGACTTGCGATTTTATAAGCAATCAGTTAATGTCTGGCAGGAAGTAGATCCAGAAGTTTCTATTGCTGCAGTAGATGCATTCTTAAGACACAAGTCGTATTTAAGTCAAGAACTTGTAGTTTTATCTCTTTTCAGTAAAACTTTAGATGAGAATACAAAAGCAAGTATCGCAGCTCGTTTATTACGAACTGAAGTTCCAGATGAAATTATTATAGAAAAGCCAGAAGTTCCAGAACTACACCCAGATATACATCTGGTGGATTTGATAGGACCTAATTCATGGAAAATCTTTAAAATCATGAATTTAGAAAGTTGTTGGTTGTCAAAGCCAGTGGGAGAATGGTGCTCAGATCCAAACTCTAATGAAATGGAAGAGTTTGTGAGTAATTTGAATGTTGTCAATGATTGTGCTGAAAGGGCTATTGAGCTTATAACTGATCTGGCTCCTACAGTTAAAGATGAAGCTCAGCTTCAAGCTAAAATTCAAACCACAGAACTTCATAGAAAAAATTTAAAAGAAATCAAGAAAAAGAATCTTTGTAATTACTAGGTAAATTATTAGTTTAAAAGGGGGATTAATGCAATTTTTTATTAAAAATGGGGATTTGTGCAATTTTTCATAAAAAAATACAAAAAAAACAAAAAAAATTAAAAATACAAAAAGTAAAAAAAATTTAAAAACCTAAAAAAAACAAAAAATCTTGAAAAAATAAAAAAAAAATATTAAAAAACTCCAGAGATTCCAATCGACCTTGACGTGGTCCTGGGGCTTCCTACTAACAGATTGGAAAAAATGTGTATATAATTTCTAGCTTTAATGAGTCTTTTAAAGGTCAAAATGCCAATTTTTTGGTCTGAATCGGGGGTGTAAAATGTAAACCACTGGGGATGCATGATTTTTTAGATAGGACTTTAAAAACTTGTTTGGGCATTCTTAGTAGCCCACTTCACGAGATTATATCGGTTAATGCTGTACCCTACCAACTTTGGGTTTAACTGGACACCCTAATGCCGGACGTCGCTATCTGACATCATAGAATATGCTGACAGATCTTTGGTGAGGAAAAGGTAAGGTGGTAGGGTGTGTAAATACAATCGATAGACATTAGAGTTGTTTTGGTAGGGTGTTGGGAAAGGGTGAAATTTATGTACGTCATAAGTGAGTACATCGAAAATTGGTACAATTATGAGGTATGTGTAGGGGCGTGGTCTATGTACGGTCCAGGTGTATTCTAGAAATTGGGGGTAATTAGTATGGTTGAGTGGGAATATGGGTGATAATTTCAATTGTGTCTGGCCGGTGTGAACCAAGGACTGAAGTGTTTCCCATGGTATTAGTGTGGAAAGAGTGATTTTTCCATGGGCTAGCTGGGTTGCACACAAAACCTTGGAATGAATCGTAATTATTTGTTGTAAATATTTATCGATTAGGGTTACTTGTAGGTTAATTATTTCTATTAATTCTAGATATCTTTTGTGTTCTTTGTATTGAGCTAACAGGAATTCAAGGTATGTGAATCTGTCCGAAAGGGCGAGGAGGAAGCGATTGTCTTCGTGTAGTGACCTAATAGTTTGTTCTAACATGTGTCCATCATATTGCTGATTCCGCGCGAAGAGATTCAATTTGAGTTCAATTCTTTTAATATCTTCTTCGGTTGCTAATGCGAATAAACCCTTGAATATTTTTCCTCCTATATCTATTAGTCCCCTTTTATTTCTTTGATTAATTTTTTCCCAGTTTTGAGTTCCAGTTTGTATCCATGGTAATGCTAATATTTCTGATAGGGTGGGTGCTGTAGTTTGAATATTTTCGAGTGTATTTTCTAACAGAGCGCAACTAATCTGGTCGGTTCCCGGGATATTTTTAACAGAACCCTGAACTTTACTTTCAAATGTTTTTAATTGGGTTTTTAGCTGAAGGAGATTGATTTTAATTCTAGCAGGAGGTTGCAAACTGATAAAAAGGTCCGCGTGTCCTTTCAAAAATTTACCTTCTGCAAGCTCTTCTATAACAACTCCGGTAGAAATTTTAATGCTAGGGCTACAAGAGTAAATAATTTGGAAAATTATAAGGGGGACAATTTTATTAATTTCTACGCCTTAGATTATACGGAGATGGGGGTGGCCGTGTGGATATTTGTGTATGTGGACGAAGGGGTCGGCCTCGTTTTGGTGGCAATGGGGGTGGCCGTGTGGATATTTGTGTTTGTGGACGAAGGGGTCGGCCTCGTTTTGGTGGCAATGGGGGTCGACCGTTAAGCTCGGATTCTGAGCGGGTTCGTTTCTTATGTGAAGGTTCTAGTTCACGTGGTTGATGCATTTCCGGGCGGTATGTAGGGCCCGTGCGTCGATCATCAATCGGTGAGGGTGGTGACAGAGGAGATGGTGGAGTTGGAGGAGATGGTGGAGTTCCACTGAGTGATCCTCTCGAAGGGGTTTCTCCAGGGTCTGGGTTCGATGGGACTCTTGGTTATGGGGCCTCCTCTTGTTCAGAGATTGGCTCGAGTACTGGTGGTATTACGAGGTATCAATCTTTGTCATGGGTAGTGGTTCTCGCGGTGACCACTTCAGTTTTTTGATACCTGTTCGATTTGTTAATACCTTGACCTTTCGAAGGATAGGCGGCTCGAACGCCTGGTAGCTGTTTTTTTGGGAAGGTGATGTTCGGCAGCTATCTTTAAATTATCAGCGTGAATGATCTTTAGTTTGGAATGATCCCGGAGGACGAGGATTTCATAACGATTTTTTCCGAGGTTTTTCATAATCCTATATGGGCCATCCCATTTTGGGTATAATTTGCGATGAGCACTTGGACGTTTGCCAAATTTTATTTCTGAATTTTCTTCCATATTTTGTCATTTCTAGTAGGGAGAACAACATTCAGCGGGTTCCTAAGTCGTATTAACCAACAGTGTATGATTATAGGCAACATCTTGGCCGCGCTTTATAGAAGTTGGACAGCACTGGTCTAGGGCATAGCGGATTATGTCAAAAATTTTGAAAGATCGTTCAGCTAGTTGCTGATTTGCTTCTGCCATCTCGGAAGATGTTAGAACTGCCGAGTCGATTTGGTCGGGCAAATCAAAAGGTAGACGCTTGTCGTAGTGATATAGGACAAAATGAGGGGTGTACCCGATAGACACGTTATAGCCATTGTTGAAGGCTGTTTGTACCATGGGAAGAGAATCATCCCATGTACGGGAGGATGCATCGACAACATGGCGAAGGGCTTCTAAGCTCTTTCGATTGTGCCTTTCCACTAAGCCGTTTGCCTGCGGATGGTATGCCACAATGTGTGTGTTTTTAAATTTACACATGTTACAGAGTGACTCGAACAGTTTGGACGTGAAACTAAGGGCGTTATCCGAAATTAGGATGGAAGGAGTAGTATGAATCTGGATGACGCGTTCCACTATGGCTCTTGCCACAGTTTCCGAGGTCTGGTCTGGAATGGCAGCTACTTCGCTGTAACGCGAGAAGTGGTTCGTAAACACAATGATGTACTGGTTTCCCTTTGATGTTTTAGGGAATGGTCCCAGTATGTCCATTCCAGTTCTTTGCCATGGCCTTTGGCATACTGGATATTTGTGCATGGGAGCTGTGGACGGTACGTTGCCTTTGTGTTTTAAACAAGACGGACATTCAGCGATGTATTCATGTACCTTTCTGTTCATTTCAGGAAAATGGTATTGCGACCCGGCCCCATGTAGCCATACAAAGGTAAGTCGTGACAAAGTCCAATGGCTATGTCGACGAGATTCTTTGGTATATCCATGAGGTCGTTTCCATCTTCGTTCCTAAAATGTACGAGCCCTTCTTTGAGGTTGTACAGTTCTTTTACTTTCGATGGTTCCTTTTGTTCTAGGCGCGCCCGAAGGTTCTGGGTGTGTTGGTCCTGTTGTTAGGAGTATTTCAGACATTCGAACACAGGAAGAATTCCTATTTTATTCACTTGGGTGTCGGGCTTGAGTCTCGACAATCCGACTGGAATAACTTGAAGTTTTCCCGGTTTGTATACGATTTTATTTTTGCCGCAAAGTCCTGAATCAACAGAGCCCATATATTCAACCGTCCTTCAAGTAGCTTATGGTCAGTGGCTTATGGTCAGTTTTGATGGTTACATCGTAGACATAGACGATATTTCGGAATTTTTTCAAAGCCCAATATACCGCTAGGGCCTCTCGGTCCGTAGTGGAATAATTCCGTTGAGGTGCAGAGAGAAGTTGACTGGCATAAGCAATGGGTAATTCCACACCATCTACGTCCTGTTATAGGACGGCTCCTAGTCCATAGGAGGAAGCATCTGTGGTTATGACAAAGGGTTTGGTGTAATCAGGATATTGGAGGATGGGATGACAGGTTAGTTTACTAATTAAAGTTTCAAAGGCATATTGGTGATCAGATTCCCAGTTAAATTTAGCATTTTCCTGGAACAAATTAGCAATGGGTTTAGTAATATTTGAAAATTGGGGGATAAAATTCCGATAGAATCCAACAAAACCAATAAATTACGAGCGTTGTCCATGGTTTTGTGTACAGAGTACCTTTCCAGTGCTTCGAGTTTGGCTGGATCAGGTTTAATTCCCGTGGATGATAGTAGAAATCCTAGGTATACCAGGGACTCTTGTAAAAAGTTGCACTTTGCAAGTTTCAGTTTAAGGTGTGCTTTTCTCAAGCGTGATAGCACATTCAGAAGACGTTGAAAGTGTTTTTATGTCCGAACTGTAAACGATAATATCGTCAAGATAAACGAGAGCTTCAACACCTAATAGGTCGGAAAGGACTATATTCATCAACCTAGAGAAATTAGCAGGCCCATTTCGGACTGACCTCCATTTGCCAATAAACGGATGCTAAATCGAGAGATGAAAAGAAGTTAGCTTTCCTTACGTTCAGAATTGTTTCCTGCATGTTTGGAATAGGGAAACGGTCTGGGATGGTAATGTGGTTCAGGTGTCTAAAATCTACACAAGGGCGAGATGTTCCGTCCTTTTTGGAGCAAGAGTCATAGGAGCGGACCAGGAACTAGCTGAAGGCTGAATGACATCCTGCTCCAGCATGTCCGTGATATGTCCCTCAATAGTGACTAATTGGGAATGTGGAACCCGATAGGGACTAATGCAATGGGTTTGGAATTGGGTTCCAGCTTGATTTCGAAAGGGACCAAATTAGTTCGGCCCAGAGGATCTCCTTTTAGGCAATCACATCTCTATTTCTTATCAAGAAATCGAGAAGTGATTCCATTACTTTGGGATCCTGTATTACTGGTGACTCCTGAAGGGAGTGCTCCAGACATTTCTTATATTCTTCTTTCAATACTGAAGGGTTTAACTCTAAGGAACTGGAAACACAATTTATCGTACTGGTGGGGAAATCTAAATCTATTTCTACTGTGGAAACAGTTCCTGTTTTCTGATTTGAAGTTAATTCGATAGGGCTTTTTCCTTTGTTTAAACAAACAACAGGGATAGCTGAATTCTGACTCTAACTAAGGACTTGGGCAATAAGAACATCTCTTTTGAAATTACTTTTCTCTGTAATCAGAGTACGCTCTGACTCTAATAGTTTTCCGTGACTGTCGACTACTTTTGCTAGGAATCAGATCTTCTCATAAGGTGCTACTGTTATGTGCTCGGTAGGGCATATGAAAAATTGTGAATCTGACTCTGGTTCGGCGACCAAAATTTGCCTTCTGGGCTGAAATGAAGCTGGCTGAACTGAAACTGGCTGAACTGAAACTGACTGACTGGAAACTGACTGACTGGAAACTGACTGACTGGAAACTGTCTGACTGTAAACTGACTGACTGGAAATTGACTGACTGGAAACTGACTGTCTGGGAACTGTCTGACTGAAGACTGACGGTGCTGATCCAACTGGATTCAACAACTGGAACTGATTACTCTGGGGACTGATTTCTGGAGCGGTTGTCCCTCTGGATGCAACCGACTGACTTGAACTGCTATCAAGTGGAGGGGGTTTCCTCTTTCTTTCGGAAATCTGAACTGAGCTAATTCTATTAGCATTAAGCTGTATGTTATTCTCATGGAGAGGGTGTGTCCTATTTCGACACTTTGCTAACTTTCCGGCTGGGTAAATCTCCCATTGATTCCGGTTGAAAAAATCTATACCTAGTAAGATATTTGTCTGAAAGGTGGCGACTGTGTCCACTATACAACATTTCACGGGGTATACCGCGTTTCCAACTTCTAAATATAATTCAATTTCTCCGTATGTAGGTATGGGTGTGCCTGTAACTCCTCTGAGTTGAGAGGAGGGTGCCTTAATTTCATATTTGTAATCTGTACTCTCTAGTAACTCATCTACCCATTGTTTCTTAATTAACGTCGCGTGTCCTCCTGTATCTAGGAGAGCGGTTAAATCTTGGTCATCTATGCTACAATTTATTATTAAATCTTGGCGGTTTGCACCTATTATCCTGATGGGGAGTTGATGTGTGTATTTGGATACATTACTGCTCTTTAGGAGTGAGGAGGTTGAACTGCCGCCTCCAAAGTAGGGTCTAAAAAAGGGTTCGAATTGTCTTCTATGGGAGGACCTGGGTCATATTCTATGGGATGACCATACGCTGGAGGGTTTCCTTGAAAACTGTACTCTGGGGAAAATGATTCCTCCGCTGGTACTTCTACGTACCGAACTATCCGACCTTGCTGATTGTACTGGGGTTTGTACATGGGGTAATATTGTGAGTGACCCTGTGGTCGTAATCTATTTGGTTGGTGGTTCGACTGAGGCTGGGAATGGACTGGTTTCTGGGGATTGGAGGACTTTTGGGAACGTTGGTGGTTCGATTTCTGGATGTGGGGCCTATACCCTGCAGGGAATTTATCAGCACAATTTTGGCGATCGCCATGTTCGTGACACTAGGAGCAATAAGGGGGATAATTGCACTGACTTATCATGTGCCCAAAGCTATCGCAGTTAAAACACTGTGGAGGAGGGCGTGTGTTATGGGTTTGGGGGCTTGTTTCTGGGGTGGTGTTCCCTGCACCGGCCTCGATTTATAGGGTTGTTGTTGTTGTTGCTGTTGGTGTTGTGGTTGCTGCTGCTGAATCTAATGTATGGGGGTTTCTCTACCCTTTCGGTAGTTCTGGTTTGCTAAATCTGGGTAATGTTCCCGTGTTTTATTTATGGCTACACTTACTGGTTTGTCAACATTTAGAAACTCTTGAAACTTTTTTTTAGGTGCTCCGGGTAGGTTTTGGTAAATGGTCGTTGCTACTATTAGGTTTCTTTGTTTTGAAGTGAAAGTAATGCCACACGCATTTTCTGCGGCTCGGAGGGCTTCTCCTACGAGTTTATGTGTTCGTGTAATAAAATTATTTAAATCTTCATGTTCCTCTTTCTTCCATTTAGCTTGGAAGACTGCTTCTAACGTGGCTAAGGGTTGTGCAAGTGTTATTTCTTTAAAAAATTCTAATAAGTTTTGTTTAAAATTGTCCCATGTTGTAGCTTCGCTAATGGATGGGACGTAGGTGACTGTATCATGAGCATTCCCTTCTTTAGGGTCGATAAACCTTTTTGCTTCCCTAATCTTTATATCATCATCGGTGATGTTTTCGTGTAAGAAATGTTGTTCTAAAGACTCAATCCAAGGTCTTACGCGTGGTTCAACAAAGTGATTATCTATGGTCCCCTTAAAAATTAAGACAGTATGGGGAAGGTTTACTAGTCTACCTAAGTTAATGTATGCTGGGGACGGGGTTTGAGACATATTGGCTTGTACTTGATCTGAAGTTTGTGTGTTCGGAATATGTCTGAAGGGCGCGGGGTGGGTGAAAAAATGGGTGTAGGGAAGTTTTCGATGTCAGAAAGCGCACCGTCTGAATCGCTCATATGTGAAGGTACTATTAATGTGTTCTCATTTGGTCTGCTTGACAGATCTTAATTTATGGAATGATCACTTGAGTCGTTTTCATAATTACTCTATCTAAAAAATACACATTAAATAAATGCACAATAATTTGCCTAATTAGGGGAAAATTTGAAAAGATTGTAAAGAAAATAATAATAAAAAAATGTAAACAAGATTTCACTCGAATGTACGTGAATGTATGGTAATATTATACTTGGTACATTAAATAAAATTATACTCTACTAACTATAATAGTGGAGACAACTCGGTTTCACTAAACAGAAATGTATCACTGGTGTATGGAATGTTCACTGTGTTTTTTGTTTATTCTGGCTTGAAACTAATTATTAACTGTTAATAATACTGACTTTTCAATGATTAGAGATTACTTTAAAAAAAGAGTTCTGTACTTAACAAGATTCCTCCGGCGAAATCCTTGGAGACGTGTCCTGAAGACGTGTCTTGCTGGCCACTTGTTCTTGGATGAAAACCAGGCGTGGAGAACTTGGAGTAGTGACACACCGGTTCAAAGGTGGATGTGATGAACTGGAAATCGTGACACGCCGGTCAACTGGATGTTGGTTCTAGTTCTAGGGTCTGGAAGACTGGAAGAATCCTGGATGCAGAGGTCGCCAGTTGTTAACCCCTCCGTCTATGGCCTGGGTTGGTTCGAAGTCGACGGGGGTTCTGGCTAGGTGGCAACAACGGATTTGTTACTTGTAGTAGTTTCTTCTATACTACTCTCCGAGTTCTTCTATAGTGGCTCGGAGGATTCTGGGTGGCTTATTAAATTCTTTGAGGTTTCTCCGATTCTTTTTGTAACGTATCGGGAGATTTTAATGACTAAGTTCTCTGAAGGGAGCAAGGCTCGAAAGAGAAGATAAAGGCTGTTTCTTGCTATAATTTACTGCTAGAATGTACAGGGGAGTGCTCAGCCTCGTAATCTAATACAGAATGAACATAGAAGAAATTATGTGGGTTTATATATTCCTGTTCTGCTAACATCATTATTATTAAATGTTGAAAAAGCTGTATTATTTTTGCACAAGTTAAAAATAAAGTACATTTTTTTGCTGTGACAATGGTTAAACAGATAAATAGGATGTAGGAAAAGGAAGCCATATTTTTAATCTTAAACCGCGTACTTTCAGATCTGATGTGTTCCTGATTCGCTGAGTTAATTACAAGTGGAAATTGAACTATGCATCTTTATACTAAGATATGCATTATGAGCAAAAATTAAAGGTTTAAGATATACAATTAAATGCTTAGGCAAGAAATGACTTTATCTTTTATAACGAAGAGAGAATGTATACAAAACATGAACGCTGCGACTTTTAATCGGGATTCATTATTAAGTTAAATCTAAAAAATTAAGAAATTTTAAAAAGAACAAGTCACCAATTACTTGGCAAAGTAGAAAGCACATCAAAAATTTATCCCAACATAAAAAATAATAATAAAAAAATAATAATATCGCCGCGTATACATTCCTAATGGCGACATAATGTCGGGTCATACATTGAGTACATTGTAATTTTGGTTTACTATAACTATGATTATAATTACCAATTAATTCACATGCATTTATTATCGTTAATTACAGTTTCATTAAAGTACATTAATTACATCATATTAAACAGTTAATTACAATTGACCACAGTTAACTATAGTTTACTTTACAGTGTTTCATATTTATATTAGGATAACTATTATTTTGAGATTTAACACAAAGTACATGGGCACATATATATATATATACATAACACGCATACCAATATATAACATAATCATGCATTTGAATTAGAAGTAAACAAGAGAGAAGATTTCGTAATTACATGCCCGCCTTCCGTGTTGGTCAGCGGAATTCGAACACGTGTGTCAGCATGACGAGTATCTTGCGAGGAAACAATAAAAAAAATAAAACAAGATAAAGGTCAAGAAAGGACATGAACATATGAATTGAATAACAGATAACTTGCGTTATGCGAGTTTCGTCCTTATGTAAAAATGATAATTTAATATAAAGAATATATAGCAATTATTCATTGTTCATTTTCACACACACACACACACACACACACACACACATATATATATACATATATATACATATATATATATATATATTACGCAAAAATGTGTCGTGTACGAGAAATGAAATTAGTAACTGTGGCACAATCAAGTTGTAAAATGTAAGAGATATATCTTTTTAAATAGAGAATAAAACTTTAGGGTTATTATTAACTAATAAAATGTTAAAAATACCCTGCTTATTCAGCGCCCAAACACACACACACACACACACACACACACACGCACCCACACACGTACAAGAGTAAAACTTACATCGTTTCACGGACGATCATGCAATCATCGGAAATATGTTCGTGTAATACCATCGGGGAGTCCCTAAAAGAAAAAATATTACTGTAAACCACGCTTTATTATTATTATTATTTTCATCGGATAAAGAGAGATATTTATTATTGTTATTATTTCACAGGCCAATGAGAGAGATGTTTGTTATTGTCATTATTATTTCACAGAATAATGAGAGAGAGAGGTTTTAAAATAAAAACGGTTTCTTACCCAATAAGGGAGTCGACTTTCAACGTTCCCTCATACTTGTAGTGTATTGGGTTTTTTAATAAACATAATCATGTCTTATAAGAATTTAATAATGTTTTGTTTAATAAAGAAGAAAATAATGTTAAATTAGAAATTTAATTATGGTTTGTATGTAAATAAGAGATTGATAATGTTTTGTTTGAAATTAAAACTATAAAAATACAAATTGGAAACATCTGAGATGTGGCAATGGAGTCTTCGGGCGTGTTTGCCCCGATTGGGTTGTTTTTCGTATTAGAATGTTATAGTTTATTTAAAATATTAATTATGTCTCTCTCTGCAATTAAAGTTTAATGATAGTCCGCACCTGTGTTTACCCCGTTTGTCGAAGCGTTTAGGCATAAATGAAAAGTCAGTAAATAGTAAATAAAAGTGTGTAATTATCCCGGTCCCTTTGCTTTGTTCGAAAGTTTAATGACAGCTACGTCTACCCTCTTGCCCTTATAAATACAGAAAAAACGAGTGATAATAGTAAGAAAAGGAAAAATACTGAATAGAAAGCGAAGAGTAAGGAGAGAATGTGTTTTTTTTATATATAAATCGCGACATTTTTGGTGTCAGCGGTGTTCCTATTAAGTTAATATAAGGGTGCTCCAACGTCCTCTTTACACTCCTTATATTTTGGACAAATTACATTGCTACCCGTTTTATAGTCTTTATAAAATTAGTAGATATTCTGTTTCGGTAAATTAAACAGTAAAATGCATTGTGTACCTTAGTTGTAACCATTAAACACCCTTTGGTTGTGCCCCATTCCGTAAAAATTCATTTTATCTGTAATTCAACATGGCTCGGGACATTTTTTAAATTTCTTCTCATAGCGGCATTTTCGAAATCTTCACAGAGTCAGTGTTTTCAACCGTTTCGACTCAAAATTTTGAATCCAAGAATGAACTCAGTTGTCTTTTCTTCTCATTTTTTCAGATTTCGTTTTCTTCCTTCGTGGAGAGACATTTAAAATTTAGAAATCCTGTCCGATGGCTCACTCCTTTTTTTTATCAACTTTATTACTGTTTATACAGCCTATCTATTTTGTTTTTAAATAATTTTTGGTGTTTAAAATTTTGGAATTAATAATTGTGATAATAACAATGATAATAAATAATTAGTAAATAAATTTCACACTTACTTATATTAATTAAATTATTTTAGTTGTAATGAAATTGACATGCATTTTTATACTGTTGGTCTAAAAGGTTGGAGCGTATATGTAACGCATTTCTAGATATATATATATATATATATATATATATATATATATATATAGTAGCGAATTGTGAAAGATTAAATAAATAATGAAACTTTCCAGTATCTACGTGGCAGTTTTAAGATTATTCTTTGACTGAATGTACACAGGGTGTACAAAAAGTCAGGATCTATTTTTGTGAAGCACTTGGAAATTATATGGAATTCAATCATAAAATGATAAAGTGGTAACATTTATTAAATAATTAAGAGTAGGATTCGACGTGACGCCCATCATTATCCCTGCACAGCTCAAATCGTTCCGCAGCATTTCTAAACACATTCTGGAGCATTTGCGGGGTTGTGTTATCTGCAGCAGTTCGTATACGTGTACGTAAGTTTTCAAGACTCGTAATCTTCGTCTGATAGACGTGCGAGTTGATAAAGCCCCATGCAAAGAAATCTAAAGGGGTTAAATCTGGTGATCTCGCTGGCCAAGGTCTGTTGCTTCCGCGTCCGATCCAGCGATTTGGAAAACATCCATTTAGATAATCCTGAACAATTTTGGCATAGTGACAAGGAGCACCATCATGTTGATAGACGACGGTACTAACAATCCCATCCCCAATCAGCTGAGGTTCAAGGAATTGCTGCAACATGTCCAGATAAATAAGCCCCGTAACTGTAGCTTCAGCAAAGAAAAAGGGACCATAAACCTTAGATTTTGTTAAACCCATCCAAACATTAACTTTAGGTGAGTCTCTTTCCCAATTTTGGACGAAATCATTCGGTCTTTCATCTGCCCAATTTCGACAGTTATGGCGATTTACTTTTCCACATGTATGGAAAGTGGCTTCATCACTAAAGAGAATGTTGTCCATTAAATTATCACTCCAGATTCGTTCTACGAGATCAGCACACACAGCACTTCGTCGAGGGAAATCGCCCTCATGTAAATCATGTAAAACCTGCAAATGATAGCTTTTCTTCTGCAAATTAACTTTCAGAATTTTGTCCAAAGATGACGTCGGGAGGCCGAGTCTGTGTGATGCAGCACGAACGGACGTACATGGCTCCTCAGTGATAATTCCGCGTACTGCATTCACGGTAAGATCTGACATACACGGTCGTCCTGATCTTGCTTCATCATTTACAGATCCCGTTCGTTTAAATTTGTTCACCAATTTTCGTATTGTCTTGTCTATTGGCCCCGGCTTATGAAATCTCCTTCTAAACTTCTCTCTGATGACATTGTATTTCTTTCCCTCGATTCGCCAAATTACTATTGCCACACGCTCTTCTGTATTCATTCTAAGGGCTTCTGAAAAGAAAAATTGAAAAAAATAATTATTTCACAAAAATAGATCCTGACTTTATGTACACCCTGTATAATTAAGGATGTCAAGCTGACACGTGACCATCATATGTGTATAATTTTATGGTAGTTAAGTGAATTTTTAAGGTTTTTCTTCAAAGTCGAAAAATAATGGTTAAAGACACTAATTTATACTGGGTCGATTCGGACTGATTGAGGTTATTTTCCTTGCCGTATATAAATTGTGTGAGAAAAATTGTTTATTTGAAATACAGGAATTGTTTTAGTATATATATTCATAAAATGTCAGAGAATTAGAATATTTAAACATTTCTGTCTTTAAAATATCTACCACTATATTCGTTTAAAAAAGATAAAGTTAAATATATGACATTATCCTATAATTTGCCAAAAGAATACTTGGAAAAAAAGCTTGAATTTATTTTAATGTCGTGAAAGAAAATATGGTGCTTTCCTGTTGACGTGAATACCCAACTGCCCGCCACCAAACTGTTTGTTTTGTATTTTTGCTCCCGTCATTTTCGTTTAAACTAACGAAAATATCACAACTTAACCTAACCAATCATAAAGGTCGTACAGTTGACCTAACCGGGCATTCAATTGACCTAACCGGGCAATGAATTAACCTAACAGGTTAATATAACGGAAAATGCCCCGGTTAGGTCAACTGAATGCCCAGTTAAGTTAATTGAATGCCCGGTTAGGTCAACTGTACGCCTTTGATAATTGGTTAGGCTAAGTTGTGATATTTTCGTTAGTTTAAACGAAAATGACGAGAGCAAAAATACATAATAAACAGTTTGGTAGTCCCGATAATACGGAAGTACCAACGGTTTTTAAACATATTAACGCTGGTAGAGTTCACGAAAGACGCGGGAAGATTATTCCATTTATCAGTTGTTTCCCTTACAATTTTATTTTTCAATTTTTTGCTGTATGCGTGTATGTGTATGTATGTATGTGTATGTGAGTATGTGTGTGGTCATTGCAGTTAAATGTGTTTGTATGTATATGTGTGTATATGTATGTATGTATGTGTGTATATGTATGTATGTATGTATGTATGCAGTTAAATATATATATATATATATATATGTATGTACCTTACCTTACCTTACAACCTCACAAAGGTTCTGCGGGATGATTTCTCATTTCGTGAAGGTCAAGCTTGTATATATGTATATATATATGTATATGTGTGTGTGTGTGTTTGTATATATGTGTGTATATGTATATATATATTTGGTTATGTGGGTATAAATGTGTACGGGTATTATTTGTAATCTTTTCAATTTATATTTATTTTTATTTCTTTATTCTTTTGCGACCTACCGTTTTCTCAGACAATAATTATAAAAACAAATTTGGTAATTTTTTTTCCCTTATGCATATATATATATATATATATTCTGTATATATTGCGTTTATATTTCGTATATATACCGTATATATGTTGTATATATATTTTATTGTTCTTTATATATCATCTAGGCATCATTTTGTTTTCCAATTTATATTTACTTGTACTTTTATTCGGTTGTGACTATAATATGCATATGTGGTAATTTTTCCCTTATAAATTGGTGTGCCTCTCTTAAAATTTATCTTTCAATTTATTATTATTTTTATTTTTTAATAATTTTTTTTTTTTTTTTTTGGTTTATTTCTTTATTTTTTGTGACATATATATCAATTTGGCAGCATCTATTAAATCGATTGTAAAACTTCCCTCTTGAGCTTGAATTGGTAGACTCCACTTACAATATTTATATTTTTATTTTTATTTCTTTATTCTTTTTGTGACCTGTTCCATAAAAAAGCCATTTGAATTTATATTGAAGGTCGGCCAAAGTGCTAAAAGTGTCTTTATATATATATATATATATATGTATATATATGTATATATATATATATATATATATGTATGTATGTATATTTATGGTTTTTTTTTTTTATTTGCCTGTTTATTTCTTTATGATTATTTAGGCTGTGACATATATATCACTAAGGCACTATTTTGTAATTAATTTTTTCTCAATTTATATTTATATTTATTTTTATTTCTTTATTCTTCTGTGACCATATAAATGTTGCTCCTCCCACAATTTTTTTCTATGCTTACTATATATATGTATATATGTATATATATATATATATATATATATATATGTATATATATGTGAATATGTATGTATGTATGTTTATTTTTGTAACCTATATATTGCCTTGATCTGTCCTTTCACTCCAGTGTTCCTGAGGATGTCATTAGACGAAAGCGCTTGAGCACCCCTTTGTGTTTCTTTTTTCCTTCGTGGTTTTATTCATCATATATATATATATATAATAGGATTTGTATATTTTAAATAAAGTAGTTAGAATTGAGTTGGGGTGCAGCAGAAAATAAAAAGGATACATGGAAATATCCCGAATATGTACAGTTGCCCGCATATGTAATGTTCCTCACCTCACAGGCGATAGTCGTAGGCGATAGTCAAGGTACCCCAACTGGGGAAAGGTGGGGTGGAGGGGGGAGAACCGAGTCCAACAACATACTGTATAACGTTGATATACAGGTAAGGCGCCGTTCATACAATATTATACTAATGTTTGTGAATTGACGTTGATCGGCCAAACCGTGGTGTTGACATGGTTACTTGCTGTCGCTTTCCAGGAGAGACTACATATGGGTGTGTCACTGGAAACCGTAAGGCGACGGTTGCATGAAGCAGGATATCACCACCGGTTTGTTGCTGATGCCTATTATATTAGTAGTGTTTTCCAGATTGTATTTGTATTATCAATGTGGAAAGATAATGATTTAATGACGATGGACAGATAACCCATTAATGTTTTCCAGATTTCCTGTTGCTTTATCAATGTGGAGATATTACTACATATATCTTAACAAGGAATGTATATATATATATATATATATATATATATATATATATATATATATATATATACATACATATATATAAAGGGTGTCAGGAAATGATTGCCCCCCCCCCCCTGTACAGAAGAAACTGAAAGGAATAGAAAAAAACAGACAAAACCACGCGAAAGAGCGTTTAATTTTGAATAAAAAACACTTGTTTTAATATCGGGTGTTGCCCCCATTTGCAATAAGGCCCATCCCAACTGGTTCCTCTTGGTTTGATAACCCAGATGAGCTTCCGAATAAAGAACATAATGAAAACACCCACACATGCTGGATTTTTTACTAGTATTTCTCGATACTTCTGGGCGTCTGGGACTTCATCAGGAGTTGTTGCCCAAACCCGATCATTCTGAAAATTTGGTTTTCTGGAGACATAAACGAAGAATTCATCGCTGACAACCAAGTGAAGGAAATCGTCTTCGGTCCATTCCTCAAGATAATCACAAAACCATAGCCGATCTTCAATATTAAGATCACTCTTCCGTGGCTTAGCTATTTCATGCCAAGCACTCAAGCCTTGGCGAACTCGAAATTGATGCACAAGTTGCCGATTGACTATCTTACCACGACGGATAAGTATCTCTTTCGCTACCTCAGAGCAGCTCTTCTTTCGGCACCGTGATGCAGCAAGCACAATGTCTTTCGATTCTTGAGATAATTTCTCCGGTCTTCCTCCTCGAAATTCTGTTTCACAATCTTCAGGATTCTTATTCCAATTCCTTTTGACAAAGTCTTCTTATCTTTTTAATCTCTCAGCCACCCAGTGTCGAGTTATGAAAGTTGCACCAGCTTCCTTTGCTTCACGAAATGTGACAGCTCGAATGCGGTCAAGCACTCGCTTTTTCTCTGAATCGTTCAAAATAGATGATGCCATGGTTTCTGTGGGGAAAAAAATGGTAAGAATTAAAATCACAGGAATAGAATATAATGGTTTTTATTCAGATTTTAACGCTCTTTCAAGTGGTCTCGCCGGTTTTTATCTATCTCTTCTAGTTTTTGCTCTACAGGGGGGGGCAATCATTTCCTGACACCCGTATATAGTGAACACTTTATTTAATTTACTTTCTTCCTTATTTACTCTTTCTATCGGCTCTTTATTTCATTTATCGCTTGCTTTCTCTACACTCGCTTCCACTGTACCGTCTAACTTCATTCTATGAAAGCCGTTACAAAACAAAGGGGGGGTTCATTAACACTCTTTTAACACTTGTTAATATTATATTTACTTCCGAAAATGGTTTAAGTAATTTAGGGGGATGCGAGTACGGAATTTTACTATAACGTTTTACGTCGGAGAGGGGCACAAACAATTAATTAAATTTTACGTTACATGACGCCAACCTCACGCTTAACGCGCCGCCTAAAGACTGACTCCTTTGGGGGTAGCCCGCTCTGTCGGCCTCTGTTCAGGATTGCAAAACAATTTCAAACAATTTCACAATTATTAGTAAATGATTTATATTAAACATTATAATCTTAATTAAACAAAAATTAATATTCTTAACTAGGCATTACTACACTCGCATCACCCCCTTGAAAATAAGTTTTTCATTAGGAAAACTTATTAATATCGTTTAACAAATTTAGTAAATTTATTCAACAAATTTATATATTTTGCAATTTTTTTTTTTTTTTTTTTTAACAAATTCAAAGTTGATAGATAAGAAATAATTAGAATGACAAATTCCACACATATATTTTGTATCATATTATAAAAATCGAAAACTTTATAATTTTCACATTTGCATAAAATAACATTTCACACTAATAATTAAATTACAACCTGTAACTAATCTACACATGCCAAAAAAAATAACGGAAAATTTTCTTACATTGGTTACACAAATTTCAAGTTCACAATCTATTCCAGCGATTTCTCATCAAAGATCGCTTTACATTTGAAACAATTATTTTTATAGTTATACAGTTACTATCAGGGCAACCTAGAAAAATAAGAAAAGGTTTACATAAAATACTGACCAAGAGCGCACATACTATTTCACGAAAAACAACAAATATGGGCAATAATCGCACCCTTTCACTTATAATTTCATTACATAATAATCAGTACATTAATTTGCTGGGCGTTGTTTAGATCACAATCCGCACGCTGATAACGGACTTCTTCAATTTTCAATCGCAGCTCTCCTGCTCACTTCGCTAGAATGCAAGGGATTGCATCAATCAACATGCAACAGGGCAGCACGCTATAATGGTTCCGCTCTCTCTCCAAATGGCGAAAAAAAAAAAAGAGACGTCCAATTCTAAAAGGATCAGGGGGGAGATATACTGAGAGCGGGACCACGCGCCGGAATTGGACGGAATTTGCAATTCTAGAAGTCGATGAAGAAACTCGCTTTGTCTCATCTCCACTTTTGTCGGTGAACGCTGCTCTTCCTACGTCCAGCTGAAAGACTCTTCTACTGGCAACAATCAAACGATCACTCCGCCGTAGGCCGTTTCCCAACAAACCTACGGTATATCTGTATGGACAGTACAGTCTTAAACACCCGTTCAAGCTCTCGTGGCTTGCCTACCGCGTGCTACGACACATATTTAGCGAAGCATTCGAGCAGCGTGACCAGCTACTGCCCGAAAAATACCAGTAGACCATCTTCGATCGAAACTTTCGTGTGCCAAGACCCTGCACACGTAAATTTCTCTTCTTCTCTTCCGAAACTGTCCTGCGCCAAGTCCCTGCGCATTCGGTTCCTCTCTTCTATCTCTTCTCTTCCGAAACCATCCTGCGCCAAGTCCCTGCGCAGTTGGTTTCTTTTCTCTCTCATCATTGGTGATCGATCACCTATCCGGTCGACTAAACTCAATGGATGGAACTCGGATTCAACTTGGTTGCCTCCAAACCGAGCCTTTTGAAATTTTGAAAAAAAAGTTTATTCGAAACGTGTTTCTGTACTGCTTATCATTTATTTAATATTTAATTTACCGAATTTTCTCGACAGTTCACTTCGAAACAATAACTACACATTTGCTCTGGCCAAATTCACGGAAAAAAAATTACACATCTCAAAATTTCGCAAAAATTTAATCACATCTAGCTACCAATAAGGTCACTTATGGCAGTTACAGCGGAGAAGATAAAAAAGTCATAAAACGTACGAAACAAAATTGTACAGTATAAATATAAAAGCGCCCATACATAGTAACTGTTAGTATAATTTAAGAACTATTATTGTTCAAACTACCGTCAGAAATCACATCGATACTTTTAAATACAAAAGACAAAATGAACCCCAGAAACTTCATGTCATCACTTCTCTGACAATCATGAACCCTCTTGCCCTTTGAGGAGGAGCACACAAGACGCCACAAAAACGTTACTGGCTATCTAGAAGGCTCCATTTCCGAGTATACACTTGAGCCAATGTTTCAAATGCATTAGTTAACCCCGACTGAAGGTTTAAACAATAATAATTTTCCAAAAGTTATTAAAAAGTAAAAAAATTAAATATTACTACCAAAAATTATTTTAATACAGTAATTCCAACTTGAAACGTCTAAATTTCATATGAAAACTCGCAATTCGCAAATTACATCTGAGACACAACTCTCTCCTTCAACAGAAACCCCAGTATGGTTTGCAAATCACAAAAATCCCAGTAATTTATCGTTTCCAAGTGAAACTACAAATTTGCATGTTATACTAAATAAGAATAGATAATATGCACTCAAAAATACACGCAACCTACTGTAAACAAAAACAAAACATTGCATAATTGAGAGCGGTCGCTTTGTTTGTAAGCGAACCTCTATACAAATATCCCTAACCGAATGAAATGCATTATATCCTGACATAATTTTGTAATTTTTTCTATGCAAACGCTCGAACTAAAAAAAAAGGACATTTTTCATTTCTAATACCCAAATTAAAATATCAAATCAAAACATCCTTTTTGCAATACAATCTAAATTCCAAATAAAAATTTTACCATTGTCATTGAACTGGAAGAAAGAAAGAAATAAAAATCGGCCTACCTATAAAAATAAAATTGAATGCATTTATAAAACGTAAATATAGGCTATGAAAAGAATTTTCTGCACAAATTTTTGTAATTCTTAAAAAATTATAATAATATCCAAATTTCGTAAAATATGTGTACCGCCGCACTTTTAGACCTATAATTAATAAATTCAATGTTACGCGTAGAAAGAACAATTTAGAATTTAATGCATAACATTTGTGCTTATTAAAAAAAATCCTATGATTATTTATGTTAAACCAATTAAAATTTTGTTAAATAACTAAGAATTTAATACTCAGACATATACCATAGTGACGGTCAATATATGAACAATATTTAACGATAGGCCTACAACAAATCTTCTTTAGTACAATACAATAGCCATTTTACAAAATATGTCGGAATTTCGTGAAAATGAACGAAAGGAACAGGAGAAAAAAAAAAGATAATCAGCCTACCTACCAAATTTTATGAGTATATAAATATATATAATTATATATATAACTAATATATACGTATAAGTTAATATGTAAGTGTATAATTAATGAGTATATAAAAAAATCCAACAAAAATTTATAGAAAATTTCACAACAAATTTCTCTATTTCAGTTAAACGAATTTAGCTTATTTTGAAGTCTAACACAATCCTATACGGCCAGCCTATAATCTGACAAATTAATATGTTTAAGATTATTTTTCGACTGTCCCTTAAAATGTAACTTAATCCTATTTAGCGCGAAGCGAAGCGAAGCAAAAAGCCCGTAAACCTACATAAACAATAAAATAATCCTATTTTATATCAACCAATCGAAATATAATCAAAAATCTACTAATGAACCCAGAAAATTTTACATGTTCATGAAATGTCTTACAATACTATATATGTATATATACCTAGAAATGCGGTACAAATTTTCGCTGAAACATTTTTAAAGGGCCGCATAAAATGTGTATCACACTGTGTTTAAACTAACATAATTTACTTACGTACAAATTTAGTAAAATTTATTTATTAATCGTTATTCTATTTATTATGATTATCACAATTTTCACTAATCCCAAAAATTTAAACACAAAAAGACAAAGGTAGGTAGGTTTCAGGAAAGGAGAAAAAGTGAACGAAATAAAGTGAAAAGAATTGAGTCCTCGGCAGCACGACAAATTTTCAAAACTATGTCCTCTCCGACCTAATGAACGAAAGTTAACGTAATAATGACTCGCAATATTGAGTCAGACAAGTTTTTCTACCGACTCTGTAACGACTAAAATAAGTTTTGAGTCTAGACTCAATCTCAAACAACAAATTTTGACGCGCAAAAGTTTTTGAAGCGACGTGACTCAGAATAATTTGGAAAATAAAGGGCGCCATTTTGAAATTTGCAATGAATTTTTGTTTAATTTGATAATTACTCTAAAACGGGTAGCGAAACAGAATATCTACTAATTTTCTTTATACAGAGAACGTGAAAACGATCGTGATTAGTCGAAAGAACACACGCACAAATTTTGAATTCCTATTTATCAGAAAAGAAAAAATAATGCATCAGCCTAACGGAGTGCATGGGTTCGTATTATTAAATTGATAACAATTCAATAAGGTTAGCTGCCACCAAATATAGTGAACACGTTTTATTATTTTACTTTCTTCCTTATTTACTCTTTCTATCGGCTCTTTATTTCATTTATCGCTTGCTTTCTCTACACTCGCTTCCACTGTACCGTCTAACTTCATGGTAGCCACCACGCCGAGACTATGAAAGCCGTTACAAAACAAAGGGGGGGTTCATTAACACTCTTTTTAACACTTGTTAATATTTTATTTACTTCCGAAAATGGTTTAAGTAATTTAGGGGGATGCGAGTACGGAATTTTACTATAACGTTTTACGTCGGAGAGGGGCACAAACAATTAATTAAATTTTACGCTACATGACGCCAACCTCACGCTTAACGCGCCGCCTAAAGACTGACTCCTTTGGGGGTAGCCCGCTCTGTCGGCCTCTGTTCAGGATTGCCAAACAATTTCAAACAATTTCACAATTATTAGTAAATGATTTATATTAAACATTATAATCTTAATTAAACAAAAATTAATATTCTTAACTAGGCATTACTACACATACGAGTGTGTATATATATTTTCAATAAAATCCAATTCTTTATTACAACAAATATGCAATGGTTGAGAATGTTTTACAAAATAGTTTATCATACAAAATGATAAAATTATACAAAATGCTCACAATTTGTCATAGATTAACATAAATGACACAGCTATATCCGGTTCATAGATAGTATTTGGTCCACCCGCCCTTATTGTCTATTACATCTTGTAATCTGTGTGGCATAGATGCAACATGGTTATGTATGATGTGTGGGTTCCTTCGGAACATCTCCCGCCAAGCCATAGTGTGATCCAGCAGCTGGCGGATGTTCCGCTCTTGCCCAGGCTCCCAGGAATTTATCACATTCCCCCACACGTTCTCAATGGGGTTGAGGTCACTTCTCACTAGGCCAGTCCAGTAGTTCTACATTTCGCTGTTCCTCAAACCACCTTCTTACAGTCCTGGCGGTGTGGATGGGAGAGTTGTCCTGCAAATGGATTTTAAATATTAAAAGTAAAATTATATCTCATCTATACGCTTCATCAGTAACCCACTATTCGAGATAGGTTTTAACCCCTATGTATTAGGGGTTTCTCTCAGCTAAATGTAATTGTGCGCCGTTATACAAATAATACAGTCTGCAGTTATCCAGAATAAAATCCTAAAGTGTTATCATAGTACTGAAAGAGTTAAAGAACAATTTTATAACCATTACTCGTCCCATGTAAATGTGGAAACCAGACATAAAAATGCGTGTAATACATAAATCTTACTCTAGTAAGAGTATAATATTCTATAACACACAAATACAACATACCTGCATAAAGATAATCTGCTCAGGATAGGGCAAGGCATACGCGCGTACAGAAGGCAGTATCACCTCCTCCATGATCTCTATATACTGATCTGCCGTAAAACCTCCAGTGGATCTCAGTCAGCTGTCCTCGTCCTTGGAGGTGCATCCATCCCCACTGATTCGCCGTCACGTGCCCATTCCCCAACTTCCCCACTCCGTGTCACTTCGTAAATATTTTGGCGGACATATCTCGTGCTGTCTTGTCACCAACACCGAAGACGGCCTGAGTTGTAGACGCAAACGTCTTCTCGTCAGAGAAGAAATCTCTGCTCTAGTATGCGAGATCATCATTTATATGCTGGCGAGCAAACGAGAGCAAACGATCATATTGTTTATCTTTATAAACAGACTTGGGATCACCTGAAGATCAGGGCCCCCAGCCTTCTTTAGTTAGCTTTATAAGGCTAACTAACGAAAATATCACGACTTTACCTAACCAATCGTCAAGGGCGTATAGTTGACCTAACGATTGGTTAAGTTAAATCGTGATATTTTCGTTAGTTAGTTCGGTTGTTCTCCCTCCACCCCACCTTCCCCCAGTTGGGGTACCTTGACTAACACTGCGGCGTTGCCACATGTACAGAGTTGCCTGTGAGGCGAGGAACATTAGGTATGTGGGCAACTGTACATACATGGAAATAGCTTTATTAATTCAAAAAAAATATTTATTTAATATACTGTATATCCCACGATTTGGGGGACGTCAGCACGAATGGCTGACGCCCATTGGGTGACAGCCATAGTCACCACAGTCTTGTTCAAGAAGTCGTTGTGATAGGTTGTGAGGCTCGAGTACATATATGGTGACACTCTATTCTGGTGCTCCTGGTTGGGCCCAGGTTGGGCCCCGTGCGATGCGTCTCCCCCGTCAGTAATCTTGCCACTGCGCCCCGTCTCTTGCCAGATCTGTTCTCTGGCGCCAGGTTAAACCCGAATTCTCTCTTTTTTCCGTTTTGAGCCACGTCGTCTTTGAGCGTCCCCGGGGCCTCAATCCCACTATTCTTTCCTACATCAGCCTTCTCGGAAGTCGGTCCTCCCTCATCCTCTCCACATGGCCGTACCATCTCCTCTGCGCATCACCACTCTGTCCACTATGGTGAATTTAACGCCAGTCAATTCCCTTATATATTCATTTGTTCGTTTGTGGTACCAGCGGATGTTACAAATTCGGCGCAGACAATACATTTCCAACGATAATAACTTCTTCTTTTCTTTTAACTTCATCGTCCAGCACTCCGAACTATATAAAACTGTTGGTACCACTATTGCCTGGTATAATCTCATCTTTAGCGCCCTGCTGACATTGTCGTCTTTCCATATCTTGGTGAGTCTATTCATCGCCACATACCCCAGTTTAATTCTCTCTTGCACCACTTTAAAGTCATCTCTATTTTGCGTGAACCACACTCCTAAATATTTAAACTTCTCTAACTGCTCTATTATTCCAGACGTCAGTGCCACCGCCATCCATTCTCTCGTCTTTCCTATCTTCATTGTCTTGGTTTTATTTAAATTTATCTCTAGCCCGTATTTTATGCATGCTTCTTCCACCCTAGTAGTAATTTCTTGTATTTCTTCCGCTGTCTCTGCTACCAGTACTATATCGCCTGCATATCTTAGATTGCTTATGTATTCTCCCCCAATTTTCACTGCTCCTTCGTAGTCACCGAGCGCCTCCCCCATTACCATCTCCAGGAACAGATTGGAAAGATAGGGTGACAACGGGCATCCCTGTATCACTACTTGGTTAGTTCTGAAGTCATCAGTTGTCATTTTTCCCTTCCTCACTCTTGCTCTGGTATTATCATAAAATCTTTTTATCAAATTAACAATATTTTCCTCGAAGCCAAAACGCATCAGAACCTGGTACAATCCCCTTCTCCACACCGAGTCAGAGGCCTGTCGAAAATCTATAAAAACAGTATACCGCTTTGCCATATTCCCACATTTTCTCTGTCAATTGGCATAGATTAAATATTTAATCAGATGTGCCCCTGCCTGGTCTAAATCCTGCATGTTCCTCTCCTGACAAAATTTCTTCCTTTTGTTGCATTCTCCTCTGGATAATTTTCACCAGTATCTTGTATGCGTGTGGTAGCAGACTCACTGGTCTGTAATTATCACACATTGCTTTATCCTCTTTCTCTTTCTTATGTATCGGTATTATTACACTGTTTATCCAGTCTTCCGGTAAGTTTCCACCATCTAGAATTCGCTGTTTTAAGCTATTCAGCCAGGTAGCTATTTTATCTCTTGCTTTTAGCAACTCTGCCGTCACGTCGTCAATTCCTGAAGCCTTTGCATTTGGTAGGGAGGCCAGTTGCTTCTCCGTTTCTTCTATTAGTATGTGAGGAGTAGTTTCTCCTCCGTTTTCCACCTGTAATTCCGGGTATTCTCTTTCATCGTCCATAGGGTTTTCCCTCTGTAAAACTTCCTTGTAATGCTCTCCAAATCTTCTTTGTTTCCTCCACCAAGCTTGTTTTCTGACCTCTCTCATCTTTCATTATATTATTTTCTGTGTTACATTTCTGTTATTTCTTTCACAGTTTTATATATTATGTGTGGGTTTCCAGTTCTGCAACTATTTTCACACCTCTCACATAAACTTTCCATCCAACTTATCTTTGCTTCTTTACATGCATTCTCCACTTCTTTACATCTCTGTTTATACCTCTGTAAATTCTCTGCAGTAGGAGCAGCGTTTTTTGCTTTTTTGGATTCTCTCCTTCTATCACACTTTTGTAACACTTCCTCTGTCATCCAACGTTGTCTCCTTCTTCTTTTTATCCCCAAAACTCTTTCAGCCTTCTCTCTAATTACGTCTCTGCCAGCTCTCCAGATCTCATCTGTGTTTCCTCCCATCCTCAGTAGAGGTTCAAATCTGCCACCAATTCTAGTTTCAAATTCCTCTTTTACCTCTTGGTTCTTCATTCGGTCGGTATTGTAGCGTATACTAAATGTCGGTGTCGCATTTGTTTTTCTAAATTTCACCCTGATCCTTGACAGGATCAATTCATGTGACGTTGCGAAGTCTGCACTTTTCATTACTTTTGTGTTACATACTGAAGACAACCATCGATTTCTTATCAATATATAATCAATGCAGTTTCTATTAGGCTGGTTTGTGTGGTTCCAAGTATTATATATCTGTGTGCCTCTCTATGATAAAATTTTGTGTTTGTTTCAAATAGTTGTTTCTGTCGCAGAATTCCAACATTCTCTCTCCTCGCTCATTCCTCTCGCCCATTCCAAATCTCCCCATCACATCTTCCAATCCTCTGTTGTCTGCTCCTATCTTACAGTTAAAGTCTCCCATTATTACAAGTATGTCTGTATCTTTTGTGTTGTCGATTTCCTCTTCTAGTTGTCATAGAATGTGTCCAGTTCTTCCTCTGGATGTCCCGCATCGGTGCATAAACTTGGATGATTTTAGCATCTTTGTGATGACCTTTAAATCTGACTCATAGTAATCGTGACGATATAGGTTTATGTTCGATATAAGATCTCTGTGCCTCCTTATTCGACATGATAGCTACTCATTCCCTATGTATTTCATCCTCTCTACCAGAGTACAGCACTCGCACTCCATCCACTGTACGCTCACCCGTTCCTGGCCAGTGGGTCTCGGCCACACCAAGTATATCCCATTTCAAACGGTTTATCTCGTTTAGCGAGCATCTCAATCTTCCTACCTGGTACCAAGTTGTCACATTTACTGTGTCATTTGTAGTATATTTTTTTCTTTTTCGCTGACTACATAGCAAACTTATCGCTGCCGGCCTATGGACTATGGACCGGAGGCGTGTCGGTTACCCCGTACGCGGTAGCTCTATCCGCATTATCCGAAGTTGACTGCATCATAGGGTTTCAATGGCGAAATAGGGCAGCCGGCTCGCCACTCCTCTGCTACTCGTACTCAATAATAAACTTACTTCGTCTTAGGATTGTACGTTATTATTGTAAATTTCTTTTCAAATTTCTTATTATTCACACAAAAAAGATATACCTTTTTTCAGAACGCATTTTTCAGACTACTGAAAATTAGTTCTACTCTATGATTATTACTTGAACTAAAATATATTTTATCTGCACAATTCACAATTACTTATGTTATGAAGTGAAAATAACGTTCATGTTATTTTGTATCTTCTAAAAGTTTATTCTTCTTTCACGATGGTTTGGATGGTTACCGCGTTCAATTTGAGATTAGTTACTATTTTTTGTATTATTTCCCATGTATTAATTACGGTGTATCTATTTTTTCTTCTTTCCATTAGATGTAGATTTAATGAACGTACTTTTTCCCAGCAATTGAGTTCTTTGCAGCAATCGATCTTAGCAGTGAAATTTCATTAAGCTACAATTATTTTCTTCTACGTATACAAATGATCTTTTTCACTTACTGATGTCTCATGTAATTATATATTGGGGAGTTGAGTTGGGGAGATGGAGGGAAGAAGAAATGTAGAGTAAGGGTGTGGGGTGTGATTATAAAGTTGGGGGTAGGGGAGAATGGAAGAACATATCTTTTTCACACCCCACAACTAAGTAAATTTCCTATACGGTGAGCGGATTTCAAAGAAAACTAATGAAAATTATGGATTTATTGAACATTTCTTTATGCCACTGGAAATTCTCCATTTACACTATTACTGCATTATTGGGTGGGCAAAAAAAAATGGGAGACCTTTTAAATCCTTCATATTTCGGCAAATACGATACATAGAACCATGAAATTTTAGTATTTTAGTATTAGGTAATTTTATGGTTTGTATGCTATTTTTAGCATTTTAGCTGACAAATTGGATTTATGGCGAATATTCCAGAAAAATCTTGCGATAATTAAAGCGATTTTAATTGAGGGTCGCGCGTCTTAAGGTACCTAAGCGCCACCACAGGCGAAAACGTGTTTTTGATGGATATCACTATTTTCACCCTTCCTCTATCGCGTGGTTTGGGTTATAATGACCTAACGATACTAGAAGTATGGTTGAAAACCTTATGAAGCGAACTACTTTTTACACCGCTATCGCCAGCTGGGCTCTGTGGCCCAGATGTGATGCGCGTCTTAAGGCCCCAATATCCCGTTCAACTGGTGGGAAGTGATGGGGGTGTGGGTGGGACGCTCGGTCTCTGGGTGGCGGGAACAGCAGGAGGAGCGCGAGCCAATGAAAACATGGCAGCCACGCCGCTCTGCTTTCTGATTGGCTACCCGCTCCACGCGCCGAGAGGGACACGACACAAACATCCCGCCAGTACCTTAAGACTCGCGTTGCTGTTAGTAGGCGTCCTGTGTTCGTGCTCATATTGCTGAATATTGCGTGGATTATTCTATTCACCCGGCTTCTATTATCAACGTGTGCAGCAATGTCTCACCGTGCTAGTGATAGTGATGAAAAATCAATGGAATCATTCTGTGCCAGAAATCGTACCCAAAGTTCGGCATAATGAGAAAATCAAAAATTAAAAAAAATATATATATAAAATATAAAATATGAAAATCTATTCCAAAAACTCATCAACATCTTCATTAGCATACTTAGATCTCTAATTTAGCAAAAAATGAACGTTCTAGCTCAATTAATAACAGAGATACTATTGCCAGAATATTACTGAACTTTGGAGGCGATTTCTGGCGAATTTTAATTTTGGCGCTTGGGTACCTTAAGACGCGGGACCCCTCAATTAGCGTAAGCCAACTGCAGGAGTTTTGGACAAACTTCTCAAGAAAATCGATAAAACAGGAGATGCTAAAAGATGGCATAGAAACCATAAAATTACCTAGTACTAACATACTAAAATTTCATGGTTCTCTGTACCGTATTTGCCGAGATATGAAGGATTTAAAAGGTCTCCCATCTTTTTTGCCGACCCGACACTGCAGTAGTAGTGTAAATGGAGAATTTCCAGTGGCATAAAGAAATGTTCAATAAATCCATAATTTTCATTAGTTTTCTTTGAAATCCGCTCACCGAATAGGAAATTTACTTAGTTGTCGGGTGTGAAAAAATATTGAAATCTAACCATAACTTTGGATTTTACAGCCAAAGTTCGAGGTCTCCCTTTTTTTTGCCTACCCTATATATATACAATAAAGTAGTTATATTTCTTTTGGCATGACTGAAGTGAGCTTCAATATATGTTAGTGTCATTGGTTTATAAATAAAGTTTCGAAAGAGTACATGGAAATAACTTTACAAAAAAATATTGTATATTTATTTCATATATATTTCCCGATTTCGAACTAAATAAATATATATATATATATATATATATATATATATATATATATATATATATATACACTACGCCATCATTCCTGGCGCTGACAGCTGGCTTCCTCTACATAATTGCACGCTCTCCTGGCTTACTTTACATATTCGTACTCCTAACCCCCCTTTACTTTGTGGCTCCTGGCTGACAGCCATAGTCCACCCCAGTCTGCTTCAAGAAGTCATGGTGAAAGGATGTCAGATATTCGTTCAAATGCATACACACGAACGTACATATACACACACAAACGTACATGACTCTCTACAGCCCTTTATAACCCCTATACATTAATATATATATATATATGTATATATGTTCTTCCATTCTCTTCTACCCCCCATTTACAACCACACCCCACACCCTTACTCTACATTTCTTCTTCCCTCCATCTCCCCAACTCCCCCTACCCTCTTTTGAATTTATGGCTCATTCCCAACCCCTGCGTCCCACTCCACTTCCGTAATTTGAGAGATTCTTCTCTAATAAATTGCACATTAATAGCTAGTACAGACCTGGCTAACCGAGATGCTAAATCAGTCTTCAATTTAACATTTTATTGCTAAGTTCTTTACTAATTTTATCAGGGATGTCCAAAGCTTTGTTTAAGTCAATTGAACGACTTTCTTTCTGTCTATAAATATGTTTAGAGTATGTTTAACTGGACCTATGATTTTACATAAACCACTATCTTCAACTGCAGAAAAAAGGTCTTTCGTTAACTGTTATTAATTCAACCATACTATCAATGACTCTTTATATCCATAGGGATACTAATTGTCAGATGAACTAAGTCGCTTATGGTTTTCATACGTTTAATGTCGAAATTTTTCTTTCGAAATATTTCTTTCATCCAACTTTCTCTTAACCGTAGACTTGACGGCATCGTACTCTGATGCATGATATCTTTCCATGTGTTTTTTCAAGGTAGTGGCACATGTATACTTCATTATACAATATGTTTGCATCCTTCTATTGTACAAGTTGCATTCTTTTCCAAATCATTTAAAATGGAATATTTATATACTGGATTGGTTTTCCTGCAAACAGTTAAAGGAACCAAATAAATACAGCATTTTTAATATACAAGTATATGTCGCGCGTGTGCGGGCAACTTCCCGCTTGTGACATATATGATGAACGCACTCTGGACAATCCAACAAAGGTGGTCCTTGTTGGTTAAGCTCGGCCTTAGCCGTAGAGCATCCGAGTAAAACAGTTTCTACCAAGTTTTTTCCGAAGGAGTGAATGGAAACACTTCAGTTCTCAATGGGAGTTTTCGTTCACTCAAATGATTTTTTATGACACAAAGTATATACAGAACGAGGCACTGATAGTCAGAAATTTACATGGGGAGAGGCTTGACCTTTTGCAACAACAGCTCAAGCATGAATTGAAAGGGAGATGTTTGACCTCGGTCAATGGTTAAGCAAGAACTATATGGTCTTAATCAAATGAAGATACAGGCAACAATTTAAAGTGAGGAGGTTCGACCTCCTTGGTCTAGGTCTCAGACAGGAACCTACAGGGGTAGAGGTTCGACCACTTTTGACAATGGTTAAGCGGGAATTATTTGGTCTTAATCAAATGAAGATAGAGGCAGTAATTTAAAGTGAGAAGGCTCGGCCTCCTCGGGTAAAGGCTAAGGCAGGAATTTAAAGCGAGAGAGGTTTGACCTCTTTCGACAATGGCTCAGGCAGGAATGATCTAATTTGCAATATAAGAAATAAATAAGTCTAAATTTTGGGGGAGTGCAGTTGAAGGTTAAGCTCCCACTTTAACTGGAGAGTTAAAGAATTCTTGACATTAGACACAATTTAAGCATACATTGAAATTTAGAAAGAAAAAAAAAATAACAAAAAGTACTAATTTTTGTAAAGTGTACATTTTTGGATGGCGACATAATGTCGGGGTGCCTACATGCACCGAATACATTAAGTACATTAATCACATCATATTAAATGATTACAGTTAGTTACAATTTTAGCAAATTGTTAATTGACATATCTGATACTGAAGTGATCTAAATAGGTGATACAATTTATATAATGAAGGAGAGTTATCCGTTGTTCTATAATTTAAAGGAGATTAACAACAATGTTATATATTTATAGTTGACAATGATTGCACCAAATTACGTCAAATATTATTAGAAAAATGGTTGGTTGTCATGGTTTGAAAGCCGAAATAGCCAGCGATGAGGAAAGCGGAGGAAAGATACGGTGTACTTTCCATTGGAAGTACACGGACATTTATGATAACGTAACACATAAGTAATATAGAATATGAATGACAGTTAGATAGAAATAGTAAGTACAAGTAATGAGAACGTGGATAACTGTGTGACGTAAGCAGATAACGAACCAGTGGCCTGGCATGGAAACAATACAGTATATTATGATAATATAACATAACATCTTAATGTTATAAATTTGAAGCACAAGCAAGAGAGAAGATTTCGGATTCAGAAGCTTGCTTTTGACGATGTCATCGGAATTCAAACCCTCGTGTCAGCATTAACGAGTATCTTGCGAGAGGTTAAATAATTCAAAGAAAAAGTAAATTTTTTAAATAATAAGTGACTGCGTACATGTGGACGTATTTACATGTAAGGTAGCTCCGTACGTAATCATGATCATCGGCGGACATGTACAAATGCATAAAGTATTGTACAAGTAGCATGCCTGCATAATGGGAGAGTGCAATGCAACTGCAAATGTTGCAAGACAAAACAAAGCAAAATTGTTCAATGCTGCAAATGTTACAAGATGTTGCAATGCAATATTGATCAACGTTGCAAATTGTTAGCAAGAAGGGGGTGTTGCAAAGGAGGATGGGGAATGTTGCAAGTTGTTGTGCAGCAAAGGGGACGGGGGAATGTTGCAAATTGTTGTGCAACAAAGGGGGAGGGGGAATGTTGCAAGAGCATCAAGGGGTTATGCAAGTTGGAGGCGGAGTTTTCTCCCAAGAGAAAGAGAGACGAGGAGAGAAAGGTAGAGGAGAGGTGTTCGCCTGACGGGAGCCAAGCGCATATTAAGACTTCAGCCGAGCAGCCGTTGTCTTAATATGTTCCTGATCAGCCAGTTGGCTTATCTGGCTGAGTTGCCAGATTCCGCTGTTTACTTAATTAAAGCATATGTTCTGGCTTAATCAGCCAGTTGGCTTAGAAGGCTGAGTTGCCAGTTGCACTATTTATTTAATTAAAGCATATATTCTGACATAACCCGCCAGTCGGCTTAGAAGGTTGAGTTGCCAGATAGCGCTATTTATTTAATTAATGCATATATTCTGGTTTAGAAATTCGCTTCACACTCCAAACTCAACTCTCTCTCTCTCTCGAATACAATATCAAAAAACAAAGCGTTTCGCGTCTCTGCACGAATGGGGACATCTGACACGCCCCATATTTCACGGGGCAACCAACCACAGGCCAGTGGGCGAATCCCAGGACCTCTGTTTGGCAGCTATGGAGGCCTACGCGTCAAGCGCCGCCCAAAATTCACCGCTAGCCAATAGGAAGCTAACGTTTGTGTTTTGTGGGTTGGTCACAGGCCCCTTATAAAGGGAGAACTTCAACTCAGAGCCTCAGTTCGTACGTATTTTCGCTCAGTGCTTTATACACCATGAGTCAGTTATCCTTGTACAATTCTCCGGATTTGATTGAAGATAAAGATTTTATGCTCACGTAACGTACCACCTCTTCAACGCTGCATATCGGGATGAACTTTTATCTACCCAGAGTGTTATGGAAAATTGTGATGAAATGCAAGAATCGCTCAATGAAGAAGCTGTTGAAATGTAAGTGATTATATTCAGCAGTTCATTCAGTGTTAACTTATAAGTGCCAATATATATATGGTGGAGCTTTATTAATACATTACCCGATATTTTAAAGATGTATTTTTTCATGTTTATAATTAGTAATCTAATTTCTTTTTATTCATAATTTTTCTACAACGTAAAAATTAATCCCCTTGTTTTTAATTATTGTCTGTTTCCATCCTGATTATTTCGGCATATACAGGGCGTCCCAAAAAAAATGTATACACACTTTAACAGCTGATAGCTCAATTGATGTTTCTTTCTTTCCAAGTTAAACTCATTAGAATTAATAATGGCAGTCAGACTAAGCTTTGAACAAAGGAAATTCATTCTAAAATGCTACTGGAAGTGTGAAAACACAGTTGAAGTGCAAAGACAGTTTAGGAGGGAGTTTCAAACAGATCCACCAACGCGACTTACCATCACTCGAATTAGAGATAAGTTTGAAGCCGATGGAACTGTTCAGAATGTCCACAAGAAGCGTTCCGGAAGACCACGGACATCGACAAGCCCCACAAAGCAAGAAAGAGTACTGGAAACGTATCACCAAAGTCCAAGAAAATCTGTGCGGCAAGCGAGTCGTGAGGTAGGAATTTCAGAATCGTCTGTCCAACGCATTTTGAAGCGCTGTCAATGGAAAAGTTACATTCCAAGATTAGTCCATGCTATTAATGAAGATGATCCGGACCGAAGAGTGGAGTATTGCGAGTGGTACTTGGCACGATGTGGATGTGGATTGGACGAAGGGGTTTCGTAGAATACCCTCCGCGTTCACCAGACCTCACACCACTAGACTTTTTTATGGGGATACTTAAAAGACAAAGTCTACGCTATAAAACCTGCAACAGTCGCTGAATTGAGAGCAGCCATTGAACGAGAATGCACACAAATACCAAACGAAATGTTTCGTGATGTTTGCGATTCCATTGCTTCGCGTTATCAGCAGTGCCTGGACCAGAACGGACGTCAGTTTGAAAACAGGCGTTGACAAAACAATTAAATAATGTCTGTAGATTCTATTACATTTTGAAAATGAAATGTATTTTAATAAACACTGCCTTTATAATTATTTAAAGTGTGTATACATTTTTTTGGGACGCCCTGTATATATATATATATATATATATATATATATACACGGTGGAGCTTTAATAATATTTTTCTCAATAATTCAGCACCACACTATGATTTTTAAATTACCAAAACTTTTAAGAATTAACTGCATTTAAATTTGTGGTATTTCTCTTGTAGCTTTTTATTTTACTTAACCTGATAGGACCGGTGCGGAGGTAGGCCGTGTTATAGCTACTTTTCATGAAAGGGGAATAAGAGATATGGATGTTTCTCCTCCCAGCCAACCCCGTGACCTGAATACAGAAGTCGAGGTATTGGCTCACATCCGGTCAAGCGAGTGCCAGATTATCGTTTCCCTTCCCAACAGACGAGAATGTACAGGCAAACTGGTACTGCCATAACACGTTTTCTCTCTCTCTCCTTCCCTACCTCCCTCTCTCTCTCTTTCCCTCTCTCTCTCCCTCCCTCCCTCTCTCTCTCTCGAATAGAAGATCGAAAATCAAATCGTTTCGTGTCTCTCCACGAATGGGGATATCTGGGAGGCCCCAGATTTCACGGGACAACCAACCACATCCCTGTGGGGAGGATCCCAGGACCTCTGTTTGGTTGTTATGCAGGCCTACGCGTCAAGCCCTGCCAAAAATTCACCGCTAGCCAATAGGATGCTGACGATTGTGTTTTGTGGGTTGATCACAGGCCCCCTTATAAAGGGAGAATTTCGACGCAGAGCCTCAGTTCCTGTTTTTTTCGCTTAGTGCTTTATACACCATGAGTCAGTTATCTTTGTATAATTCTCCGGAATTAATTGAAGATAAAGACATTTATGGCCACATGGTGTTCCACCTCTTCAATGCTATAGATCGGGGGGGGGGGGGAGTTTTTATCTACCCAGAGTGTTACGGAAAGTTGTGAGAAGTGCTAGAACCGCTCAATGAAGACGCTGCTGAAATGTAAGTAACCTACAAATGTCTAACCTGGCTTTATTCAGTGTCTTCCTACAAAGAAAAATTAATCCTAGGGCTCTTTCTCGTTTATAACAATATAAACTAACCGTAAAAGGCCGCAATAAATGCGTTTTCAAAAATATTTTTAATTCTCTGTTTCCATCGTGATTATTTCAGCATATATATATATATATTATATATATATGGTTGAGCTTTAATAATATTTTTCTCGTTAATCCAACACCGCTGTTGGATTTTTAAATTACCAAAACTTTTATGAATTATCTGCATTCAAATTCGTGGCATTATTCTTTATTTTAATTACCATTATACGACCGAATCGGAGTTAGGCCGTATTATAGCTAATTTTCATGAAAGGGGGTTAAATGAAATGGAGGCTTCTTTGTCCGGCCAACCCAGTGACCTGAATACAGAAGTCGAGGTATTGGCTCACATCCAGTCAAGCGAGTGTCAGATCATAGAGGAACTAATATAAGTATTTTGAGGTTAAGAACAAAACACATTGTATTTTAATTTATTAAATGGCAGAAAACATGTACAAAACCGGGCCAGTATCCTTTAAATAAGTCTTAATGGCTACAGTTACAAATGTATATACAACTTTACACAATATAGATATACACCTTTACACATTACAGGGGGTGCTAACATATGGGAACCTTTTTTTAATCTGTCTGCATACACTTTATCGTTCATCTCTGTCTCGCACAAATCGAATAATTTTAAAAAATTCATAAATTCCTTCCCACGTGACATGTGCATGAGAAAATAAAATGCAATACAATCCGCATGTTTCAGTATAATATCCTTGGAAACGATATGGGGACCAAACAATCTCAGGCACATGAAATTGCGCGATAAACTGTACAATTACCGAATCATTCCAGGGCTGAAATCAGAGTGAATCAAAATAGTACATTCTTTAACTATATTTAAAATAGATTGCAAACCAGTGAATCCCATCACCCCCAACATTGTCGATGTTAACGATAATCCCGTACCAATTTCTCGTACTTGGCAGATTCAATATTTCATTCTTCGCAAACACAACGATAAATTTTGAACGTGTGAAACGGTAACTTTTCATTACTCTCTGGAGTGTATTCACATCCATTTTAAAATGATCACGTTCCTGAAACGATCAACTTCTATTACTGCCTGTGATTCGAGATACACGAGTACACTTATAGGCGCGTCTATAGGGTTGGCAAATTCCAACCTGACTGAGATATTCCCACTCTGCTGTGGACTTAAATACGCATTTGCGCCAGCAGACAAGTCAGGCGTAATATCAAATGAATAAATGTTAAATTCTTCGACAAATTCTTTCTGTGTTACACCAAAACCAAGTTCGTCACAGGCGCCTGTATTATGAGCCAGACTACTATATGCTCTCACGCAGAGCGGGAACACAGCGTCTGATGAGTAGTCCGTAATCATGGTCCCTCCCAGAGCGAGGCCATTTACGTATAGAGTAATATTTTTAAGGGCGAAATTCTCGAATTTAAAGGCACTCTTTTCATATTTTCCATTTGTCGAGGCGTGGTCTTGCATTCCAATTAATATCCTTTTAGGTAGGACTCCAAGGGCCACGTTTTCTAGTTTCTTCGAGGCCAACCATGCGGGGACCGTGTACAGTTTGATCTGTACTCTGTTAATTGGGTATTTTACTGTGGCGTGTATTAAATCTTTCTCAATTTCTATTTGTTTCGGGGAACTTAATTTCACTCGGTGTATATACAAATACGTTTCCATGATGTGTATCACAAAGGGTTTCGTGCCTTCTTCTTGATCAGATCCCAGATTTATGCAGATCTCAGGATTCGTGCGGGTAAGCTTGAACTTCATATCTACTCCGTTCATAAGCAGTTTCTCCTGGAATGTGAAATCTGTATGAAGACGTTCAAAACATTCGTATATCTTTTTTTTAGAATTTTTAAATTTATCCTTTATACCATTTTCATCTTTAGTATGGTAATATCCCTCGGCGGTTAAAAAGGTGTCCTTCGCTTCTTTTGAAAAGTTGAGGACATTTTCCAGATAGGCTCATAGGTGGTAGCAGAGCTGGGCACTTGCGGTTTTTTTTGCGGTACTGCGGTACTGCGGTACTACCGCACTACCAAACCGGTACCGCATAACGCAGTACCGCAAAGGATCGCTGAAAGTACAGCCTGTACTTTCAGCGATCCTTTGCGGTACTGCGTTATGCGGTACCGGTTTGGTAGTGCGGTAGTACCGCAGTACCGCAGTACCGCAAAAAAAACCGCAAGTGCCCAGCTCTGGGTGGTAGTACCCAGTTCCTGCCGCGATGTTAACCTGGTTTAAATACACTTCACACTGGCTGAGTATGGAGTGTAAAAAGTGGTTTCAGGGTAGGCAGAGTAACTATTACCGCAGTCCGTTCCATCAGAATGGGCTATACGCAGTTTAGCGTACATGTGCATGCAGCTCCGGTCAAAAAAGTAAGGGCCTGAGCTGGGTATCACGAATTCTATAGGGGCATTGGGTGAACTAATTGTGTTTAATGGTTTAATTGTAATAAAGTCGCTACGCTCAATAGAGACCTGAGTAGGGGGCATATTAAAGAGGGACAGTTCCGATTTACAGCATTGTGAACTACACGGATGGATGAAACGTACCATGACGAGTCAGAAATAGTGCCACCTCCCTCGACAAGTATTAGTCAACCTATGATTCGTGAGAGTAGTGTCCTCAGCTTATATCAGTTCAAAAGATGATCAACCATAGGTTTCATACGCTTAGAACACTTCTTTTTTGATTTCCTTTTACGTTTAGCACCAGGTGATGCTAACCCCTTCTTCCTTGCAGATCTCTTCATTCCGCTACTAAGCATTTTTCTCTTTGCATCTTTGATGATTTCATCCCGTGTACGTTTTAAATGTTTTTTTTTAGAGCTTTTTTAGGCTTAGTGCCACCCATTACGTCTTCTGCCGCGTTAAAACCTGTTTGTAACGCCTTCCGCCCCAGGTACCGGGCACCCCTCTTCAACAGTGGGACAACGGTGCGTAGTGTGGATGAAAAAATGGATCCAAGTCCACTCCCACGCTGGTATCTCACCCCTCGGTAAACTGTGAACGGTCTACGAGCCATTATAAACGACGAAAGTGTAGTTTCACTGTTAAACTCCAATCACACTCAGAAGATAAACAACAGTTATGGGTAGTGAGTCTTGGGGATGAGTGGTGTGATAAGCGGTATTATATCATGTTACACCATACCGACTACTCGTACCGTACGGCTGAAAATATAAATCTTGTCATCATGGACAATCTTAAGTATTTTTACCACTACATTAATATATATAATGATGAGGTTTGTAGTGAGGTTGTGGCTAATGGGTTGTGTGAGTTTTTAACAGATTTTAGAGAAGAGTATCGCCTGTCAAACAAAAAGGATAAATATGAACATGTTTCTCTCTAATAGCGCACCGGTTTGTGAAGATGTTTATTTTGTGGAAATGGTGAGTGATAAAACATTTAAAAACGTTATAAAATGTGTTTGTCCAAGAGTGTTCGAGGAAGTCTGCACACGCTTTAGCAGTGTGACGCGATCCTGTGCCGCCCACCCGTGTACCTCACGGATCATACGAGTTCGAACAAACCCTTTCACGTTTCATCAGCGTGACTCATCCCGCGGAGCATACGAGTTCGAACAAACCCATACGCGTTTCATCAGCGTCATTCATTCCACCCGTCGAGCTGATCTTGTCTCCTGTGGCTCATAGTCATCTCAGAGCTTGAACCGAGTGGACGTGCGAATACGATGGAACTTCCTTTGAGAAGCATTCTCAACGCCTCGTACGACGTCTTCGTGACGAAGTCATTGCGCGTGTTCAGGCGTGAAACTGGCACCATTAACTCTGTGCTTGAAACAACCTGCAGGCATGCAAGCAAACGTAACGTAATTTATTTAAGTGTTGAGGAGATGAATAGAATCTTCGTGATAGTTGTGAGGTGGGCAGATGACCGTTATAGAATACCTGTCGGCGTAGGTACAATAAGAGAGATGATTAGCGACGCCTCCTCATATACCATTGTTTGTACATTGTGTGTAAATAACGAACAATCATGCATTGATATACGACTGATGTGGAAGAACACAGCTGATAATGACGTTCTTGTCCCTACACGAAGCCGTTTCATCCTCGACAGAATGTTTGAAATCGTCGGATTCCTTAAGCTGAAGCCTATATTAGACGGTCGTGTTACAGCCATGATTTATTTTGACACGGTTCTTGAACACCTTACATCCATGATTTATTTTGACACGGTTCTTGAACACCTATACACCGCCCTGCTCGACGGGTTTGTTGAATGTAGGAATGAACAGGGAGAGAACGGTCTAGATCTGGATGCATATTTAAAAGTTTTAGATTCTTCGAAATATACTGAGCTTTGGTACAAAGCACTTGAGAGGTACAGAGCTGAGCTCGCCTACACTGTTCACCCTGAACAGTTGTACCTCTATATAGTGGATAGGTGTCGTTACGATTTAGAAGATTATTTCCAATGCCGCTGTGCCGAGTGAAGAAGAGTTCACGATTGAAAAGTTCGGGACGGCAGGAAAAAATCCCCGATTGGAAAGGCATGATTATAAACTTGTATTTAATGTTGTGGTTAACGATGACATTTTTGTGCGTGCTTTTGATTGTGTTCTAGGCGTGCTTAAAGATAACTTGCCCACCGAGTGTAAAGTGGGCACAAAAATAGTATTGAACGATATAAAAGCCATTTATATCGAGTATAGACCGCCATATCAGTTAAACGGTGAAGTGATGCTTGGACGGTTTTACAACATCGTACAAAGTAATGGGGATGTGGATGTAGACTATCACATATGAGTTTAGCGTTTTGCACCGTAGAACGTAAAGACAATATATATTTTTCTTGTACTAATATGATTATACGTTTCGTATATTTTCAATATATTTAATATAACTGTATTTTTCCTGTACTAATATGATTATACATTTCGTATATTTTCAATATAATTAATATAACTGTGTATATTTTTCCTGTACTAATATGATTATACGTTTCGTATATTTTCAATATAATTAATATAACTGTATATTTTTCCTGTACTAATATTTTGATAATTCACCGTTTTGTATATTTTCAATATATTTTCCATTCATGATACTATTATTTGATCATATACAGTATATGTCCCATTGTATATCCATTAATTCAGCTAAATAAACAGAATGATGTATTGGCGTTTTATTTATTCCTTTTTGTTTGTACACAATTATATCATTTGTTTGGTTTCTAAAGCGGATTTCAGAATAATTAATTAATTGCTATTTGCCAAATCGGTCTTCTAAGCCAACTGACGAAGGAATATATGCTTTAAATAAATAAATAGCGCAATCTGACAACTCAACTTTCTAAGCCAACTGGCTGATTAATATATGGATTAATTAAATACATGGCGCAATATGGCAACTCAACTTTCTAAGCCAACTGACTGAAGAATATAAGGATTAATAAAATAAATAGCGCAAACTTGCAACTCAGCCTTCTAAGCCAACTGGCTGTGGCGCCCACTGGCTCTGGCTGATTAATATATGCTTTAAATAAATAATTATTGCTATCTGGCAACTCAGCCTTCTAAGCCAACTGGCTGATTAATATATGGTTTAAATAAATAAATAAATAACGAATCTGGCAACTCAGCCAACTGGCTGATTAGTGGTCCTATAAGAGAGCGGCGGGATGGCTGAAGACCTCATATGCGCTTAAGCGCTTGGCTCTCGCCAAGCGAAGACACTTCCTCCTCTTCCTTTCTTTCTCTCTTAGGTTAGGTATACCCCTTTGGGGGGGTGAGGTCGTCCCACCTTCTCCCCCAAAGAGGTTTCCCCCCTTGCAACAAAGGGGGGTGGGGTGCCTTGTAGCAAAGGGGGACGGGGGTTTGCAAAAAAGGGGATTGGGGTTGGCACCAAGGGGGTTGGGGGTGGCACTCTTGCATCATTTTGCAACAATTGCAATTGCATTGCACTCATACATTTTGCGGTCATACAGTTACAAATGTATATACACCTTTACACAATATAGATATACACCTTACACATTAAAGGGGGTGCTAACATATGGGAACTTTTTTTTAGCTGTCTGCATACATTTTTATTACTCATATTTGTGTCGCATAATCGAATAATTTTAAAAAATTCATAAAACTCTTCCCACGTGACATAAGCATGAGAAACAAAATGCAATACAACCCGCATGTTTCAGTATAATATCCTTGGAAACGATATGGATTCCAAATAACCTCTGGCACGCCTAGCTGCGCTATAAACTTCACAATTGCCGAGTCATTCCACGGTGGAAATCAGAGTGAGTCAAAATTGTACATTCTTTCCTTAGTTTTAAAATAGACTGCAAACCAATGAATACCCTTACCGCCCAATGTCGGTGTTAACGATAACCCCGTACCGCCGGAACTATGCCACCGTGCTGTTTTTTCATTTACCGGGAGCAATTGCGTGCCGGACGTGCTCCCCGGACTATTCTTACTCTCCGGCGACATTAAGACTAATCCAAGCCTCACTACAACTTACACATGTCACCATACACAAAGACATAGACACAACAGGACCGTGAGCCACATACAGAAGCATAATATTAAAATATTACAGTACAATGTAGATGGCCTCTCAAACAAAATCATGCAGCTTAGGTAATTTGTACAGAAACAAAATATTCACATAGCACTTATACAAGAAACAAAACTAAAACGCACACACAAAACACCCACCATCTCAGACTTCACTGCGATCCGTCAAGATCGTACTGCGGGTCACGGGGGTGGACTCATCACTTACATACGTAAAAGCATTAGCTAAACTGATGCCACTCAAAACATTACAAACACAATCCAAGCAGATAACACGAGAGAAATGCAGGCAGTTAACATTAAAGCACGCGCAAAACACACCACACTCAACGACATTTACATCCCACCAGATAGTTCACCTCAGGTGCCAGCCAATTACATTACACAGTTACACAATCTGGCCTCTCTCACTAATGTAATCTTAGGAGGAGACTTCAACGCTAAATACACTAGCTGGTACCTGCACAACCAAAACAACACCAGAGGCGCCAACATAGCCACACAACTAAACAGCTACTTCATTCTTAATAAAGCACAAGAATATACAAACTAGTCCGGGTCGTTTTTGCTTGAAAATTTTTTGGGGGGAAGTTTAATTTACCCTGTATTACGAAAGTTTGTATACTTACATAGGAAGTATCATGACAAAGTTTCAAGCTTTTATATAAATATTTTGAGGTTCCACAAGTCACTTAAAGATTTGGTGATTTTTTTTATACTCCGTATAGTAAACTACAGCTCTTTGCTGACTTGCCATGATAGTTTACAAGGCAAATCACCCAGAATTCACCACGAGGAGGTGGCTGTAGGTCGAATTCCACACCATGCCCAGCCCAACCTCCCTTCCATTAGTTTTTACATGTAGTTTATTGACATTTGTCTTCGCATTTTGACTCAAATGTACAGTAGGCATGTTTGATCTTGAAGCAATTCTTGCCTTTATAAAACCATCTCTATTTTCCTGACCATAGACAGAAGCTGATGCTTCTGTTACAAGTTTGACATGTCTTTCTACAACTTGTGAATGACATTGGTACTTTTTCAATAGAGGGTTAGTTTCATCACCCCTTACAATAAGCTCTAACTGGGTGTTTGTCAAGCTTTTTGTCAGAGGTGGCTTATGTCTTGGGTAGTCTCCAAATCGAATTAAATCTGTGAAGTCTCTTGCAAAGAAATTAATTTTAGGCCGTCTAAATTCTCTAATGCCCGAGGACACACTTTCCCTGGCTAAGAGAATGCGCCGGAAAGCTAACTCTCTCATCACTTGCCTTTCATCAAATAACATCGAGACCAATAAAGTTTCTGGGTGAGAAACATATGCACCTCTTTCAATAACAGGATCAATGACTGCCTTAAGCTCATCAGATAGGTATCTTGAACTAGATATCATAAACCAGAGGTGCCTTGGTCCCTGGTAATAGTAAGGATTTCGCTTTATATTAAACCACGTTGGGGCATAAACGCGAACAATGAATTCGGTCAGAGTTTTCAAATTTTCTGACGGCTTTTTGGTCGCAACATAAAGTCTAACTATCCTGTTGGCTGTCGTAAGCCATCTGGCATGGTTCAAAGAACCTGGGTTGCGGTTTTCAATGTTTTGGGAACATTGGCTTTCTATGACTGCATTACAAATTTCCATGAGATACTTTGATCTTGGCTTAGATCGAGATCCCCCGGAATAGAAGGCATATTACTTGATTTGATTGCTTCAAACTTGACAACTGGCATCTTTTCGCACGCAGTAAGACTTTTGCCAATCTTTCCAGCAAGGGCTTTTGGTCTTTTGGTTTTACCATCCAAATAATTAAACAAATGGCGGAGAGGTAGCTCATTGGTATGCAGCAAACACACGAACCAATGAAAAGGAGTATTGTAGTGTGTATCTAGTTGCCTGATAACTCCATTATGTATGCCAGTGTTTACATTGGTTCCATCACATCCAATGACCTTCAGATTGTCTACCTTAATATTGTTACTGTTAAGAAACTTTATCACTCCCTTAGAAATGTTAGTTGATTTCCAGTCACAGGAGTGAAGTGCCCAAGATATTTTGAGTCTGGTTCAGCTATAAGCGTGATGTGTGATGTGTTCCTCAGTAATTGTTGTACTGTAGTACCTCCCATCCTTACAGATATTTGCTTTACTTAAGTCCTTTCTTCCATCAAAATACAATGTTTCTATACTTTCTTCACTTGATTTACTCAACTCCTCTCTGATCTTCTTTCTCTGCCGTCTCACCTTATTCTTATCCACAACATTGTGATAATCTTCAGAGGTAATGAGACCAAAATCTTCCAGAACAGCAGAGGCAACGGCTACACTAGCTCAGTCTGATATTCCGAATCGGTCACAAGGTTTTGCTAATGAATGCTATTTGCGAATGAGCTTATGTGCTTCACCTGATTTCTTTATACCTTCCTCAATGTGATCATCGTCATCACGCTCTCTATCTGTATCTGTTGATGTGTCAGAATCAGGAATTGTATGAAAGTTATCCCAGTCCATTGGCTCTTCCCTGGAAGTGGATGGGTTATTGATATCTCCATCTTCAATGTTTTTAGAAAATCGTGCTCTTTCTTGTTCTTTACGCTCAGATCTTATTTGCAATTTCTTCGTTGTCTGTAAATCAATACTGCCAATTGCCATTTTTCGTGCACCTCTTTGTTCAATTAGGAAAGAACGTTCCACGGTAGGAACTTTTAGCTCTTTTTCACAAGTGCAAGAAAAGAGATCATGGCATTTGCAGGCAGCAATATCAAAAAGCCTTTGATTTTTGGATTTGAACTCGGTCAGTTTAGATTCAAAATCTTTCCTTTTTCTACCAGTCTTCATCATATTTCTAGATTTTTCATGACAATCCTTCACTCTGGCTAATATTTGCTGTTCTGATATTGTTGGAATTGATGCACTTTTCCAGATCCCTTTTACCTTTGATGCAACTATTCTTCCCACATCATTAGCATTTGGCTCTTTTTTCCCCTCACTAGCTATAAGTAAGAGATATCTTACTTGTAAATATTCTTTTGAAACGTCTTCATATAGGGGAAGTTGATTTCCACTGAGCTCAGCTTTCCCAAAAAGGGAAACAGTTGGACTCATGATTTTTTCAACAGTTGCTTTCACCTTTACGGCCTCAGCCATTTCAGATAATTTGGGAAAGTCACTCTGTTAGTGTAACAACGCGTATTTAACTATTCAAATAATCAATTCTGAAAAGAAAAATTATGTATATATAAATTATATATATTCTGAACGAAACTTAATAGCAACAATACAAAAAATACAAGAAAATCTTAATCAAAATTCATAATTGCCAAACAATTAATAAAGTTTACGTATTTAAATAAAGTTTTAAAAGTTTTAAAGTTTTTGTAATGTTTTACGTTTTACTTGCAATCTTCAGAGGACTTGCGGAACATCTAAAATTTGATCAATTTAGTTCTTTTAATCAGTGTTGAGCATTTATAGTGCATCTACAAATTTCTTGGACACTGGCATGTGGAAATTCGCCAATTTAATTTTTCGATCCGGCCTAATACACTCATACCACATTAAGCAGGATACTCGAACTCCTCCCCAGACATAACGTTCTGTTCACCCTCACTAGCAACACATACACACTGGAATACAGAAAAACAACTGTCATCAGACCATCTGCCCATCATCATTACAACACGTTCTACACTCTGCCCCAACAGCCTTAGGCACACTTACAGAAATTACAAGAAAGGTGATTGAGAACAGTTCAAAATACAGACTGAGGAACAATTCACCACATTAAACAGCACACCCATCATAAGCATCAATACAACAGTCGAGACATTCAATCAGATCATCAATAATGCAAACAAATACATACCCAAGGACAACATTAGGAAATACAACCCAAATTACACTAGAGAAATAGCCCACCTTATAAGGCAACGTAACAACCTTAAACATAACACACAAACACCACACACAGAAGCCATAAAACAGCTCAAAACAGAAATAAACAAAAATTTAAGAAAAAGAAACAGAAACATTTAGGGGAATTCATAACAACACTAAATCACTCCACATATACATGCAGGCTTTAAAGACTATAAACAGCATTACCCACTCTAACAGCGGCATTCACATCTCACACGCAGTATCTGTCGCAGCCAAAATAATATCCCAACATATACACAAGAAGCTAACATTCTAGTTAATCACTACGCAAAGATAAGCCACTTAAACAGAGACAACCAGAAACACGCAGACAGACAAAGCCAGACACAAGAAAACCTACAGACTCGCCATCACTATTACATCCTTCAATACAGACCAGACCACCAAGATCATCAAAAACATTAAGAATTCGAAGGCTACTGGACCAGTCAACATATCTAACATACACCTTAAAAACTTTGGCTCACAGCGAATACTAACTCTCACAAACATCAGCAAATATTCATACCAACACTGTATTATTTCTAACATATGGGAACAAAGTAAAATTATTACACAACTCAAACCAAACAAAAATCCAACAGAACCAGCTTCAAATAGACCCATTGCTTTATTATGCACACCTTCCAAAGTAACAGAAAGATTAATCTTACAAATCACCAACCCACACATACCACTATCGCCTACTCAACATGGATTCAGACCTCACTACTCAACCATGACATTACTCGCTAACCTCACGCAGCACATCATGGATGCCATCAACTCCAGACTACCAACTCAACGTACACTAATAGCAGCAATAGACATTTGTAAAGCACTTGATGCTATCCCACGCTTCCCTCTCATAAACAAAATACTCAGCACAAACATGCACAATAACACTAAAAGGTGGCTGAACAACTATTTTTCAGGAAGATACTCACATGTCACATTTAATGGCAAGTCATCCAAAAACAAGCTTTTTCCGAACGGGGTCCCTCAAGGCTCTGTTCTCTCACCATCACTGTTCAACTTATACATGCATGACATTCCAACACTCATAGATAACAAGCTTACCTTATCATCATATGCAGATAACATCACTCTAACATCCACCCACAACAACATCGACACCGCTATAAATAACCTACAAACATACATAAACAGTATACAAGACTGGCTCACATACAATAGACTCAAAGCAGCGCCAACAAAATCAAACATCACCTTGCTAACAAGCAAACAAACGAACACCAGATAACTCCACAGCTTACACTAAACAACACAAACATTCCACGCATTCACAGGACCAAAATACTTTGGGGTCACATACAACACATCATTATCTTTGGAAACCACATTTAGGACATTAAAAACAAATGTACGTCAAAATTTAACACGCTTAGGGTACTAACAGGCACAAACTTTGGACACCAGCAGGAAACATCACTCATATACAAACAATATATTCGCTCAGTTATGGACTATGCTGGCCCATGCTGGGCACCCATTATCTCAAACACACACATAAACACTTTACAGACAATACAAAACAACGCACTTCGTATCATTACAGGATGTACTCAAACAACACCAACAGAACACCTGCACATAGAAAAAAATACTGACAATTACAGAACATTTAGACATGAGGGGAACACAATTCATGGCAGCAGCAACAACTAACCCACAACACCCTTGCCACTACATGTACAATCATGCACCAACACCTCGTACCATTAAAGTAACACCAGAGAGACATTATAACCAAATACTCCATTCCATACCACGCCCCACAGACATTACACAGTACAGAAAACACATACACACACACACACCTAACCCACAAAGCACTGTCATGACTCGGTCCGAATGTGGTCCTAGGTGCGAAGCCGCCACCCACTGACAGGTTAGAGACCAGCCTGAGCAGATCGGATCGAGTTAACTTAGCACGATTCCGATGCGGACATCACCCTCAACTTACAGATATGTAAACACAGACTAGACAACTTCACAGACGACACCTGCCACCTGTGTCAGAAGACACCACAAACAATTGAACACATTATGACAGACTGTACCGCTCTAGCACAACATAGAACACAACACAACATCACTAGTGCACTGAACCTCTGTTCCACTCCGGAGAAGGCGATCGGTTACCTGCGTGCCGCCGGCTTGCTCGATCAGGGTGACCTGATCGGCTAACCAACAACAACAACAACAACCAGAATTTGTTACGCATATCTCGCAGCTAAAATTTTGTAAAAAAGTTTTGACTCAATAAAATGATAAAATAATTTTATTTTAGTTTCATAAATTGAATCCCAACATTTAAAGTAATTGTTTTTCTTTATGTTGAAGGTACTTTCTTTCTTCAACAATGTCAACAACATCAAATTTTCATTAAAATTTCCAAGTCCCTGGCAGCCAATTTGACTGAAAAAATGGACGTATAATTTGGGTATAATTTGGGTTTATAAAATTATTAAAAGACTTAAAATAAAGTCAACATTATAAGATGGTTTAATATATAAATTATAAAGTACAACTTAATATACAGTGCGTTCGAAAAGTCTCTCCGCAGTGCTATGTTAAAGCGTAGGAAATTGAAAAACTACAATGTTTTCATTCAACCATGATTTAGTGATTTTATTACATAACCTTTTGATTTTACAGCATGTGTTGAAAGTGTTTTCCACCATTTTGCAGGCACAGAGCAGCTCGTCTACATTTGTTGTCAAACACTTTTTTTAAAGTTTTGGTTGACTACGGAGAGACTTTTCGAACGCACTAGAGAATTATTATTAATATAGAGGAGGCGATTAAAATAGTTTATAATATTTAGAGATTAGCTAGTTAGAGAAAATGTGAATTTATCGACAACCTAACTTATTAAGCTGTGCCTCTTTCGTGAAAGTAAAATATTTTTATATTATTACACTTTGAAATTAGTATAAATTATCATAGTGTTTTTTGTTTATTCAATTTTCTATAAATACAGATTTTATTTTGTAATGAAAATTTTAATATTTCAAAGAATCGATGAGAGAGTCGGCTAAATTTGGCCAATGCCGATGTCGATGCCCAGAAATTGGCTGATTCTGGCGGTGCCAATGCCGATTAATCGGCACACCACTACTAATAATTCAAGAATTAATTGAACAGCGACATTAAGAGTGCCCTCGTTGTAGATAGGCCACTAATAAAAAAGGCAATTGGGCAAATTAATCATGAGTTAGTTCGTTCTTTGCCACATAAACTGATAAATGTGTTGCTACTCATTAGTTTCTTAAACAAAGATATAATGAATACTGATTACAGAGTAAAGTTGAAAGCGGTGTTATCAGCTTTGCTAAAGATAGGCTACAAGGCTTTCTGTAACTTCAAAAGCTCGTTTCAAATTTACGTTAATTTTGGTGTAGTGCGAAATACTACAAAACTCTAGAAAAAATAGGTAGTAGTTTTCGATGATTACACTGCCCAGCAAAAAAAAATGTTTTGCTGCTGATTTAATTCTAAGACCTGTTTCTGGATAATATTGATGTGCTGATTTCAAAATTCACCTTAGATTTTGTCCATCACATCAGGTTTTCGTGCAATGCAATATGCCTATTTTGGGTGATCCATGAAGGGCGCTTATCAAAATTGATGATTTTTGAGACCTGTTAACAGCTGTTTTGCTGTTAAAATTTTATCTGTGGAATACGCAAATCTGTGCATTAAATCTAAAGGTCATGTACAACATATTAAAATCTTGGGTATCTGTGATTTCCCCAGGTGTGAGCGTGACGTCATGATCTGAGAGAGATTTCCCATTGGCGGAGTGAGAGCAGCCGGTTCCGCTAGTGACGTTACTTGTAAACTTTCAGCAGTTGGGTGCAACATGAGCATTAAAGTTCACTATCTCAACAGTCATCTGGATAAATTTCCAGAAAATCTTGGTGATGTTAGTGATGAGCAAGGTGAAAGGTTCCACCAAGATATCAAAGTGATGGAAGAACGATACCAAGGAAGATGGGATACCCATATGATGGCTGACTACTGCTGGAGCCTGCAAAGAGATTGTCTTGACATCTCTCATTCTAGGAAGTCCTATAAGAGAAAATTTATCAACACTGAAAAGTAAGAAAACAAGAAAAAGACAATGTTAAGAAAACTGGTCCCGTGCTTGCTTTAATATGGATTCATTTTTTGCTTATTTAAACACTTTTAATCACTTTATGTGTCAATATTACCATTGTATATTAAAGTTCACTCCCTGCACAATTGTTTACTTTTCCATGCTGATTCTGAGTATGTAAAAACTTATTTTTTGAAAAGAAAAAAAATTGGGCATAACCCTGCCAAAATGCGATATCTCCAAAATATCCGTATTTGATTGCTCGAAAACCTGACGTGATAGGTAAAAATTAAGGTGATTTTTTAAATCAGCACACCAAAGTTACCTAAAAACAGGTGTTAGAATTAAATCAGCAAAATTGGTGTTGGGCAGTGTTATTGACCAGTAAATGGGTTTGAATAGAAATAATGAGTTTCAGAGTTAATTTGGTAAAAGCGAATGGAACGTGTCTCGCATCGTACAGTGCTAAGAAGAGAGTGATTCGTCAACATGGCACCTACCACAATGCCTTGCGGAGACGCGATGTTGCACGGACTAATCAACAGTTGAGGAATTTTCGTCCTTCCCATGCGCTACATTTCTTCTGAGAAATGTTTTTATAAAAATTTGAGTACTTGGAGAATAGCTGATTGTGGTGACATCCGCTCGCATTTGTACAGATCTGGATGGTGTATATATATATTAAAATATATTATTAACATTTTTAGGAATTTGTCGTAAGAAATTTACGACAGAATCTTCACTTCTCAAAAAACAAAAAAAAAGCACTGTACAGGCTAGTAGGATGCTGCAAAATGGTAGAGTGCGAATTGCAATGCAATGTTCATCGAGTGTTGAAAAAGGAGTGAGGAATTTGGCACCCATGATGGGGTTTGGCACCCAGGGGTGAAACCCAAGAGTGGGAGGGGGTTGGCACCTATGGGTGACAACAACAACAAAAACAAAGGGAGAGGGTATGCAAGCAAAGGGAAAGGTTTTATCCCCCAAGCTGCATGAATGGGGGAGTGGGGTTTTATTCCCTCCAAACATAACGTACGGAGGTAAGAGAGAGGAGGAAAGGAGGGGAGGAGAGAGCATCTTTCGCCTGCAAATCTCAGTCGCATAATGAACGCTCTTGACCTCCGCAGTTAGCTTAGAAGTCTTAATCAGCCAGTTGGCTTAGAAGGCTTAATCTGGCTTAGAAGGCGTAAATGGTTTGTTTAGAAAGGAGTGTGTATATATATATATATATATACATATATACTGTATATATATATATATATATATATGTTAAACACAGACCGTGCATGGAACAAGGAACTCTTCTGGGAAAATTAAATCCACTATAGTCCGAATAAGTAATGGTAAATGACAAATACCATAGTTTTTCTTTTTCATGATGCTAGCCCGACGTGGGCAACGGGTCTCTCGCAAAGAGGTCCCATAAATATAGCTTCCCTCACCAGCTATCTGCAAAGCAGACAGGATCCAGCTTTGGGACATGGATCTATGGTTTAAAGCAAGCCTAGTCCCACTACATTCAGAACCTCTATATAAGTAAAAGACTCGTTGCATTCACGTCGGATTGAATAAATCACAGAAAAAGGGGTAACTATTGTATTTTTAGCCAAAAAAAACAAAACTTAAATCTCAACCGGGACATTGAGCGCCCACTTTTCAAGGCACATAACACGTCCATTTAATATACACAAACTCAGAATGGTCCCCTGAGAAACTTATATGTTAAACACAGACCGTGCATGGAACAAGGAACTCTTCTGAGAAAATTAAATCCACTATAGTCCGAATAAGTAATGGTAAATGACAAATACCATAGTTTTTCTTTTTCATGATGCAAGCCCGACGTGGGCAACGGGTCTCTCGCAAAGAGGTCCCATAAATATAGCTTCCCTCACCAGCTATCTGCAAAGCAGACAGGATCCAGCTTTGGGACATGGCTCTAGGGTTTAAAGCCTAGTGGGACTAGGCTTGCTTTAAACCCTAGATCCATGTCCCAAAGCTGGATCCTGTCTGCTTTGCAGATAGCTGGTGAGGGAAGCTATATTTATGGGACCTCTTTGCGAGAGACCCGTTGCCCACGTCGGGCTTGCATCATGAAAAAGAAAAACTATGGTATTTGTCATTTACCATTACTTATTCGGACTATAGTGGATTTAATTTTCCCAGAAGATTCCTTGTTCCATGCACGGTCTGTGTTTAACATATAAGTTTCTCAAGGGACCATTCTGAGTTTGTGTGTATATATATATATATATATATATATATTAGGGTGGCCCTTATTTTGACATTTTGGAAAGTTCTACCTCTGTCCATCTCAGGTGGTACCATTTTCGTAAAAACTAAGATGAGTCAAATATGAGCCAAATTGAATAATATTTAGGGGTGGCTCAAGGGCTTCAAAGTTTGACCCCCTATTTGTGACCTCGATGACCTGTTTCCTTTTCTTTGCTTACAGGTTTTATACATGATGGCAACGCGCTCCCACGATTTTCTGGCTAGCCCCGCGGACGGGATCGAAGGAAGTAAACTCCCTTCAGGGAAGCAAGTTCTTGGCCATTTCTTGCATCGCCATATTGTTCGCAAAGAAGAAATCCGAACAGCAGCAACTCAGACCATCGAGCGAGTCGAAGAGTTCTGGTCTCGCGCCAGAATCCTAACCAAACATAGCCAGGATTCGTTCAGAAAGCTTGAGCAACTCTTCTTCGAGTGGAAGGGGCTGAAGAAGAACAAAAGCCGTCGAACCCACACCCAACAAGCTAATGAAGCCACGTTCTTAGCCAAAGTCGAGGAACTTTTTGACGTAGCACACGCTTATGCCATGGAGCCCATCAAGAATCAGTAAGACAAGCCTTTCCTTGAATCTCCCTAGGGGTAGTTGACAAGGTACTGCTCCAACAACATCAGAAGCAGAAGGAGAAAGAAGAAAAACTGATGAGGAGACGTCATCGATCACAACTTGACAAAGAAGCCTTGTTGGGAAAAACGGAGCTGGAGAGCAGCACTGACTCAGAAGAAGATCTGTATCAAGAACCAGGTCCCAGCACAAGTAGTGCGGGTAGTGCCTCTCCGCCACGAAAACGAGGACACAAACCTGTCATTTCACCCCAACTGGTCGCTATGCTTGATCGAAATGGTTTAAGTGGCAGATCATCTTCGAGACTTCCAGAGCCCTTGGACAAGACCCACAAGAGCTTGCTCTGAACAGGTCGACCATCCAACGTCAACGTCAACAACACCGAGAAGCAGCCGCTGCCAGCATCAAAGAGGCGTTCAAACCAGACACACCCCTTACAGTCCACTGGGATAGCAAGCTCATGCCTGATCTCACAGGGAATATGAAGGTGGATAGGCTGGCTATTCTAGTCTCGACAATGGGAGAAAAGAAGCTGCTGGAGATTCCTAAGATACCCAATGGGACCGGCCAAGCTATGTCCCAAGCTGTGTACAACGCCATTCGCCAGTGGGGGCTAGAAAACTTTACCTGTGCCATGTGCTTTGACACAACTAACTCCAACACCGGTTGATCGTCAGGAGCCTGCGTAATTCTCGAGCTCCTACTGGGCCGGCGTCTTCTGCATTTTGCCTGTCGACACCATATCCAGGAGTTGGTCTTGGCCGCCGCATTTCAAGCTTGGTTGGACCCCAACAGTGCACCGGAAATCCTCTTGTTCAAGTGGTTCCAAGCACAATGGCCATCCATTGACCAAGAAAGGTACGAGGACGCCTTCTCGGACGACTTCGCTGCATTAGAGCTCGCCGATGTCCGGAACGAAGTCATTGCGTTCAGTGAGCAGCAGCTGTTGGAACACCAACCCCGAGATGACTATCGCGAGCTACTCAACCTTATGCTGATCTTCCTCGGAAGCACACCTTCATGTGGGATGACATTTCGAGCTCCTGGGCCTATGCATCTTGCTCGCTGGATGGCAAAAGCCATTTACAGCCTCAAAATTTGGATGTTCCGGTCTCAGTTTCATCTGACAGCGAGGGAAGCTAAGAGACTGAGAGATTTTAACATCTTTCTTGCAAAGGTTTACCTCAAGGCCTGGTTTCTGGCACCTCTTTCTTCCACCACAGCTAGAAACGATCTCCACCTTCTTCAGCAGCTTCACACATACCCTCAACGAAACATCGGTGCAGCTACATCACGCAAGTTGACCTGCCACCTATGGTACCTGTCGGGGGATTTGATTCTTCTAAGCCTCTTTGATCCAGAGGTGGATTCAACCACAAAGCAGACCATTCTGAAAATTTCAACAGAGAAGGAAGGCGAGGACGACCCACCAAAACGGGCGTTCGTGGATCTGGCGACGGTGGAACAAAAAACGCTCGCCAGTTTTGTGTCAAGGAAAGCAGAAAACTGTTCGCGACGCTAGGCATGCCGGATACATTCCTGAACGAAGACCCTGGTACATGGAATGACAGAGATGACTTCAAGGCTGCCCAGGCAATCGTCCGCTCTTTAGCAACGACCAACGACCATGCAGAGCGAGGCGTTGCCCTGATACAAGACGCGATTTCGAAATGAAGAACAGCTGCAATATGCCCTCCAAGTTATCCAGCAGAGTCGGGCAAACTTTCCTGACGCGAAGAAAACAACGCTGCTGATGAAGTCGTGATGTGCGATTTTGTTATTACCAAGTGTCCCTTCTACACTGTTTTGAAATCATGTAATTACATTTTTGTACAATGATCTTTCTTTATAATAATGCAATAAAAAGAGTCATGCAACAAATATACTTAATTTCCTAGACAAATAACTTAAACGGCCAACACATTTGGCCTATGTCTGGAGGGGTGCTAGAGTGTACAAATTTTGACGGCTTTCAGCCACCTCTAAATATTAACATCTTCTGTTCAAAATTTACATAGAATACTTTTTCATAAAAAGGAACCATTTCGCGGGGTCAGACGTAACATTGCTCTGTTCTGAAATTTCACCATATGGATAAGGGACACCCTAATATATATATATATATATATATATATATATATATATATATATATATTTATTTGTTTAGAGACGTCTCGGAAAAGTTCAATTTCCATCATCAGTGCTAAAAAGTTTAAAAACAAATAGAAATAAATAGGTATAATAAACAAAAACGAACAATATATTAACATGGCGCGACAATTAGCGAGAATTACTAGTATAGTTAAAATATATATTAAATTAAAAGATTAAATATGAATGATATAAAGTATAAAAGTATGGACAATAAGTGAAATATAAAACGATTAAAAGGTGAAACAGAATTGAGGGGGTTCTTACCAAATTGTTAACGTAATGAGAGACTAATTGTACAGAAGATTGGAAATGGTTGCTTGTTGAAAAAATTCCATATTAGAAAGATAGAGCCAGACGGAGTGATGGTGGATTTCCTTTGAGTTTGAGAGTTTATTTGGCGATGTTCAAATTGAAAGCGGAACTGTAGTCGTTGAGGGTTGGCTGGATACTGAGGATATAAAGGGACTCAAGTATGCGGACGTCGATTAGTTGGTTGGCTGAATTAACGATTTTGAAATTGGAGGGAAGTAACGGGTGGTTGTGAAGGTGGCAATGATCCCTTATTGCTGATTTGGAGGGTTTGTTCAAGGGCTGTGAAGTTCTTGTGGAAATCCCACGATGCTCATCCACTCTTGTTTGATACTGGCGGATGGTACTGCCAATATAGTTCGCTTTGCAGCGAACACAATTAAAAGCGTAGATAGTGAACGAAGCAAGTGGCTGGGGTGTTTTTTCTTTATGGTTGAGGTAAGATTTGATATTGTTGTTGTTGGTGAAGGCGAAATGAAATTTAATTTGGGGGTAAAGCGGGGTGAGGAAGAGACGGAGTTCTGAAAGTATTTTGTGGCTAATGTGGTCGTAATAGGGGAATGAAAAATATTGTAAGTCTTTTTTAACAGTGGGAACTTTAAGGGAGGGTTGATAAATATTATTAAGAAAGTTTCTGGTTAAAGATTATAACAGATGTTTTGGGAAGGAGTTATTGATGCTGGAGTTATGAATGAACTGTATTTCATGGTGGAAGGATAAGTACGAAGAGCATAGATGATAGGCGCTTTGGATTAAAATTTTAATACTATTTATTTTATATAGCGAAGGGGTGTGGCTTAGGAAATTAGTACCTAGGCCTGTGTACGTGGGTTTTCGATATATGGAATTGCTGAATTTGTTGTTTTGTTTAGTTATTGTAATATCTAGGAAGGGTAAGGTGTTATTGGATTCGTCTTCTTTGGTGAACTTAATGTTTTTATGTTGGGAATTAAGGTAGTTAAGAAAAAGGGGGGCGTGGTTGACATTGTGAAAAAGGAGAAAGGTGTCATCAACGTATCTTTTATATAGGTGTGGTTTATAATGAGTGAGGCAAAGAAGAAGCCAGTTATTTTCGTGACGGCTGAGAAAGATGTTAGCTAAAGTGGCAGTTAAGGGGAATCCCTAGCTAGTGAGTCGGTTTGTCGATAATGTTGTTAGTTAAAGAGAAAATAGGTGTCTGAGGCGGCAAGCGTGAGCAGTTTGGTAAATTCTTGTTTAAAGAATTAAACAATTAAAGAAGCCATCGATATCTGTATTAACAGCCTTTTCGCCAACAATCTGAACACAGTTTCGAATCTAACAAAACAAGAATTTACCAAACTGCTCACGCTTTCCGCCTCAGACACCTATTTTTACTTTAACCAACAACTTTATCAACAAACCGACTCACTAGCTATGGGATCTCCCTGAAGTGCCACTTTAGCTAACATCTTCCTCAGCCATCACGAAAATAACTGGCTACTTCATTGCCCCACTCATTATAAACCACACCTATATAAAAGATACGTTGATGACACCTTTCTCCTTTTTCACAATGCCACCCACGCCCCCCTTTTTCTTAACTACATTAATTCCCAACATAAAAACATTAAGTTCACCAAAGAAGACGAATCCAATAACACCTTACCCTTCCTAGATATTACAATAACTAAACAAAACAACAAATTCAGCACTTCCATATATCGAAAACCCACGTACACAGGCCTAGGTACTAATTTCCTAAGGCACACCCCTTTACTATATAAAATAAACTATTAAAATTTTAATCCAAAGCGCCTATCATCTATGCTCTTCGTATATATCCTTCCACCATGAAATACAGTTCATTCATAACTTCAGCATTAATAACTCCTTCCCAAAACATCTGTTACAGTCTTTATACAGAAACTTTCTTAATAATATTTATCAACCCCCCTTAAAGTTCCCACTGTTAAAAAAGATTTACAATATTTTTCATTCCCCTATTACGACCACATTAGCTACAAAATATTTCAGAACTCCGTCTCTTACTCACCCCGCTTTACCCCCAAATTATTTCATTTCGCCTTCACCAACAACAATAATATCAAATCTTACCTCAACCATAAAGAAAAAACACCCCAGCCACTTGCTTCGTCCAATATCTACGCTTTTAATTGTGTTCGCTGCAAAGCGAACTATATTGGCAGTACCATCCGCCAATATCAAACAAGAGTGGACGAGCATCGTGGGATTTCCACAAGAACTTCACAGCCCTTGAACAAACCCTCCAAATCAGCAATAAGGGATCATTGCCACCTTCACAACCACCCGTTACTTCCCTCCATTTTCAAAATCGTTAATTCAGCCAACCAACTAATCGACGTCCGCATACTTGAGTCCCTTTATATCCTCAGTATCCAGCCATCCCTCAACGACTACAGTTCCGCTTTCAATTTAAACATCGCCAAATAAACTCTCAAACTCAAAGGAAATCCACCATCACTCCGTCTGGCTCCATCTTTCTAATATGGAATTTTCTCAACAAGCAACCATTCCCAATCTTCTGTACAATTAGTCTCTCATTACGTTAACAATTTGGTAAGAACCGCCTCAATTCTGTTTCGCCTTTTAACCATTTTATATTTCACTTATTTTCCATACTTTTATACTTTATATCATTTCATTTTTAATCTTTTAATTTAATATATATTGTAACTATACTATTAATTCTCGCTAATGGTCGCGCCATTTTAATATATTCTTCGTTTTTGTTTATTATACTTATTTATTTATATTTGTTTTTAAACTTTTTAGCACTGATGATGGAAATTGAACTTTTCCGAAACGTCTGTAAATAAACATGTACCATCTTTTCGTCCTCCTATTCCTCGCGAAGCTACGTTTCCCTAAGACCAAACCATTCAACCAAGTTATCATAGAAAGATATGAGCGAGCCACGCTGAAGAAGTACAAAGATTCCAAGAATATATATACATATATATATATATATATATATATATATATATATATATATATATATATATATTATATATATATTATTAATAACTTTGTATTGCCAGATTGCGCTATTTATTTAGTGTGTATATTAATGGAGAAAGAGAATAGATGCTCATGGACGCCCCCCGAAAGAAAAAGAGAAAAAATTATTGATTTAAAAACACGCACACACACACACACGCACACTTCCTACATAAGCAGATGCATGTAAAGCAGAATTGTTCTATCCTAATAGCAAAATATATATGATCACGCCTTCCTTAGAATAACTAACACAAACCCCAAAAGCCATCCTTAGACTACCTCCCCACAACCATCAGCACAGCACCACCACCACCAATAGACCGATACCGTCTCTAAAAACGACACAATTAATAGACAAAGCTATTAAGCATAAACAAATACATTTATGGGGCCATGGTTGACCGACAAGGACTCGAAAAACGACAACGCCAATAGTTTAATCTATTGAGCTTCTCATAGCAGAAAACCACCAGAAACCAAGGTGATATTTGATAGCCAATCTTTTAAACAAAAAACCGAATATGATAAACCAAATTTAATACAAAAACAAATTTTTTGTCTTAAGAAGCAAATATATCTTTAAACTGTAATAAAAAAATATTAATATAATTTTTAAACAAAACTTGATTTAAGTTTAGGTAAAACTATTTCAATTTTTCGTCTTTTATCCCTATTATATTTAAAGCAAGTTTCTGGCTTAATATATGCAATTTTAGTTTGAATCGTATTATAAAACAGTAAATTTAAAACAGCTAACGCATACCGTTAACGTATTTTATTTTCCACAGTGATGTAATAATATAGTGTTTAGATAACAGTATATATATATACTATATTATTACATCACCGTGGAAAATAAAATACGTTAACGGTATGCGTTAGCTGTTTTAAATTTACTGTTTTTATAATTCGATTAAAACTAAAATTGCGTATATTAAGCCAGAAACTTGCTTTAAATATAATGGGGATAAAAGACGAAAAATTGAAATAGTTTTACCTAAACTTAAATCAAGTTTTGTTTAAAAATTATATTAATATTTTTTTGTTGCAGTTTAAAGAGATATATATATATATAGGGAAACCGAGGAAGGAGGACGGGTGGGTCACTGTTAACAGGCGCTCTTCCCGGAAGTTTCCTTAACCGGTCTCTGCGGCGAGGCCACGGATGGGGAATCTCACCCTCTTTGTGTCACGAATTTAGCTCTCGAACGAGGCAAACGATATTCGACACATGATGGAAGAAGTCATTGGTGAACACAGTATATTGTTTGTTAATAAACTAAACACAAAATCTCCGTATTATAATTCATTTAAAGTAATAATTAAACGTGTAAATTCGCATTTCAACCCGTATAATATGGGTCAGTGGCCAGACGGTATTATTGTTAAGGAGTTTATTCACTTTTCCAGGAGATTTAATAACAGGCAAAATAATAATAATATAATAATAATAATAATAATAATAATAGGCGCCCTAACGGTAATGCCTGAAAGTTGTACTGTGTATAATAATAATCTTACCTTTAATAAATTTTCTATCAGTCATGGCGGATAACTTGTTGAAAATAGTCTCATATAATGTAAGGTCAGTGAGGAATTCAACTGTAGTTGATCATAAAATCTGCGGCAGTGCAGATTTGATACTCCTGCAGGGGCACTGGCTACCTAAGCAAGAGCTAAAATTCCTCTCTACCATCCATGATGACTTTATGTACCATGCGTCATCAGCAATAGACTTGTCAGATGAATTAATGTACGGTAGGCCTTTTGGTGGTGTTGCTTTCTTAATAAGGAAAAATTTGTGAAAATACATAAAATTTTTAACAGGTGATAATGTAAGGTTCTTAGGCATTGAATTACAAGTGAACAATGATTGCATATTAATTGTAAACTGCTATTTACCATACAACAACGGCAGTAATCTAGATGAATACATTGATTTGCAGTACAAAATTAAGTCATTATCAAATAACCCCAAATATTCTCACTGTATAATAATGGGGGACTTTAACGCGCATGTGAACTCGGAATTCTCTGTAGAATTGGGTAACATGTGCGAGTCGGCCAATTTAAGTATAAGTGATGTAGATGTATTAGGGGTAACCAGTGGTAATTTTACATACGTTAGTGATATGAGTGGTACCACCAGGTGGATTGATCTAAAGGATCGAATTGTTAGAGTTTATATTCTGCATGATTTCCGTCATTCTGATCATAGACCATTAGAAATATTAATTAACTTTACCAATTTATGCGCAGCACGACTTAACAAGAACTCAATAGGTAAGAATAATCGCGTCGATTGGTCTAATGTTAATATGCAACAGAGAATAGAATACAAAGACAGAACAAGTCACCTCTCTAATAATTTAGAAATTTGGCATCTTGCCTGTAGTAATCCTTGCTCAAATGATTCTCACTGTTATCTCATAGATAGGTATTATAGTAAGATAATATCCCTGTAAAGAGAGGCAGGAAGCACCCTGATTAAATCTTACAACTATAATACTAAGATTATTCCTGGATGGAACGATTTTATTGCCCCCCTGAAGAGGGAATCGAAAGACGCCTATGATTTGTGGTGCTTTAATGGTAGACCCAGATTAGGACCAGTATACATGAATATGTGTAGAAGTAGGGATCAGTATAAGTGGGCCATAAGGTGATGTAAACAGGAAGAAGAGTCTATTCGCGCATGAAAAGCCTGTGAAGCTCGCATAAATAACGATAATAGCAAATTTTGGAAATTTGTTAAGAATCAAACGGGTGTCAAAAATGTCCTCCCTCCGACAATCGATGGAGTGTCGGGGGAGGAAGAAATTGCAAAGCTGTGGAAAAACCACTACTCTAACATTTTTAACAGTGTGAGTAGGGATAACCTTAAGATAGACTGCAGTGAAACGACTGTGGGAGGGACAAGGGAAAATACTTTGATATCAGTTTCTGAAGTAAAGAGGTTAATTAAAGAGTTAAAGACTGGTTCTGCGTCAGGGGTAGATGACTTATCGAATGAGCACTTAAAATATGCCAATGACGTAGTATGTCTGCATATATCAATGCTCCTATCAGCCATGCTTGCTCATAGCTATATCCCTGGTCAAAAAAAAGTACGGAGACATTCTGTCCAGCAATAATTACAGGCCTATTGCTGTCGCTTCCTGCTTCTTGAAACTACTAGAAAAACTCTTGTTACTCCGATTAAATGATTTCCTATGGACATCTACTCAGTTTGGTTTTAAAAGGACCCACTCAACTGACCTGTGTATCTATGTACTTAAAGAAACAATATCAAAATACATTGACAGGAATTCAACTATTTATAGCTGTTTCCTAGCTATAAGTTAGGCATATGATAGGGTGAACCACAATATTTTATTTGAAAAACTAGAAGACAAGAAGGTTCCCATGTACATATTAAACGTACTGAAATTTTGGTATTCCCACCAATCTTTCACCGTTAGGTGGGGCAATATACTATCCGAATGTTTTGGCTCCTCTTGCGGGATGAGACAAGGCTCCTTGCTCTCCCCTATGCTATTTAATGTTTATATTGACGGATTAATTGCTTCACTTAATGAGGCAAGAGTGGGATGTTGTATAGATAACACAAGGATAAATAATTTAGTTTATGCCGATGATATGGTGTTAATAAGTCCCTTTGTTAAAGGTCTGGATAGGCTACTAAAAGTCTGCGAAGTGTATTCGCAGAAACATGATATTCTTTTTAATGTTACAAAAACTAAGGTTATGCAATTTCATCCTAAAAGCTGTAATCAGACAGCTGATATAAGGTTTAAAATGAATGATAAAGTAATTGAGGAAGTACAAGAGTTTAAGTATTTGTGTCAAACTATTACCAGCTCCTTGAGTGATGACTCGGATATAAAAAAACAATCTTGAAGCCTGTGTGCTAAAGCGAATATGACCATAAGGAACTTTCGATTCTGTCCAAGTGAAGCTAAAGACGCTCTCTTTCGTACTTTCTGCAGTAATATATACGGACAGCAACTCGGGGTTAATTATAAAAAAGGTTCTGGCAGAACCCTAAATTTGCTGTACAACAGGTCTTTTAGACTCTTACATAAATTACCTCTGAGATACTCAGCTTCGCAAATGTTTGCTACCCGCAATGTCCTGAGCTTCCCGGAAGTAACAAGATGTGTTCAATACAGTCTAATGCAAAGAATTAAAAAATCAACCAACCCAATTATCCAAGCTATTCACGAGTCCTGCCATTTATCCTCTAAGCTATGGAATTCTTGATACGAAAACCTCTGTCTGTAGCTCCATTTAACTTCGACATTACAGTATTAGTTCTAATCAATTGTATATATTTCTATCCTTAGTATATGAACTGTCATTGTATTAATAATACAGTATTTGTCATATGGACTATAGTCTGCCAATAGACCTTTTCATTTTCATTAATTTTCATTTGCATATATATATATATATATATATATATATATATAATATATATATATATCGAGGTTAAGGGGTGGCTCCAGCTGAAGCCAGCAGACTTTTACCAGCAAGGAGTTGGAGGAAAGCCGTAAAAAAGGAAGGAGAGTATGTGAAAAAATAAAAATTTGTTAAAAAGGTATGTAACGACTTGTTTACAAAATTTCTGGAACTTAAAGGAAACTTGAAAAGAAAAAAAAAGGTGTGGCAAAATAGGGTGTTTCAAAAGTCCCTCATTATTTTTAAAATTTTATTAAAATAGCAATTACAAGAGGAACCAAATGACAATTTGGTTGCTGAGTCTACGATTCATGAGAATTTTGGTGGCATCAAACTTGGCTTCATAAGTCTACTGGAAAGTCACTGGTACACCTCAACGTGGGCACCGTCTTTTTCGAAACAAGCGAGCCACCGTTTTACGCATTCTTGGCCGACATTGGACAACATTTCGGGAGTAACAGAAGCACACGCATTCCTGATCCGTTCTTCTAGTGTGGGGAGGACTCGCGGCTTGGTGGCGTACACTTTGCTCTTAATGTAGCCCCACAAAAAGAAGTCGCATGGGGTAAGATCAGGCGAGCGAGCAGCCCATTCGATGGGACCACGGCGACCAATCCACCGATCCGGGAACTGCTTATTCAGAAATGAGCGAACCTCACGCGAGTAATGAGCAGGGGCACCGTCTTGCTGGAAAATGACTTCTTGCATGTCAGCTACAGCTGACAGTTGGGGGATGCAGAACTCCTGAAGCATACGAAGGTAATTGTCTCCGTTGACGTTCACGGAATTTCCATCTTGATCCCGGAAGAAGAACGGACCAATCAGCCCAGCTGAGGAGATGGCACACCAGACGACCAATTTCGGCGTGTCCCTTTCATGTTCACGGATCTCTGCAGGATTGTGAGTTCTCCAGATGCAGGTGTTGTGCCGATTGACGCGACCAGAAAGGTGGAAGAGAGCTTCGTCGCTGAACCACATGTGCTCCAGGATCGATGGGTCTCTTTCGTAGTGATGCAGCAGTGTCTCACACATCTCCACCCGGCAATCGTAGTCTTGAGGTTCCAGCTTCTGAACCACCTAGATCTTGTACGGATACAGCTTGAGACCACGCCGCAAAATCCGTTGGATAGATGTCGCGCTGATGTTCAGTTCCGCAGCAGCTCGCCGAATGGACTTTCCTTGACTCTGAGTAAACGCCTCACGGACAGTTTCGACATTCTCCTCACTCCGCCCACTTCGAGGTCTTCCTGATCGTGGTTTGTCCTTTACGGATCCGGTCTCCATAAACTTCCGGTGGGTGGCGACGATGGTGTTCCTATCCGGTGCATAATGCTGTCCGTAGACTGCCCGGAATCGTCGCTGCACTTCGACCACAGATTGAAAAACCTCCTGCCATGCAGCGATTTTACACCTCTGCTCTAGAGTCAGCATGGTAGCAGAAGAAAACGGAGCAAAACTTCAAATGTAGACTCAAAAAAATTCTCAACTACTGAGTAAGAGTTTACCACAAGATGAACGTCGTTGGTCGATTAGCTGCAAAGAAAACTGAAAATCAAATTAGTGAGGGACTTTTGAAACACCCTATATTGAGTGGCACTCGTACATTCGTCTTTCTTTTCATATAGGTGGATAAATTCCACAGGTAAAGAGAAAAAGGTTAGACCAAAATGAGAAGTGGATTAGCACGAAAGTAAAAATAAAATATCAGACAGTTATGTGATTTTAAGAATGCAGCTTAATTTTTAAGTATCAATTCACATGAAGCTTTCGAAGGCAAAACATCAATCTAGAGGGTGTTCGTCCCGTCACCCCCTACAAAATATACATATTATAATACCAATTTTAGTTTTGTGTGATTAATTGAATTTATATATGATTCATTGATATTTTTTTTCTTTTACAGCGATTAGAGTTGTGTGAAGAATGGCAGACCAGTCCACTTACATTGATGAGCACATGGGCTCATGAAAAGTCACATACTGGCAAAACGATGCCTGATATCCAGAATGACTTCAACACAGGATTCAATAAGGCTGCACCACCAAACAAGACGGTATTACGCTGTGAGAAAAAGCTGTTTGAAAGTGCCTCCATCAAGGACAGACCACTGTCGGGAAGACCAACAACGCGAACAGAACAATGTGAAGGTGTGATTGCATCGGTGGCTCGTTCACCGAAAAAAATCACTTCGGAAACGATCACAAGAACTTGCAGTCCCCATGGCCACAATGAGAGATCACATGCCAAAAGATCTCGGCATGAAACCATTTGTTAATGTGGTTTCAACAAGACGAGGCTCCTGCTCATTTTGCCATTAATGTGAGGGAATTCCTGAACGAAGTGTTGAGAGACAAATGAATCGCCCGTGGCTCGCAACATTTACCTGCCCCCTCTTGACAATGCTTTATAAGGTTTCGTCAAGCAGAGCGTATCCCGGGTGCGTTACCGCACAACAGAGGAACTGAAACACGCTGTTCGAGATGCATTTGGTGCAATCACTCCAGCAATGGTGCGTCGATTGTCACACCGCACATGGAGGCGCATAATCGTTTGTTACAAAAATAATGTTGCACACACAAATATTCTTGATTAGTAACTGTAATAGGTAACTGTATTTACTGTAATTAAAGTAATTGTTGTTAGTGACTTGCTTCTTAAATTACACCTACGACATATAAATACAATTAATCACAAAAAAACAAAATTGTTATTGCAATATGTACATTTTGTAGGGGATGAGGGGACTTTTCGAACAGCCTGAGTAGTATGCTTGAAAAATGGTAGAGTGCAAATTGCAATGCAATGTTGAACGATTGTTGCAAAGTGAGGAGGGGATTGGCACCTGGGTTGAGTAACAATGTGGGGAGAGGGATTGCCACCTTGGGCGGCATCAAAAAAAGGGAGAGGGTATGCAAGCAAGGTGAAGGGATTTATCCCCCAAGCTCCATAAATGGGGGAGTGGGGTTTTACTCCCCCAAGCCTAACCTAGGAAGGTAAGTGAGAGGAAGAGAGGAGAGGAGAGAGAGCATCTTTCGCCTGCAAATCCCAGCCGCATAATGAACGCTCTTGAACTCCGCAGTTAGCTTAGAAATCTTAATCAGCTAGTTGGCTTAGAAGGCTTAACCTGGCTTAGAAGGCGTAAACGGCTTGTTTATAAAGGAGTATTATATATATATATATATATATATATATATATATATATATATATATAACTTTTGTAGTGCCAGATTGCGCTATTTAATTAATTAGTGTATATATTAATGGAGAGAGAGAATAGATGCTCATGGTCGTCCCACAAAGAAAAAATTCAAACATTTTTATTTAAAAGCACGCACACACACGCACACACACTTCCTATATAAGCAGATGTATGTAAAGAAGAATTGTTCTATCCTAATAGGAAAATATATACGAGCATGCTTTCCTTAGAATAACTAACACACAAACCCCAAAAGCCATCCTTAAAATACCTCCCCACAACCATCAGCACAGCACCACCACCACCAATAGACCGACAACGTCTCTAAAAACGACCCAGTTAATAGACAAAGCTATTAAGCATAAACAAATACATTTATTGGACCAGAGTAGACCGACAAGGTCTCAAAATACGCTAACGCCAATAGTTTGATCTATTGAGCTTCTCGTGGCAGAAAACCACCACGAGGTCAATGTGATGTTTGGTGGACAATCTTTTAAACAAAAAATCGGATATCATAAACCAAATTTAACGCAGAAACAAATATTTTGTCTTAAAAAGCAAATATATCTTTAAACTATAATATAAAAAATATTAATATAATTTATAAAAAAAAATGAATTTAAGTTTAGATATAACTTCCATTTTTTCGACTTTTATCCCAAATATATTTAAAGCAAGTTTCTAGCTTAATATATGTAATTTTAGTTTTAATCGTATTATAAAAATAGTAAATTTAAAACAGCTAACGCATATCGTTAAAATATTTTATTTTCTAAAGTGATGTAATGATCAGTGGCGACTGGCGTATAGGAGCGATGGAGCGGTCGCTCCCCCTTGCTTGAAACGATAAATATTAATTTAACAGATAAAAAATATATTAATTTTAAGATATTAAACTAAATATTCTTGAAATATATTTTAAAAATTCATGTGGCATATCATGATTCATGAGGCATTTTGAGTAAGCCTTCATACAGTACATAATATTCTAAACTTATAGCATAGCTTCAAACAGCGTACTGCTGTTTGAATACAAAATAATATTGCAGCCGAATGGAGCGATAGATTTTTCGCTCAAGTAAATATAAATTATATTTTACTGTTGTAATGAAAATATAAGTACAATCGCGAATTTTTTTTATAATAACAACTTTATTTTTACTAATAGTTACTTCAGTAATAATGATATAAACCATTTATATGTATTTTATTGAAATTATTACTTATTTGTAATTAACTAGAATTGTACGTCTGGCACAGCCGCATATGTTAATACAAGTACTCTTGTGAGCGACAGTTGGATTCGCGCTAGCCTATTGTGAGTCCGTGTTGTCGTACAATTTTGTGAAATCGCACCCCCATACATTTATACCACGAGTCGCCACTGGTAATGATATAGTGTTTAGATGGCTGTGTGTATATATATATATATATATATGTGTGTGTATATATATATATATATACCTTATGAACCTTATGTTGTTTCGTGCGTTCGTCTCTCTTCACACGGAGGTCAAGCTGGTGACTCCGATATACAGGGTGTTTCAGGAGGAAAAGTCAATACTTCGGGAGGTGATAGTATCGGTCATTGTGAGAAAAAAATTTACATGAACATGTGTCTAATTCTGAATGGTTACGGAGATAGAGCTGTTTCAATCTACAGATACAAAAGCATTGTTAATGGTAATCAAGAAAGAGAAACCAATTACTGTTTCTAACATTTAATGTTTAAACATTGGCATGTTGAATGGTATCAGATACAGAAATGACATTTGTTACAGTTTACAATACGTTTTCGAAAATCCCACCGTCAACCTCAATGCACTTTGCAACTCGTGTGCGAAGATCGCGTGTTTTTCGTCTGAGTTGATCTTGACGTTGCTTTATGCGTGCAGCAGCATCCAAAATGTGCACGAGCAATTTGTCTCGTGTATCCACCTTTCTTTTGTAAACTTGACTTCTCATCCACCCCCACAAACAATAATCTAACGGAGAAAGGTCTGGAGACCTTGGTGGTAATTGAATGGGACCACCGCGGCCGATCCATCGACCAGGGAAAGTTTGATTTAGGTATTGCATCACCAGACGGGTAGAATGTGGAGGAGCTCCGTCATGCTGAAACTACATACCAGCGCGTGTAGCCAAAGGAACATCTTCCAATAGTCCTGGCAATTAAATTTGCAGAAATTCTAGGTAACTTTGTCCTGTAAGACAATTCTCTAAAGTAACAGGGCCAATCAGTTGACCATCGATGATACCGCACCACACATTGGCAGAGAAGCGATGTTGAAAATTTGTTTCCACAGTGGCATTTGGATTTTCGTCTGACCACCGATAAGAGTTAGGAGTGTTGTTGATATTCACGGGTGAATATGAAGGAAACTTAACTCAGTAGGTCTTAAAAGACGTGCTGCAGCAAAAAAGCCACTTTTAAGGAATGGAAATAAAGAGAAGAGAAGAAAATGTGCTTCGGACCACAAGTATTGGACATCTGAGACCTACTGAATTAAGCTTCCTTCGTACAGTAGAAGGATCAACTGAGACACCTGTTGTTTTTTCGAGATCCGCTGCAAGTGAAGTGCTGGATTTGTGTCTGTCTCGAAAGGAAGTAATCTTTAGATATTGTAGATCAGATGAAGAAAGCTTAGAGGGCCTCCCTGATCTAGGACGATCAGCTGGGGTTCCATTTGATCTGTGACGAGCCAAGAATTTTTGTACACCAGTTTTGGAAACGCCTGTAGATTCACTTATTTTTCTTTGACTCAGTCCCTCACCATGCAAATGTATTATTTTCTATCTAATCTCATCAGAAATTGTACTTTTTGTCATTTCTTAAGCCTGTGAAAGAAAAAAACAGCATGAATTAGGATTATAATGAGAAACGTTTTGGATAAATTTGTTTTGCAGAATTTAAGTGAATATGTCAATACTTTTAATTGTAAATATTGATATAACAATAGCTTAGGAGCATTTACTGCAGATCCACCAGTAATAGTTTGCTAGATCTTTAAACACATGCGTTATAAGTAATATAATGAATCAACCCTCAAGTCCAATTTATGCAGACTAGAGGGTCATCCAGCTTATACAACTTTATACACTTAAGTAATAACTTAATTATACGTTAATATGAACCAGAGGTTCTAGTTAATATGTATTTTAGTATAAAACCAATTTTCATACAACAGATTATCTAATAGTTATCAGATCGACAGTGGTCTCTGACCTTTGCACAATACTGTATATATATTTATTTATTTATAATGTGTTTGACTAGTGACCAAAATTCAAGTTTTGTGGCCTTGCATACTTCTCTGGTACTGTAGCCTATCTGTTATAGGACTATTTATAGTTAATAAAATGATAACTCAACTTACTCACTGTTGGTTTAGGCCTAGCTGGCTAGGTGTCATTTACAATACAGATGATTACGTACAGGTGTTTGTGTGTAACTTGGCTTGCTATATTACGTGTCAATTGCCATATCTTTAGTCTGTTTTAAGAAATAATGTCCGAATTCAGATGGCAATCTATAAGAATAGTTGCCAGATAGCGCTATTTATTTAATCTACTTAAATAAAATAAGGGAGACTGGGCACCGTCTATGCCTACCTTCCAATACTTTACTCTCGAGGCCTACCTCCCTCCCGCCTCTAGGGTCCTATTCCATGGAGATGTAGGCCTTAAGTTTCTTATGGGAGGGGAAAAGGGTCCAATAACTTTAATTAAGAAGCCCATAACTAGTTACTAATGCCTACATTATTTTGCGCATCTTATGTGTAAAAACATATGACAAGAACTTAGGCCTAGAAAGGAAAACTGTTATAACCTATGTCAGAGTGAGCTGTATGTAGAATGGCATAAATCAATAAGAAAAGTAATAAGAATAAGGAAAATTAAAGGTCTTTCACTTTCCTTTCTCAAGTAGTGAAGATTCAAGAATCTGAAGTTTATAGAAATTACCTTACATTTCTTTTGATAAAGTAATTTTTTTCATGCAGGTGGAAGGGGCTGAGAGTGAACCCAGACAAAACGAAACCCAGAAATTTGTACGCCAACACTTGTACGACGAAAATTTATAAGCCAGCATTTGTACGCCAGAACATTTATACAACTGGAAATTTATAGCCAAGCATTTGTACGACGGTAATTTATACGTTATACGCAAGAAATTCATGATCAGTTAATAAAATTGAATTTGAAACTAGGTAAGTTAAAATACAAATTACACAAATTATGAAATTATATATTACAATAATTAAATGCATAATTGAAACTAGATTTCAGCTTATCAATTTAAGAGAAAATGTAAGTAGCGATATACAGAACGAATGTCATTTAAAAAATAGGAGAACAAATCAAATCTTGCGAGTTTTTTCTCATTAATCTCCTGACCTAACCTAACCTAACCCAACGAATGTCATTTAAAAAATCGGAGAACAAATCTTGCGAGTTTTTTCTCATTAATCTCCAGACGTAACCTAACCTAACCTAACCTAATCACCTGTACCTATTCAATAACCATTTACCTACCTGTTAATCCTTTAATGCGCTGTGATACATGATAAAATTTAAAATTCTTCAAATTGAAATTATTTTCAAAATATTTAAATAATGTTTACTTTTATTTATTTATTTATTTTTTGCACCTGTGCTTATGTTTATATAAAAAAATTAAGTCACGGTTATTATCATGGGTAGATCGCATACTTAAGTCAAAAAAGTCCGGTAGAGCGCATACTTAAATTACCGTCGTACAAATGTCAGTCGTATAAATTTCCAGTTGTATAAATGTTCTGGCGTATAAATGCTGGCGTATAAATTTCCGTCGTACAAATGTTGACGTACAAATTTCCGCACACGAGACAAAACTGACCCCTCCCCATAGAATGAGAGAGCCAAAATCAAGGTGAACAGAGTTTTGAGATGCTTAATCACTCTGTGTTTGAAAGATTTGAGGTTATAGACAGGGTGAAAGATGGACTTAGGAAGGTTGTTCCAGAGTTGACTAGTAAAGTAGTTGAAAGATTAAGAATACTAATTAACCTTTGCATTAGAGTGTTTGGGAGAAAAGGGATGTGTCCAAAATCTGGTGCTGCAAGCTTCCTTAGAAGAGGAGGCATGTAGTTAGTGTGTTCAGAAGAACAGTGTCTTTTATGGTGCGACAGTAAATAGAGAGCGAAGCAACATTGCAGTGAAGAGAGAGGGATTGAAGACAGTCAGTAAGAGATGGGGAATTGAGACAAAAATCCTTTGATTCCACCTGTTCAAGTAGATAGAACATTGATTATGTAGGGTGTCCCCTTTTTATGAGGAGATAACAGCTGAATTAAACTTTATTGTACTTCAAGCTCCAAGTGCCTACCACTAATTTAAAAGAGTGTAATGGATGGAGCTGTAAATAAACTAAATATCTCCTTAGTAGGGTGGAGTGACAATATTAAACCGTCTTGCCTCACTCATGATTTGGTGTATTGACCCTCTAGAAGTTCTAAAAATATAATATTTTCTTTTTAGGACCCTCCACCCGCCGCATTTTTGCCGAAAACAAAATGGCGGAAAGTCATATTTTGAAAGACCCCTAGTATAATATCGATCGGTTTTTGAGGGAAGATATCGCGTCATATTGTGCGTTATTTGGTTATAACTATGATCACGAGTAAATATATTCACACAACACAAGCGAAACTTACTAATCACCAACTACGTAAGAACACACAGACGCTTATCTAAACATCACTCTCACTCGAGGTCAATCAATGACCTCTTGCATATGGCTCATAAGGGATGGGGGTAGGAGCTGCATGCTGCATATTGTAGCATGGGTGGCTACAAAAGACTAGTGAGTAAAATATGTTTACATTTTAGTTTTAGAGCTTATATATAATTTGTTTTAATCAATTTCGTGTTTTGTATTTTTTTCAGGTTTTCATAATGTGATATTTCTGTAGAAATTTACCCTCAGATCTAAATACGGCAAAATCCTACTAACTAGACAGTCGGTGAAGCAATATTTTCTGTTCGGAATTCCAAGTGAATTGCCACATAATATCTTACCTTCTAATATGCAGGCTGGGAGATATTTTCTTCTACTGAAGGAAGGCTCATCTGCAAAATTGACAAATAATGATATTCTCGAAACGATAGCAGAAGCATTGGTCGAAGTGTGGAAACGTTCATCAATACCCTCAATGAGTAAAAAACCAATAATTACCAAGCTGAAACGCTTTACCGACAAGGTTACGCAACTCAATCGATCCAAAAGCAGCGCAAAGCTTATTGAATTGTGCCTGTAAATGCAACTTCGTTTCGCATCAAAATTTTGGCTGCCGAAAAAGCGGATGTAAAGAAAAACATATTATTTGTGTTTGTCCAAAAGAATGAAGAATACCCAAAGAAGAACTGGAATTCCTTGAGGATCAGAGGACTATGCGAAATATGGTGATTGGAGGTGTGGATGTTACCCTTTCAAGATCTATAACAAAAAGAAATGCAAGAAAGTTGAATGAGCAACAAGGAAGTAAGCGAAGAAAAATAATCATGCATGAAGAATTCGCAAAGGTAGTCATTGATGATGTGCTTTCATCTGATACTAATACTGATCTCTCTTGTACCGTAGAAAGTTCAACAACTGAGTCTGAATATGAATGCTCCAACATTCAAATGAGAGCCCCTTTAACCAGTCTCGCCATGGAAGCCGACAGATTTGGTGTTTCAGATAGAGCTGCATCGGCCATTGCTTCAGCTACTTTGGTGGACTTAGGTATCATTACCGAAAAAGACAGCGACTTTTTTATTGATCGAAGTAAGGTGAGAAGAGAGTGACAGAAATTGAGAAAAACATTACAAGTTGAAGCTGCACAAAATTATGATGTTAAAGCTTTATATTTTGATGGGAGAAAAGATAAGACATTGGCAAAGACAAGTAAAGATGGTAAATGGTACCAGGATATAATTGTTGAAGAACATTATGTACTATTGAATGAGCCTTGTGAAGAATACCTTAACCATTTCAGCCCTAAATCTGGAAAAGCAAGTGATGTATCTGAATCGTTGTTCGCTTACTTCAATGAAGTGACACTAGACCAGACTCTCCAGGTGATAAGGTGCGACAGTACGAATGTCAACACTGGGTCAAAAGGTGGCATAATCCATTTCATCGAGCAGAAGCTGAACCAACCATTGCAATGGAGCATTTGTATGTTACATACAAATGAACTTCCCTTAAGGCAACTGTTTGAGCGATACGACGGGAAAACAACTGGGCCAAGATCATTCAGTGAATCTATTGGTAATGCTCTTAAGACTTGCCATGAGATGCCTGTGGTAAAGTTCTCCCCAATTACGGATGGGGCCGATAGCATCCTAGTTCTCACAGATGAGCTCATAGACGATTTAAGTAATGATCAACAATACATGTTCACAATAATTGGGGCCATAAGAGAAGGATATGTTGACGGAAGCCTAGAGAAACTCAAGCCTGGTCCCCTTAACAACTCTAGATGGTTAACTCTAGCTAACAGACTATGTCGTTATTATGTCTCCCAATAGAATCCCTCCAGAGAGTTAAGTAGCCTTGTTCTGTTCATAGTAACAAACTATGGTCCAAACTGGTTCAATATAAAATTTAAACCGTATCTGCCTGATGGACCCAAACATATCTTTGATGCGATAAAAAGGTTCAACCTGTTACCCCAAGATATACAAAAAGTTGTCCAACCTTATATATCACGGAATGTCTATTTTGCTCAGTCAGAAAATATTCTTCTATCAATGTTGTCAGATAGTGAGCAAAAGCTGCGCAAAGTTGCAATCGATCGAATACTGCAGACAAGAAAGTGTAAGGAAGCCAATACAAGGAAAATCAGAGAATTTAGATTACCAGAATTGAACTTCAAAGCATCACATTGGACAGACATCATCTTCTGGGATAGGATTGATATCAGTGAACCACCTCTCACTTCTAAATTGTGTGATGAAGAATTGTTTGAGTACGAAACAAAATGTTTCAAAGTTGAGCAATACCCCATTCACACACAGAACGTCGAAAGAGCCGTGAAGTTGGTTACAGATGCATTAGTATCAGTAATATCACAGAAATCAAGAGACGGATTTATTAGGTCAAGAATAAAAAGTCGCTTTCTGCTTCCCTCACTTGAAACCAAAAAGGATCCGATGCCTCTCCTGAAAAAGTGATAATATTTGAGATGAGCGGGTTTTATATTGCGCTCAAATGTAATTGATTTACGTCATCCAACCGAGACCAGATACAATTTTATTTCAATACAATATATGCACAATGGTGTTTTTTAAGTATAGTTTTGCCTTATAAAGCGCTTTTCTTCAATTATTTTTTTTGATAGAACACTTAGTTTTTATGTTATGAGCATATTTTTATTTATGGACAACCGGCTGATGGCCATTTTTCTTTTATGTGAAAGTATGAGAGATGGTTTGAGTTACAAACATTAAATGACTGAATACATCATTTTTATGTTCTAATACACCAAAAAACAAATGAGGCAAATAAATTTTAAATAAAAAGTTGTGTTTCACTCCGCCCTACTGCTTAGTTTAGTGTATGCAGCCTAGATTATGAGAAAGCTGAGGAAAATATATATATATATATACTAGGGGAACTCAATATATTTTGCTCCACCCTTTTTTCTTAGGTAAATATTAAGCCATGGGGCTGAAATATCTTTTGGGCCGTAAGTTTGAACTTTCTGCTCTTCACATAACCGGATTTTTCCAGTTTGAATCTCCCCTCCTTGTATAAAACAGCTTTTAAACGCCCTTGTATAAAACTGATGGTTAATGGAGTTTCGAAAATGGCGTCTGACAGTGATGTGCTTCGTAAAGAGAGACCTGTTATCGAGTTCTTAACCGCAGAGAAGGAAACAGTCGGAAATATTCACAAACGCCTACAAAACGTTTACGGAGATGCTATTATTGATCGAAGCACAGTTGGACGCTGGTCTAAACGTGTGAGATCATCGGAGAGAGGGAGAGCCAGACTTGATGATGAGCCACGCAGCGGTCGCCCGGCATCGGCTGTGACATCTCACACTGTGCAACGTGCTAACAGCATCATTCGATCAAATCGGCGCGTCACATACAAGGAGCTATCAGTGGAGCTAGGAATTAGTGAAGGAAGTGTGAATACGATAATTCAGCCACTGGGATACTCAAAAGTGTGTTCACGGTTTGTTCCTCGCGAACTGACTGAAGATCACAAAGCCCAAAGAAAAGAAATTGCTTCTGAGTCGTTGGTTCGATACGAGACAGAAAGGGATGACTTCCTTTCACGAATTGTGACTGGGGATGAAACGTGGGTATTCGAATACCCAAGTTTCATCCCCAGTCACAATTCGTGAAAGGAAGTCATCCCTTTCTGTCTCGTATCGAACCAACGACTCAGAAGCAATTTCTTTTCTTTGGGCTTTGTGATCTTCAGTCAGTTCGCGAGGAACAAACCGTGAACACACTTTTGAGTATCCCAGTGGCTGAATTATCGTATTCACACTTCCTTCACTAATTCCTAGCTCCACTGATAGCTCCTTGTATGTGACGCGCCGATTTGATCGAATGATGCTGTTAGCACGTTGCACAGTGTGAGATGTCACAGCCGATGCCGGGCGACCGCTGTGTGGCTCATCATCAAGTCTGGCTCTCCCTCTCTCCGATGATCTCACACCTGAAACAAAACGCCAATCCATAGAGTGGCATCACGCAGACACCCCACGCAAGAAAAAGTTCAAAATGGCTCCCTCTGCAGGAAAGATTATGGACACCATCTTCTGGGACATGAAAGGGGTGATTCTGGTGGACCTTATGAAGAAAGGACAAACAATGAACTCAGAGGCATATATTGCTACCCTACAGAGACTCCAGAGACGTATAAAGTGAGTTCGACCGGAGAAAAAACTGGAAGACGTCCTTTTTTTGCACGATAACACAACACCACACAACAGTTTGCAAACAAGAGAGTCCATCACAAAAATGCGCTTGACTGTATTACCCCACCCTTCATATAGCCCGGATCTGGCACCTTCAGACTTCCATTTGTTTGAGCCAATGAAGGATGTTATTCGTGGAAGAAAGTTTCAGAGTGACGATGAAGTTGTTGAGGAGGTTGTTGAGGAGATTAAGAGGTGGCTCCAGCGGAAGCCAGCGGACTTTTACCAGCAAGAAATAAAGGCCCTTGTTTCGAGGTAGAGGAAAGCCGTAGAAAAGGATGGAGACTATTTAGAAAAATAAAACTTGTAAAAAAGGTATGTAACTACTTGTGTACAAAATTTCTGGAACTTACAAGGAAACTTTGAAAGAAAAAAAAAGATTGGGCAAAATATATTGACTGGCTCTCGTATATGTGCGTGTGTGTGTGTGTGTGTGTGTGTTTTTGTGTGTGTGTGCTTTGCTCTTTCAATGAACCTTCACACTATTCTTTAAAGAGTAAAATGTTAACACCTCTCTGTCGGTAGCTGAATTAATAAATTAGCTACCAGGAAGTTCATTAACATATAAATAATGAATGCGATAGATATGAGATGTATGGAGAAAGAGTTTATCGTCATAATTAATAGTAAATTGATAGTAATTAGCATATATTCTCAGCTTAGTTTATGGAGGGTGCTTTGATATTGGTAGTTGTGTGTTAATTAGTTGGCTTGTGAATGAAAACCTGTAAGATTTTAAATTGTGTACATCCTCAGAGATCGTGAATTCGTCAATTTGTTCAACGATATTACAGCTTGTGACTTGTGTAGCCCAAATTTATTATTTTCTTAAGGTGTTTAGGCACATGTGAGGTCTGTATGATAACCTCAAGTTGGTTCAGCCACTCTATAGTCAAAACTTTTAGATGAGGTATAATTGACTTAGAACCTTACAAAGATTGTATGTAGGCTTAGACTATTGCAGTATATATCAGCCTAATTCCTGTAACTTATCTAATTTATCTAGGGGTTCGGTGTCAATTTTACACACACGACGGAGCCTCTCAAGTTTTTAAGTAATTAGTCCATATGGTTTAAAATTACATTATAAATAATGCAGTAATGCCGAAGAGAATATTTAATAGAGAGACAGAGGGAAGGACAGATAGATAGATAGATAGCTAGATAGAGGGCAAGAGAGGAAGACAAACCCGTGTAACCTGGCAGAAGTCCATCAAAGATGCAGTTCACTGGATCCATTGCGCAAGAGCATCTTGCAAATGATTTGTTGAAGTTTCGAGGACAAATGAGAAGTGAAAACATAACTGAAAATTGGGTAAGCTCATTTGAACTTTCGCTAATTATTTAATTTGTACATACTTTCAGTATGATGTTTATTTTTCTACTGTGGAAGAAATTATATTAAATGCCCTATTTCATCCATGTTCAGAAGTTATATATCAGGTTGTAACATAAATTCTGCTCGATTAGAAAACGGACGATAGGTAATAGAATATCCTCAAGATAATGTGAAATAGTTTTAGAAATGTTGCAAAATACACGCGGCGACAGGTTCGCACAGGTTTTATCACGATAGAGAATGATACAGAATGATTTAGGCTAGTGTAGGCTTAGGCTAGTGCAGGAATAGGCTAATGAATATTTCCTCTGGTGTTTTTCATACAGTTACAAAGCCACCGCTACGATATTACAGTAATTGGAAAAACATGGAGCCCACGAAAGAGCATATTCGACATGTGATGCTCTATGAGTTCCATAAAGGATCTAACGCTAGTGGATCCGCAAGAAACATTCAAAGAGTTTATGGAAATGATGTTGTGAGCGAATGGATGTGTAGGAGATGGTTTGAGAAGTTCAGAAATGGAGACTTTAGTCTGAAAGATTATCAGGGAACAGGACGACCAAATGAGTTAGATGAAGAGTTGCTGAAAACAACAGTGGGTAAAGATTCGGTAGAACACATCCACCCAAACTGGTGACGAAAATAGGTTTTTCTGATGTATTTCATGCTGTTTCAATTGAATCTGACCTTCGTTTTTGCCGCAAATGCACCGTTATCGAGATACCTCCCCCCCCCCCATAAGGCTTTGAAGAGAAGGGAAATTGTTGGCTAAAAAGGTCAGAATCAATTGAAGCAGCATTAAATACGCCAGAAAAACCTATTTTCGTCAGTAATATTCCCTGCAAAAGTAACCTAACCTAACCTAGTTGGAAATATTGGTTAATTCCTATTTAACCGTCGGAAACTCAGTCTGAGTGGGACGTCATCTAGGCCTAGGTTAGAACTAACGAAATTAACACAACTTAACCTAACCAATTGTCAAGGGCATACAGTTGAATTAACCGGGCATACAGTTGACCTAACCGGACATTCAATTAACCTAATCGGGCGTACAGTTGACCTAACCGGGCATACAGTGACCTAACCTGCATACTGTGAGCTCAAAATCTAGCGACAGCAGCGCTATCATCCCTCAAAACTTGTTTAATAACGTCCCACTCGGAATTAGAACACCCATTACACACCACCATTCTGAATCAACTGTTGAATTCAAATTTCAACACTGGACATGCGCGGGGGTATCACGTGACAACAGGGCAGCCGCTGATTGGCTAATGATAATAACATTACGACATACACACAGGACGAGATGGTTTGACTAGTGAATAATGGCGCCAAAATTTAATAATTTCGAAAGTAAATAGCTCGATAAATAGGAATTTCCTGCAAAATTAGTATAGAATAAAGTTTTCTTGTTTGTTTTCGCTCTATCTCGCTGTATAAATATCAACATCGAGTTTGGTGGATGTGTTCTACCGAATCTTAACCCAACAGTGGAGGAAAACCCAACGGTAACTGTAAGAGAACTTGGCCTGCAACTCGGCGTTAGCCATATGACCATTCATCGTCATTTGAAGCTGTTAGGAAAAGTAGTGAAGGTTGGAAAATGAGTCCCGCATGATTTGTCAGAAGCGAATCTTCAACATCGAATCGATATTTGCACATCACTGCATTCTCGGCAACTGCAGGCACCGTTTTTGAATCGAATCGTCACTGGGGATGAAAAATGGGTCCTATATGACAAAATTAAGCGTCGACATCAGTGGCTTAGCCGTGAAAAAAGCCTGAACCTCAGCCAAGGAATGGACCCCATCCAAAGAAAATTTTGCTATGCGTTTGGTGGGATATGCAAGAAATTATTCATTTTGAGCTTCTGCCAGATAACCAAACAATCACAGCTGAAGTCCACTGCCAACAACTCCAACGATTGAAGATGGCATTACAAGATAAACGTCCTGCATTAATAATTAATTAGCAGAGGTGTTCTATTCCACCAGGATAACGCGCGCCCTCACACTGCTCGAATCACCACTGCCCAATTGGAGGCATTTGGTTGGGAAAAAATGCCTCATCCACCTTATTCCCCGGACATCGCACCTTCAGACTACCAATTGATTCAGAAGTCTGCAACACCACTTACATGGACAAAAGTTGCAATCCAGGGAAGCTATCGAAAACGAAGTTATCGCTTTTTTAACTCAAAACCAAGAGATTTCTTCGAATGTGGCCTAAAAAAACTTTTTTACAGGTGGGAGGAGGTTATAGAAAACGAAGGGAATTATATTGATGATTAATTTGTCATCATGTCATTTAATTTTTGTTGTGAATAAACTAAAAATTCGAGCAAATTTGTCCTTATAAGTCCTTTAATTTTTGTTCTGAATGAACTAAAGAATTCAGTAGAATATATGTTACAACCTTATATATATATATATCGACTATGATATGAATGCTGTTTTCTGAGAAAGAGAACGAATGCATCCAATTACCATACAACCCTTAGAAAATTCTACGATAGTTCAATCTGCACATGCGCCGGACGGTGCTGAATTTTAGTGGGAAAGAATCAGATGCTTAATTAAAACATATGATACTAAGATGCATCTATAGAGGTAATATTTGTGTGTTTGTATATATATATATATATATGGGCTTGTTTCAGATAATTCTTCTTTAATGCTGAGATAAAAGACGAAATACGCTTAGAGAAATAATATTGGTATAATGACCTCACTGGCAACTCATGGTCCATGTGTTGTATATATATACTGTGTGTGTGTGTATATATATATATATATTATATATATATGTATTAGGGTGGGCTGAAAATTTTTTCAACTATTGCTTCACTGGTAATAAGGTGGATTGAAGGCTGATCAAAAAGAATATGAGAATTAAAAAATTTTCAATTCATCCTAATTACCCCATTTCCCCCCCCCCCCAAAAATGGCCGCCAGGCAGCCATTATACGCTTCATAACTCGAAAAGTATTCTTTTTACAAAAAGGGTTGCTGAAGCAAAAATTGTTTATTTCACATTTTCTACCTCATGTAAATGTTTCAGATGTTTAATGAAAATTTTATTTTTCAGGTTTTTGTTGGATTTGGAATTGGTAATTTCTGATAATTAGCAACAAATATGGCTTCTGCTTCAAGCATTAGAGCTACAATGAGTCAATTAAAACCACATTTTATGTTTTGAACCGCACAAGAGCTTCCTCTTACAACATTGCCAACAAATAAACAGGTGGGCCAATATCATGTTCTTTAAAAAGAAGCCACTTCAGTGACTTCACATAACTCTGATATTTTCAACAAAATTACTGAAGATGTACTCTATATTTGGAGAAAAGCTTCAATTCCTGCAATAGCTGACAAATCAGTTTATATCAAATTAAAGCGGTTCATCGGCAAAGCAAACGATCTTAGTAGATCAAAAAATAGTGTCAAAATGAGAGAAAATTTTAATGACACCTTGGAACCTTGGAAGAATTATTCGATATCAGTGCCTGTAAATGCCCTTTTATCTCCCATCAAAACTTTGGCTGTGCTGAGAGCTGCGAAGATATTCATATAAGATGCATCTGTCGAAGAGAACTGAAGGTACCAAAAGAAGAGCTTCTGTTTTTACGGGATCAGCGATCGGCGCGTACAATGAAAATAGGGTGCGTTGAAAAAGTCATAACAAAAAGAATTCAAAAAATGTAGTCTAGGAAATTGCGGACAGAAGAAGGAATGGTTAAAAGAAGAAGAGAAATGAAGGACTCTCATATTTTAACCGAAATAGAGTGTTTTTCAGATGTAGAGAGTACTTCCACACAATATGAATCAACCTACATCAGAGTGAATCAGACTATGAGTCAGTTGTCATACAAGGTCAAATGAGACTTCCATTGCCTACTTTAGCGATGGAAGCCGATAGATTTGGAATTTCAGATCGAACAGCAGCTGCTTTGGCTTCAGCTGCTTCAGTTGATTATGGAGCAATCACTAAAGAAGATAGTACGCTTTTGATTGACAAGAACAAAATCCGACGGAAAAGAGAGAAAGTGAGAAAAAGTTTGGTAATGGAGAGTAAAGCTAATCCTGCTGTCATAAGGACAAAGACTTTGGTGAAGGTGAAGAAAGGACAAAGACTTTGGTGAAATGGTACGGAGACTCCATTAGAGGGGAACACCATGTTTTGGTGTCTGAGCCAGGAAATGAATACAGTATTTAACCCATGTAGTTCCTTCTTCTGGTAAAGCTCAAGATATAGCTGATAGTTTGTTCTCCTTCTTTCAAGAGTCAGCTATTAATGAGAGCATTCGTCTCATAGGATGTGACAGTACAAATACCAACACAGGTGCCAAGGGTGGGATCATCCACCTCATAGAAGAAAAACTAAAGAAACCGTTACAATGGAGCATTTGTATGCTGCATACAAATGAACTTCCCCTTCGACACTTATTTAGACATTTTGATAGTAAAACAAAAGGTCCAACATGTTTCACTGGATAAATCGGAGTAGCACTGAAAGAATGTGAAAAAATGCCTGCAGTCATTTTCAAACCAATTAGAGAAGGCATTGATTTAACACACATATCAGAAAAGGTTATCGATGATCTTAGCCAAGATCAACAGTATTTGTACAAAATTATTGTGGCTATAAGAAGTGGGAATGTCCCAAAAGATTTGGAAAATACAAAACCCCCACCAATGAACCATTCTCGATGGCTGACATTAGCAAATCGTGTCTGCCGCCTATACATTGCAGAGAAAACTCCTTCATTGGCTCTTTATTCAATAATTTTCTTCATTGTTACAAATTATGGACCAAGCTGGTTCGATATCAAGAGTAGACCATATATATGGAATGGACCACATCACATATTTGGCGCAATTAAAAGATTTCATCTTCTTCCAAAGGATGTTCAGAATGTAGTGAAACCTTACATTGCTAGAAACGCATATTTTGCTCATTGCGAAAATGTTCTGATAGCAATGTTATCAGATACATCAGAACAAAAACGAAACAGAGCAGTTGATTTCATCATGAACATTAGAACAAAGACGGAAAATGTGTCCAAAATGAGAGAATTTAAGGTTCCTGAGATAAATTTCAACGCAAACGCATGGGATAATATTATTTACTGGTCAAAAGAAATGCTGACTGAACCTCCCCTCACTATGGCGCTCACAAATATTGAATTCAATGCACTTAGGGTTAAAAAACTGTGCCTACCCAATTATCCACTTCATTCACAAAGTGTCGAGAGGGCAATAAAACTTGTCACCGATGCGGCCTCATCTGTATATACCCAAGAATCCCGTGATGGATTTATAAGAGCAAGAATTAGATCTCGTTCATTGCTGCCATGTATGGAAACCAAGAAAGAAATAACTTCACGTTTTGACAATTAGCTGTTAATTATAGACTGAAATAATTCACCAAAATTTCCTAAAAGCAAACACTTCACGATTTTTGAAAAGGGATCTTTTTGGAAGTGTATTGATTGTTTCTGCAATTGTGGTAATAAAATTTCAATAATTTCTCTCGTTGATTAGTGTTGTTGTAGATTATAGTTTGAATATTCAAAATTATATAAGGTTATTAACTATTATCAAAGTAATATACTTCGGTCGTCAAAGAATTTTTCATTTAATTAGAAAACTGATTTATTTGTGATATTTACCGAGGTAAATTTTGATAAAATTTAAAATTGAGAAAATAATTTATAAAAGGGCACTTTCTAATGTATTTCTTTATTTTGAATCATTGTTATTCTATAGTGTCTTTTAATTGGATGCATATTTTTCAAGTTATAAGCATTTATATGTTTGACTAGCGGCCATTTTGTTTTTCTCAAAAATGCGCTAGTAGGGCAAAACTGATTTTTCTTTTATATCACTTTATCTCATCTATAGAACACAATATAGCAAACTATAGGTGAAGCAAATAAATATTCCACAAAGAATTGCGTTTCACCCCCACCCTAATATATATATATATATATATATATATATATATATATATATATATATATATATATATATATATATATATACATAGAGAGAGAGAGAGAGAGAGAGAGAGAGAGAGAGAGAGATGGATAGATAGATAGCCAGATGGAGGGATGAATAAATAGATAGATGGACGGACAGATAGATATATAGATACTACCTATTTTTGCACTAACTGGATGAGACAGTTGCCAGATATGCCTGGCAAGATATTGCTCATTTTAATTCTGTTATGACAAATCGTGTTGACATCCATCTAAAATGAAATCTTCATGGGGAAATGCTGTGCTAATGGAATGCACGGTTAGATCAGCTTTACGTCATTGACGGATGACTAGTTTAAGTCTTGATATGATTTATTCATACATATTGCTTTAAATGCCTGTGCATAAGGAGATTTTAGATAAAAAAGGGAAATTTTAAGAGCGAAGCTAGGGATATTATATAATTCATATGTCTGCGCATGACTGGTACATATAACCCAATGTTTTTCCTACTATCTCTGTGGTTTTCACGCCATCACAATGCAATTCCTTCAAATGCAGAGTGCCTAGGTACCGCAATTCTTGTTTGTGGCCCTTCTCCCTCTATGGGCGGAGCATTTTGCAGGCAGTCGTCCTTGGCCCCACCTTCCACCTTAAAAACCTTCCAAGTTTTTTGCCTTTCAACCATTCTAGCAGAAGTAGAAAGCTAATTAGAAAAGTATAAGATAAATCTGTAGAGAGAAAAATGTTGTCCTTACCCGTAAAATCCGCTGTACAGTTGTATATATAAAGAACGAAGTTTTAGCAGACATTTGATGTTGCTTTATTAATTATTTTAATTCGTTATGCCTACCAAACTGAGATCAGCCAGTAAACTATTCACGTTGTAAAAGTATTCTTATACAAATTTAATACAATTTGCAGCCAGAATAAACATGGTGGGTTTAATGTGTATGGCTTAAACACATAGCTGCTATTGTATGCTTTTTTTCATATCCAGCACTAAGAGGAACGAGAATTGCATTGCACTGAAGAAAATTTACTTTAATCTGTAAATAGTAAGATTTAACATGATCCAAAAAATTCACATTAAAAACAATGCAGTAACACCGAAGAGAATAATTATTTAGAGTAAAATCATATTAATTCCATTTATTGAATTGTAGAAGGCGAAAAAACTAAGTCGCCATGAATTCTATTTTTTTTATAAATATGCATAGAAAATGCTATTTACTGGGTATGCCATACTAAAACGATTTCTATAAAACTATACCGTAACAGTACGGAGGAAAATAAAATATTTTAACGGTATGCGTTAATTGTTTTTAATTTACTAATTTTATAATATGATTAAAAAAATTGTATATTAAGGTGAAAATTTGTTTTAAATAATACGTTGTTTGAATAATCATTAAATATATACAAATTAAATAAATAGCACAATCTGGCAACTAATTTTGTGGAATGCCTCGATAAATAAATAAATAATATATAATATATATATATATATTTATATATATATATATATATATACACAAACACACTGCCCTCTAAACATTATATCGTAAAATTAAGGTGGAAAATTACGGTGGAAAATAAAATAATTTAATGGTATGTTTCAACTGTTTTAAATTACTGTTTTTGCAATATGATTACAGAGAACACCTGCTCTCCATTAAATATCTAGAAATTAAATAAATAGCGCAATCTGGCAACTATTCTTGTGGACTGCTTCACTCATATATACAGTATATATATATATATATATATATATATATATATATATATATATATATAAGCAAACAACACAATGTGGTTGTTTGCTTATTAAAAAGATCACGTGTTGTTCTGTGATTTTATTGCATATATATATATATATATATATATATATATATATATATATATATTTTAACTGCAAACAACACACAGTATAAGTAATGTAAAGAACGACGCTTGTGTAGAAGAGCGTTCCGCACAAGATGATTCTCTTCGTATGTAGGAGATTTACGAGTACTGACTAATCGGGGTCCTTGGTGTAGTGGTTAACATATCCTACGGCAATTGGATGATCCCGGGTTCGATTCTTGGGAGGTACCTCATTTTTCATTTGCTTTTTCTCCCTCCTCATCTTGTGCGGAACGCTCTTCTACACAACTGTCGTTCTTTACATTAATTATACTGTATGTTGTTTGCAGTTAAAATGTATATATATGTACGGCATGCGAAGGTGCCCCCTCAGGGCATTTGATTCCGCTCGCATGTAAGAGAATTACGAGTACTGACTAATCGGGGTCCTTTGTGTAGTGGTTAACATATCCGACCGCAATTGGATGATCCCGGGTTCGATTCCTGGGAGGTACCTCATTTTTCATTTGCTTGTTCTCCCTCCTCATCTTGTGCGGAACGCTCTTCTACACAACAGTCGTTCTTTACATTAATTATACTGTGTGTTTTTTGCAGTTAAAATGTATATATATGTACGGCATGCGAAGGTGCCACCTCAGGGCATTTGATTCCGCTCGTATGTAGGAGAATTACGAGTACTGAATAATCGGGGTTCTTGGTGCAGTGGTTAACATATCCGACCGTCAACTAGATGATCCCGGGTTCGATTCCTGGGAGGTACCTCATTTTTCATTTGTTTTTCCTCATCTTGTGCGGAACGCTCTTCTACACAAGCGTCGTTCTTTATATATATATATATACTGCCATCTAAACACTATATCATTACATCACTGGAAAATAAAATATGTTAACGGTAGCGTTAGCTGTTTTAAATTTACTATTTTTATAATACGATTAAAACTAAAATTGCATACATTAAGCCAGAAACATGCTTTAAATATAATGGGGATAAAAGTCGAAAAAATTAAATAGTTATACCTAAACTTAAATCCAGTTTTGTTTAAAAATTACATAAATATTTTTTTTATTATAGTTTATATTTGTTTCTTAAGACAAAAACTTTGTTTTTGTATTAAATTTGGTGTATCATATTCGATTTTTTGTTTAAAAAACTGTATACCAAACATCACACTGGCCTCGTGGTGGTGTTCTGTCACGAGAAGCTCAATAGATGAAACGGCGTTGTCGTTTTTTGAGACCTTGTCGGTCTACCCCTGGCCACATAAATGTATTTGTTTATGCTTATTAGCTTTGTTTATTAATTGGGTCGTTTTCAGAGACGATGTCGGTCTATTGGTGGTGGTGGCGCTTTGCTGATGGTTGTCGTGAGGTATTCTATAGATGGCTTTTAGGGTTTGCGTGGTAGTTATTCTAAGGAAGGGATGCTCATATATATTTTGCTATTAGGATAGAACAAGTCTTTTTTGCATGCATCTGCTATATAGGAAGTGTGTGCGCGTGTGTATGTGCGTGCTTTTAAATCAATAAATTTTTTATTGTTTCTTTGTGGGGCGACCATGAGCATCTATTCTCTCTCTCCATTAATATATACACTAATTAAATAAATAGCGCAATCTGGCACTACAGAAGTTATTAATATATATATATATATATATATATATATATATATATATATATATATATATACTGTATATAGATATATATACTCCTTTATAAACAAGCCATTACGCCTTCTAAGCCAGATTAAGCCTTCTAAGCCAACTTGCTGATTAAGATTTCTAAGCTAACTGCTGAGTTGAAGAGCGTTCATTATGCTGCTGGGATTTGCAGGCGAAAGATGCTCTCTCTCCTCCTCTCACTTACCTTCCTAGGTTAGGCTTGGGAGGAGTAAAACCCCACTCCCCCTTCATGCAGCTTGGGGATAAACCTCTCCCCCTTGCTTGCATTCCCGCTCCCTTTTTTTTTTAGGTTCAACCCCCAGGTGCCAACAACCCTCTCCAGATGGGTGCCCTCCGGTGCCAACCCCCCCCCTTTGCAACAATCGATCAACATTGCATTGCAATTTGCACTCTACCATATTGCAGGCATACTACTCAGGCTGTTCGAAAAGTCCCCTCATCCTCTACAAAATGTACATATTGTAATACCAATTTTATTTTTTTGTGATAAATTGTATTTATATGTCGTAGGTGTAATTTAAGAAGCAAGTCACTGACAACAATTACTTTAATTACAGTAAATACAGTTACTAATCAAGAATATTTGTGCGGTAACGCACCCGGGATACGTTCTGCTTGACGAAACCCCATAACGCATTGTCGAGAGGGGCAGGTAAATGTTGCGATCCACGGCTGATTCATTTGTCTCTGAACACTTCGTTGAGGAATTCCTTAACATTAATAGCAAAATGAGCCGGGGCATCGTCTTGTTAAAACCACATTAACAAATGGTTTCATGCAGAGATTTTTTGTCATGTGATCTCTCATTGTGGACATGGGGACTGCAAGTTCTTGTGATCGTTTCTGAAGTGATATTTTCGGTGAACGAGCCACCGATGCAATCACACCTTCACATTGTTCTGTTCGCGTTGTTGGTCTTTCCGACAGTGGTCTGTCCTTGATGGAGGCACTTTCAAACAGCTTTTTCTCCCAGCGTAATACCGTCTTGTTTGGTGGTGCAACCTTACTAAATCTTGTGTTGAAATCATTCTTGATATCAGGCATCGTTTTGCCAATATGTGACCTTTCATGAGCCCTTGTGCTCATCACTATTCTTTCCTCCAGAGTGTAAGTGGACTGGTCTGCCATTGTTCAAACAACTCTAATCCCTGGAAAAGAAAAAAAATGTTAATGATTAACATATAAATTCAATTAATCACACAAAAATAAAATTACTATTATAATACGTAAATTTTGTAGGGGTTGACCGGAATTTTCGAACACCCTGTAGATTGATCCTTCGCCTTCGAAAGCTTCATGTAAAATGATACTTGAAAAATTAAGCTGCATTCTTAAAATCACGTGACTGTCTGATATTTTATTTTTACTTGTGTTAATCCACTTCTCAGCTTCGTCTGACCTTTTTCTCTTTATCTGTGATATTTATCAGTAGTATGGACGCAAAAGGAGGGAGTGCAATGCAATTGCAAATGTTGATCAATGTTGCAAGAGTGCCAGTGCCAGCACCAGTGCCAACCCCCTTTTTTGCAAGGCACCCCCAAGTGCCAAAGATAGCGGAGGGGGATTGTTGCAAGAGCAACAAGGGGTTATGCAACTTGGAGGCGGAGTTACCCCCAAGTTGCAATGAACTCCCGCTGGGGGAGACCTCTTTGGGGGAGCAGGTGGGACGGCCTCACTCCCGAAAGAGGTATACCTAACCTAAGAGAGAGAGGAGAAGGAGAGGAAGAGAGGTGTTCGCTTGGCAGGAGCCAAGCGCATGTTAAGACTTCATCCCAGCGGCCGCTCTCTTATTGGACCCTAATTGACGAAGTGTATACAACGTTTGCACGTACACCCCGCCTATACGCCCATAAAATGTTACGCACACACAACTATAGATAAATGGGAAACCAGGGTATCCTAGTGATCCGTGTTAAACTGTACGTCTAAGTTGGAGTGTAAACATCTTTCCACGATTGGTAGATAAGTGGATAGCCAGGGTATCCTAGCAGGGATCTCTCTCTGTCTCTCTCTTTTATATATTATATATATATATATATATATATGTATATATCCCTGTTAAAAAGTAGGTTTAAGGTGGAATGTAAACATCCTTCCACGATTGGTAGATAAATCAGTAACCAGGGCATCCTAGCAGGGATCTTTCTCTCTCTCTCTCTCTCTCTCTCTCTCTCTCTCTCTCTCTCTCGCGCTCTCTCTCTCTCTCTTATATATATAATATATATATATATATATATATATATCCCTGTTGAAAAATAGGTCTAAGGTGGAGTGTAAAGCTTGACCTTCGCCAGAATTAACAATTCGGGCCAAAGCCATCGAAAGCAAAGGTGATTCTTATATGTAGAAATATCTACGGGTTTCAATGTTTCTTCCAGTTTCTCGCACGTTTACTAAATCACAACTTTTACAGGGAATGCTGTAGACACAGGCTTGTTCCTGTTTTGCAACGTTATTCCTAATCAATTTACTTTTCACGGTAGACGAATATTTGAACGCCAAAGCAAACTTAAAATCTTTCGTCAACGGTTTTACTCTTTCTAAGCCGGCAATGTAAGGCAAACTCACATATTGTTTTTGGTTAACTGATGGTTCCCGAGGGGCATAAGGCGTATTTTAAAGCCAGAAAAAAAAATATATATATATGTCCTCTTAAAAAGTAGGTCTAAGGTGGAGTGTAAAGCTTGACCTTCGCCAGAATGAACAATTCAGGCCGAAGCCATCGAAAGCAAAGGTATACCTATATATGTACAATTCCGGAAAAAAGTTCATCTAATAAATTCTGAAAATTGGTACAAGAAGCGTACACAAAATTTATAATCACGTCAAATTGCATTAATTAACTCTTTCTCCGGCTAACTTGAATTGTATATTATGGTCTTTTTTTTTCATCTGTAACTTCTGAAAATTAAAACAGAACAAATGGTACATATAGCATTAAAATGTACAACACAAACGAATAAATAGAAAGAAGATACGATAAAGGAGGTGAAATGAAGAGAAGGTAAAGCGATATAAACAAAATCCTACCTAAACATTTCCTAATTAAACGATATAAATAACTGAACAATAGAAAGAGAAATATTTATGGATATATATAAGCACACCGGACAAAAAATTAGTCACCCCTAATAGCACCGATAGTAGGAAGTTCAAGGTCACACAGAGGGCGCTGATGTAGCATTGGTAAGTGACAAGTAGCGGTGACGTAGCACACAGGATCAGATCTGTTTCGTGAGGTGGTGAAGAACAAAGTGTGTGTTGGATATAGTCTGCAAGATGGGTCGTGAGGCAGACGTTACTCAGTGGCAAAAAGGAGCCATCGTGTTTGGCAGAGCCCACGGACACAAAATGTCTGAAGTAGCCCAATTTGTTGGTGTGTCAACGCGTACTGTCCAGCGAGTTTACAAAGAGTGGTGTAGTTCGCAATCAACTGACAATCGACGGCGTAACTGTGGCCGGAAAACAATTCTCGACAATAGGGGCCGCCGCCATGTTTCTCGTCTAGTAACTGCAAATCGTTTTCAAACCAGAGAACAATTGCTCCAAGAAACCAATGAGGTTCTCCAGCGACCAATTTCCGAACGGACATTGCGACGAGAACTGCATGCGATGGACATCTGGAGCAGGGTACCACGGAAGAGGCCGCTGTTAACAGCAAGTCACAAATTGGCACGTTATAAATGGGCTCAGAGGCACAAAAACTGGACTGCGGCAGATTGGAAACGTGTAATTTGGTCCGATGAGTCCCGTTTTTGTTTGTTCTCCAATGATGGGAGGCGACGAGTACATCGCAGGTCCAATGAAGCCTTTAATCCTGAATGCGTCGAAGGTGTTGTTCATGCTGGAAACAGAAAGTGAAGCGCAGGAATAGACACCCACGGACTCTGGCGGAACTTCGGGACCGGCTGATGAACGAGTGGCAGCAAATCGATGTTCAGTACATGCACAACCTCGTAGAGTCTCTGCCTCGCCGGATTCGTGCAGTTATCAAGGCCAGAGGCGCCGTCACACGTTATTAGGTACATTCTGAGAGGGGTGACTAATTTTTTGTCCGGTGTGCTTATATATATATATTATATATATATATATATATATATATATATATATATATATATATATATACACAATTATATTAAACAGCGTTCTGAAATTGTGGAGTGTGATGAAGACGCTAGATAAACTTCTTTCTGTAGAAGTTTTATTGTTTCGAAGCATAGACGTCATAAAGCTAAAACTTCATGGGCAATTGACTCTGTAGTAATGCCTAGTTAAGAATATTAATTTTTGTTTAATTAAGATTATAATGTTTAATATAAATTATTTACTAATAATTGTGAAATTACGATAAAGTATGGTTGTTAGATTGTAATTGTTTAAAATTGGAAGAGTTGGCAATCCTGAACAGAGGCCCAGAGAGCGGACTATCCTCAAAAAGACAGTCATTCAGGCGGCGCTGGGCCCGTAAGGTGTGTTGGTGGGGCCATGTAACCTTAAAATTAAATTAATTGTTTTGTGCCCCTCTCCGACGTAAAATTATTATAATTGAATCTCTCACTCGCATTCCCCGTTTAACTAAACCATTTTCGGAATTAAATAAAGTGTTAACAAGCATTTAAAAGAGTGTTAATGAACGCCCCCTTCCCCCTTTGTGTTGTAACGGTTTTCGAAACGACCACGCTACCAAATTCATAAAGCATTTATAGCGAAGACGAGTGCAAGCGTGTAAAGAGAATGATAAATGGTAAAAAAGAAACTGATCAAAGAGTAGAAAGTAAAGTAAATAAGTAATTAAAAGAATGATTAAAAAGGTATTCACGACATTTTGTTGGCTAGCGGTGGGCCTACATCATATTTCGTATGAGGCTTACCCACGTGCCCATTATTTCGATTAAAATTCTTCCGGCCCGGTATAATAGCTAATAGCATTAATGAATATTTTATTTCGATTATTAAAATATCTAAATGCAAAGTTTACCCCGTTTGCAGGCAAATTTCGATTTCCATTCCTTAAAATTTCATGGTCAATATAAATTCAAAATGGCGCATCACCTTCGACATCCTTATAGCGTTCCTTACAAACTTCGCGCCTAAAAATTTAATTTGTTTTTTTCTTCCTTTTCGTGGGAGTTCGTTGGATTCTGAAATGTTCGTTTGTTCCATTTTTCATCGTACGGTTCCGTTACTTTCCGCAGTCTAGTGACTCAAAATTTCTTTTAGTCGTGGTTCAGTGAGTCGGTAGAAAAATTTACGTCTGACTCAATATTGCGAGAGTCGTTATTCCGTTAAATTTCGTTCATTCCGTCGGAGAGGATACAGTTTTCAAAATTTATAATGCTGTCTGAGGGCTCAATTTTTCTTTTTTTTTCGTCTCTTCCACTGTTATGCCTGTTTCAGCTTACCTTTTGTTTACTGTTTGTGTTTAAACATTTGGAATTAGTAATAATTGTGATGATAATAATAATAAGAATAACGATTAATAAAGAAATTTTACACTGAATTTGTACGTAAGTGAATTATGTTAGTTTAAATACAGTGTGATATGCATTTTATACGGTTCTTTAAAAATGTTTGAGCGAAAATTTGTACCGCATTTCTCGATATATATACATATATAGCATTGTAAGACATTTCACGAACATGTGATAAAAGTTTCCGGGATTCATTAGTTATTTTTTGAAGATTATATTTCGATTGGGTGTATATAATGATAGTCTTATTTTATTGTTTATGTAGGTTTACGGGCTTTTTGCTTCGCTTCGCTTCGCGCTAAATAGGATTAAGTTACATTTTAAGGGACAGTCGAAAAATAATCTTAAACATAATAATTTGTCAGATTATAGGCTGGCCGTATAGGATTGTGTTAGATTTCAAAATAAGCTAAATTGGTTTAACTGAAATAGAGAAATTGTGTCGTGAAATTTTCTATAAATTCATTTGGTTTTTTTAGATTTTTTATATACTCAATAATTATATACTTACATATTAACTTATACGTATATATTAGTTATATGTATAATTATATATATTTATATACTCATAAAATTTGGTAGGTAGGCTGATTTATCTATTTTTTTCCGTTCTTTTCGTTCATTTTCACAACAATTCCGACTGATATTTTATAAAATGGCTATTGTATTGTACTAAAGAAAGATTTCTTGTAGGCCTATCGTTAAATATTGTTCGGATATTGACATCACTACGGTATATGTCTATTGAGTATTAAATTCTTAGAGTTATTTAACAAAATTTTAATTCGTTTAACATAAATAATCATAGGATTTTTCTTTAATAAGCACAAATGTTATGCATTAAATTCTAAATTGTTCTTTCGACGCGTAACATTGAATTTATTAATTACACTGGTATGCATCAATTTTGCTGTCAAGGGTTTTGTAAGTGATTCTTATAGAGTTTTTCCTGCTGATTTCGAATCTGCAATCCGTGTTTCTCAATCAGCTCAGGTTATCCGGCTATGGCCTCATAAGTAAAATAGAATTTTTCGTGATTTTGTCAAAACGGAATTGGAACAGTAACATCTATCATCACTTGTTTCACTTGTATAATATCTTTTTTTACTTTCCAGGCATATAGATAAAATATTTCATAATGAATAGAGCGTGTAAAAATGATCCCAATAGATTCTGCTACATATGTGGGACGGTTACCATGCCAAATAACCAGTTCCAAATCACTAAATTTGTGAAGACAATGTATAGAGCATACTTTGGAATTAAGCTAGGGGACCAGGACAAAAATTTCGCCCCTCATATGTGCTGCAAGACGTGCATTGAAAATTTGAGAAGATGGAGCAAAGGCAGAGCGAAATCTTTGCCTTTTGGAATTCCCATGATTTGGAGAGAAGGAAAGGATCACGTGACAGATTGCTATTTCTGCATGACAAACCTCCAAGGTGGGCTTATAAATTTATTTTTCTTAAATATTTTGAAATCCTCGTATGAAACTTGACATAATATTCACCATAATGTAATATTCACCATATATAGCATAATATTCACCATAATGGTAATCATACATTTACATATACATATTGTTATAGAAAATACATTTACACATACATATTGTTATACAAGTTACATTTACATATACAATGATTGTATATTTTTTCTTTTTCATTCATATTGTCCCCGAAGGGACAATATGAATGAAAAAGAAAGAAAATATACAGACTCCATCGACCTATTTCATATCTTACAGACCGCAGCCTTCCCTCACGAGCCGCCACTGTCTGAATGCTTCTTCTATTTCATATGCAAGTTTTATATCCATGTTTCTGTGTTTCTATTTTCAGGAGTTAACAAGAAGAATAAACACATTGTTGTATACCCTGACATTCCTTCTGCTATGAGACCTGTACCCCATGGTCCTGGAATTCCAATACCCGACCCACCTCAAACCCTGGACTTCGATGATTCTAATGATGAATCAATGACCAATGCCAATGACCAGTCCCAGTCGTATATACACCTCAAAATACCGCTTCAAATGAGCCGAGGCCTCTCAACCAGGCCAAACTTAATGATCTTACCAGGGATTTAGGACTTTCCAAATTAGCTGCCGAGATCTTGGGCTCACGACTTCGAGAGGACAACTTGCTGGCTCCGGGAACAACATTCTCCTGGTATAGGAAACAAGGAAGAATTCCGCAAATTTTTTGCAGTGCACGAAAATACCTCTTCCTTAGTGTACTGCTGCAATGTTGAGGGGCTAATCGAATCCTTGGGCCTGCCATATAACGCATCAGAATGGAGGCTATTTATAGACTCGTCTAAACGAAGTTTGGAAGCAGTACTTCTCAACATTGGGAATAGGGTTGCATCAGTCCCTGTAGCACATTCCGTACAACTTACTGAGAGCTACGATAACATGAAAATTTTACTGGATGCTCTCGTATACGACCAACATAACTGGAGGATCTGTGGAGATTTGAAGGTAATACTAATATCATAAGTAAACTATTGCTATTGACTATGTTGTTTTTCCAAAGGTTATTTGAGAGCGTATAAGAACACTTAACTTCCCCACAGAAGTGATACAGTCCAATGCATAGATTTTTTTATCTGATAGAACAAATTCTCTAAATTCTTTAAATATTTTCATTTTTTTTCAGATTGTGGCATTTGTATTGGGAATGCAAGGGGGATACACGAAATACCCATGTTTCCTCTGCAAATGGGATAGCCGAGCGGATGAGAAGCACTATGCACAGCGTGAATGGGCATCCAGAGAGAATTTTGAACCTGGGTCGCATAATGTCGTTTCAGTGCCCCTTGTACCACCAACAAAAAGTCTGCTCCCACCACTTCATATTAAGCTGGGCTTGATGAAAAATTTCATCAAATCAATGAATAAGGAGGGTTCAGCATTCCGATATCTCGAGAGTAAATTTCCTCATATATCTGATGCTAAACTAAATGCTGGGGTTTTTGATGGTCCTCAAATTCGAACTTTGATCAAGGATACTCAGTTCGAAAACGCAATGACTCCAACTGAGAAGAATGCCTGGCAGGCATTCAAATCAGTTGTCACTGATTTTCTTGGCAAGCGTAGAAGTCCAGAATACGAGTCCATTGTCGAAAACTTGATGGAAGCTTTCAAAGCTCATGCATGGGTCGCGCATGTCCATAAAAATGCACTTTTTGTGGTCCCACTTGGACTATTTTCCTGAAAATTGCGGGGATTATAGTGAGGAACAGGGTGAACGATTTCACCAAGATATCAAAATAATGGAAGAGAGGTACCAGGGAAACTGCGATATCAATATGCTGGCGGACTATTGCTGGTGTTTGAAGCGAGACGTGCCCGAAGAAAAACACAGACGGAAATCCAAAAAAACTTCATTCCTTCCTCAATAAACTTTTTTCCATATTCATTGTATGAATAAAAGTATTTATTCACACAATGTTTTCATTTTTCACGCGTGTTCTTATAATATTACTCGTATCTACAGTGTTTAAGCTAAAAAAATCAATAAATTTGGGGATAAAATTGGACTTATAATAAATGGCCAATAGAGAAAAAACCTGACCTGATTGAGGAAAACCAATGTCATTTTCGAATTCAGCATGGTCGAATTATATAATATGAGTTGAAAAAACCCTCACAACAGACAAAATAATTTCATATGCATACCAGTGTTATAGGTCTAAAAGTGCGGCAGTAAATTTAATTTTTATTTTGGGGGCCTATGTGAATTCCGTACACATTTTACGAAATCTGGATATTATTATTTTTTTTGAATTACAGAAATTTGGATAGAAAATTCTTTTCATATATTGTTTCTTTACGTTTTATAGATTCATTTAATTTTATTTTTATAGGTAGGTCGATTTTTATTTGTCTTTCCAGTTCAATGACAATGGTAAAATTTTTATATGGAATTTAGATTGTATTGCAAAAAGGATGTTTTGATTTGATATTTTAATTTGGGTATTAGAAATGAAAAATGTCCTTTTTTTTTAGTTCGGACGTTTGCATAGAAAGGATTATAAAATTATGTCAGGATATAATGCAATTTCATTCGGTTACGGATATTTGTATAGAGGTTCGCTTACAAACAAAGCGACCGCTCTCAATTATGCAATGTTTTGTTTTTGTTTGCAGTAGGTTGCGTGTATTTGTGAGTGTATATTATCTATTCTTATTTAGTATAACGATGAAAATTTGTAGTTTCACTTGGAAACGATAAATTACTGGGATTTTTGTGATTTGCAAACCATACTGGGGTTTCTGTTGAAGGAGAGAGTTGTCTCTTAGATGTAATTTGTGAATTGCGAGTTTGATTCATATGAAATTTAGCGTTTCAAGTTGAAATTACTGTATTAAAATAATTTTCGTTAGTAATATTTAAATTTTTTTTACTTTTTAATAACTGTTTTGGAAAAATGTTATTGTGTAAACCATCAGTCGGGTGTACTAATGCATTTAAAACATTGGCTCGAGTGTTCACTCGGAAATGGAGCCTTCTAGATAGCCAGTAACGTTTTTGTGGCGTCTTAGTGTGCTCCCCCCCAAAGGGCAAGAGGGTTCATGATTGTCAGAGAAGTGATGACATGAAGTTTCTGGGGTTCATTTTTGTCTATTGTATTTAAAAGTATCGATGTGATTTCTGACAGTAGTTTGGACAATAATATTTCTTAAATTATACTAACAGTTACTATGTATGGGCGCTTTTATATTTATACTGTACAATTTTGTTTCGTACGTTTTTTGACCTTTTTTTATCTTCTCCAATGTAACTGCCATAAGTGACCTTATTGGTAGCTAGATGTGGTTAAATGTTTGCGAAATTTTGAGATTTGTTATTTTTTTTCCGTGAATTTGGCCAGAGCAAATGTGTAGTTATTGTTTCGAAGTGAACTGTTGAGAAAATTCGGTAAATTAAATATTAAATGATAAGCAGTACAGAAACACGTTTCGAATAAACTTTTTTCAAAATTTCAAAAGGCTCGGTTTGGAATCAACCAAGTTGAATCCGAGTTCCATCCATTGAGTTTAGTCGACCGGATAGGTGATCGATCACCAATGATGAGAGAGAGAGAGAGAAGAGAAACCAAATGCGCAGGGACTTGGCGCAGGATGGTTTCGGAAGAGAAGAGACAAGAGAGAAACCGAATGCGCAGATTGGCGCAGGACAGTTTCGGAAGAGTAGAGAAAGTTTCGATCGAAGATGGTCTACTGGTATTTTTCAGGCAGTAGCTGGTCACGCTGCTCGAATGCTTCGCTAAATATGTGCTTTAGCACGCGGTAGGCAAGCCACGGAGCTTGAACGGGTGTCTTAGACTGTACTGTCCATACAGACATACAGTAGGTTCATTGGGAAACGGCCTACGGCGAAGTGATCGTTTGATTGTTGCCAGTGGAAGAGTCTTTCAGCTGGACGTAGGAAGAGCAGCGTTCACCGACAAAAGTGGAGATGAGACAAGGCGAGTTTCTTCATCGACTTCTGGAATTGCAAATTCCGTCCAATTCCGGCACGTGGTCCCGCTTTCAGTATATCTCCCCCCTGATCCTTTTAGAATTGGACGTCTCTCTTGTTTGTTTTTTTCGCCATTTGGAGAGAGAGCGGAACCATTAAAGCGTGCTGACCTGTTGCATGTTGATTGATGCAATCCCTTGCATTCTAGCGAAGTGAGCAGGAGAGCTGCGATTGAAAATTGAAGAAGTCCGTCGTCAGTGTGCGGATTGTGATCTAAACCAGTGGTTCCCAACCGGTTTTGGCTTATGGCCCCCTTAGGAACCTTATTTTTTCCTGTGGCCCCCATAAGCATTATTTTCAGTAGGTAATATGCAGATTAACTCTATTTTACAAAAACAAATATATATAAAGGATATTAAAACAACTATTTGTATTCAGGTACAATATTATTTGTCACATAGGACTATAAACATAACAAAAACTAAACAGTGGCTAACAAAAATTTGCAGTTATTTACTTATATTATGTATTAAGTATAAAAAAATATAATCAAAAGAAATACTGTACTTATAGCAATCTATTATAAATTAAAAAAACTAGTAAAATTACTACAACTTCGCAATATTAGGGTAAACAAATAAGAGCTACTTACACACTACAGCGACGATCCACGTGGTGAATAGACTGTAAGGATTTCAACCTGAAGTATTTTTATCAAGTCAACAACGCTGCCAGGCGCATAACGATCAAGCGCACAATGGAGTGCGCCGCACAATAAGCTTGTAAGATGCAAAATATTTGTTTACAGATAAATTCAAATTCTATTATAAAATATCTAAAAAAAAGGAAAATATATGTATTAATAATTTTTTAAAATGTAATTCAACTACATAAATTAAAATTATCTATTGGCCTAACTATAATTTAGGCTTCAATAGGTTGAGTCCTGTGGCCCCCTTCATGGAGTCTGTGGCCCCTCTAAATCTTAACATTTTCCTGTGGCCCCCTTCAAGTGTGCCATGGCCCCCAGGGAGCCATATGGCCCCCGGTTGGGAAACACTGATCTAAACAACGTCCAGCAAATTAATGTACTGATTATTATGTAATGAAATTATAAGTGAAAGGGTGTGATTATTGCCCATATTTGTTGCGTTTTTCGTGAAATAGTATGTGCGCTCTTGGTCAGTATTTTATGTAAACTTTTTCTTATTTTTTTTCTATGTTGCCCTGATAGTAACTGTATAAATATACAAATAATTGTTTCAAATGTAAAGCGATCTTTGATGAGGAATCGCTGGAATAGATTGTGAATTTGAAATTTGTGTAGCCACTGTAAGAAAATTTTCCGTTATTTTTTTTTGGCATGTATAGATTAGTTACAGGTTGTAATTTAATTATTAGTGTGAAATGTTATTTTATGCAAATGTGAAAATTATAGTTTTCGATTTTTATATGATACAAAAAATATGTGTGGAATTTGTCATTCTAATTATTTCTTGTCTATCTCAACTTTGAATTTGTTAAAGAAAAAAAAAATTGCAAAATATATAACTGTTGAATAAATTATTAAATTTGTTAAACGATATTAATAAGTTTTCCTAGTGAAAAACTTATTTTCAAGGGGGTGATGCGAGTGTAGTAATGCCTAGTTAAGAATATTAATTTTTGTTTAATTAAGATTATAATGTTTAATATAAATTATTTACTAATAATTGTGAAATTACGATAAAGTATGGTTGTTAGATTGTAATTGTTTAAAATTGGAAGAGTTGACAATCCTGAACAGAGGCCCAGAGAGCGGACTATCCTCAAAAAGACAGTCATTCAGGCGGGGCTGGGCCCATAAGGTGTTTTGTTGGGGCCATGTAACCTTAAAATTAAATTAATTGTTTTGTGCCCCTCTCCGACGTAAAATTATTATAATTGAATCTCTCACTCGCATTCCCCGTTTAACTAAACCATTTTCGGAATTAAATAAAGTGTTAACAAGCGTTAAAAAGAGTATTAATGAATCCCCCTCTTCCCCCTTTGTGTTGTAACGGTTTTTGAAACGACTACGCTACCAAATTCATAAAGCATTTATAGCGAAGACGAGTGCAAGCGTGTAAAGAGAATGATAAATGGTAGAAAAGAAATTGATCAAAGAGTAGAAAGTAAAGTAAATAAGTAATTAAAAGAGTGATTAAAAAGGTATTCACGTAAACTCTCAGTTTTATCGTTTCTCTCAAACATATGCGAATTGTACCCGAATATATCTTCGAATATCACGAAAACCCTTCCTTTTGCGACTAATGAGGATATACAGGTGAGATCCTATTATCCCAGTATATGGTGGAGTAGGGCTTAATGACCTGCATCCACCACGCATCTCTCTCAATTTTTAAAATTTATTTATTGTATACGCGAAATCTGGAACCCCAATAAAGTTTTACAGTACGAGAATTGTCTCGAAGGGCTGTTGACGTTTGCGGACTACTAATTTTTCCTTTTCCATTCATAGGTAATGGTTTGGAAATTAACTTCTAGTTTCTAACATTTCATTTTCAGGGGAAATGATAAATTTACCGAATCTATTTTAAATGGGGCACCATAAATCCATTTACAAACTTATCTTCCAACCTTGTTAAGCACCTCATATAATTGAATGCCTATCATACGTTCAAATCTATCCCCAACTCATCGGCCCCTAAAGCAAGATCAAAAACAACGCATTTCTCTCTCTCTTCGAATGGGAATATCTGACACGCCCCAGATTTCACGGGGCAGCCAATCACAACCCTGTTGGGGGGAGCCCAGAACCTCTGGTTGGAGGCTAGGCGGGCCTATGCGATAAGCCCCGCCCAAAATACATTGATAGCCAATAGGAAGCTCGCGAATCAGGTATTGTTGGATGCTCACAATTACGAACCCCGTTTATAAAAGGGGGCACTTTCATCTCAGAACCTCAATTCAGTCGTTTTTTGGAACAGTGCTTTTGAAATACCCTGTCATGAGTCAGCTCTACAACTCTCCGGATTTGTTTGAAAACGAGGATGTCCCGTCGCTGTCTACACTATATTTTCAACGCTGTAGATCAGAATGAACTTCTCTCAACTCAATCCATTGAAGAAAGTTGCGATGGATTGCAAGAGCCAGCGGATACGTCATTTGAAGTGTAATTAATTAATTTGTATATATATATATATATTGCGGTTCATTCAGTGGTAGCTAACTTATAAAAGGCCATAATAAATACATTTTGAAAAACTAGTTTGGTTTGTGGTTTATTCTCTGTCTATATACAACGTTTCATTCAGTGTTAAATAATTTATAAAAAGTCGTAATAAAATGAAGTGAAATGCTATCTGTCCAGAGGCCCGGTCTCTATTATATATATATATATATATATATATATATATATATATATATATATAGTGGTGGAGCGGATACCTGCATCTGCATCATTTTTAACATCAGCACTTCTGACTGCGGATGTTATGCGGATATTACCTCTAATAAATTATGCAATGTACAATTAAATTATCTTATTAAGTAGCTTATAAGGCCCAGTCCTGCACATTTCATGTAAAGTATTAATTACACTGGTCAACAACAATTTTGTCACAAGCTTTTTGATGGGTGTTCTAAGTGTACTTTTTCATGCTGAATCCAAATATGAAATCAGATTTTTTCTATCAGGCTTAGTTTACTTGTGACGCTATGTTCATTTTTTCCTCATTTAGCATGATCACCGGATAAAAAAATAACATATTATATATAATTAAGTATATAACAATATTATAATATGAAACATTATAAAAATAATAAATATAATAATATATTATATTAATTAATATAACTATAATAAAATATATTAATATTAATATATATGTTGTATTAATTTTTCTGTAAAATTAGTACAATTTATTCCTTTGGGGAGAAAGTTCTGATAATGCTGGCAGGATAAATTTGGTCGGAGCAGCAGACTGTGCAGGTTGACACATGTTTGTACCTGTTCAGACATGAGCCTAGTTTCTGTGTGTAGAGCAGCTCCAAGTCACTCTGCTTGTAAATGTCACAGTGTTAACAGCTAGTGTCTGTTGCTTCTTGTTAATTTTACACCAGTGTTGGATTCATATAGATGTTTTGTAATGCCGCGGAACTGTCTGAATCATCCTAATTCCTTTTGTTATGTATGTGGTGATCTAACTTTAAAATCCCAGAAACGTAACTTTACACCATTAGTAAAAAAATGCTATGAACTTTATTTCGGATGTAAAGTAGGCGATCAGGACAAGAGTTGGGCTCCTCACATTTGTTGTGTGACATGTGTAAGACTACTTACAGGATGGCTAAACGGTTCACGTCACATGCCATTTGCTATTCCAATGATTTGGAGGGAACCCAAAGATCACACAACAGACTGCTATTTCTGCCTGGTAAATACAAAGGGGATCACTTCAAAAACAAAGAGCCTTATGAAATACACTAATCTACCGTCTGCAATGAGACCAGTTCCCCACAGTGCTCAACTTCCAGTACCAAATCCTCCTGAACATGTAAGTTTAAGTGATGAGGAATCAAACGTAGCTGTAGCATATCACGAGGAAAAAGATGAAGACATTTCTGATCCAACATTCCAGGCTACCTTTTCCTCCAATGAACCACATTTACTGTCACAAGGAGATCTAAATGACCTAGTTCGTGATTTGAAATTATCTAAGAAGCAGGCTGAACTTTTAGGTTCAAGATTAAAGGGTTGGAATCTACTGCAACGTGACACTAAAGTTTGTTTTTTCCGCAACCGCCATGATGAATTCAAAGAATGGTTCTCCCATGAAGATGGACTTGTGTTTTGTAAAGATGTTAATTCAGTCATGGGGGCTCTTGGTCATGAACATAACGTGGATGAGTGGCGATTGTTCATTGACTCCTCAAAAGTCAGCTTGAAAGCAGTCCTTCTTCACAACGGAAATAAATTTCCTTCTGTACCTATTGCACATGCTGCAAACATGAAAGAGTCATACGACAACATGAAGTTGCTTTTAGAAAAGTTTCAGTATCAGAAATATAAGTGGAATATCTGTGGAGATCTGAAGGTCATTGCACTTTTGCTAGGGTTGCAGCTAGGTTACACCAAGTACTGTTGTTTTTTATGTGAGTGGGACAGTAGGGACAAGCAAAACCACTACGTTAAGAAGGATTGGCCAAAACGCACCTCACTTGTTCCAGGCAAGAAAAATGTTGTGAATAGTTCACTTGTTGACCCTGAGAAAGCGTACCTTCCTCCTTTGCATATCAAGCTTGGACTTATGAAAAACTTTGTTAAAGCGATGGATAAAGCGCAAACAGGATTCACATACTTGAGAAATAAGTTTCCCGGATCAGTGATGCCAAGATTAAAGAAGGCATTTTTGTAGGCCCTCAGATCAGAGAATTGTTAAGAGATGAGAGATTTGAAGGAGAGTTGAATGAAGTTGAGAAAGCTGCGTGGCAGAGTTTCAAAAGTGTCTGCACAAATTTTTTGGGAAATCACAAGGCCGAAAACTATCCTGAAATAGTAGATCTTCTTAAGTCTTACCAAGCAATGGGGTGCAATATGTCATTAAAGGTTCATTTCTTGGACTCTCACTTGGACTTTTTTCCGGAAAACCTGGGTGCGGTAAGCGACGAACATGGTGAGCGTTTTCATCAGGATATTTCTGCCATGGAAAACCGTTACCAAGGCAAATGGAGCCCCAGTATGCTGGCTGACTATTGCTGGACTCTTAAGAGAGACATGCCTGAGGCAAAGCACAGCAGAAAATCAAAACAAGCTACTTTTTAAACTACAGGTATGTCTTTTCGATCATATTTTAATAAGTATGTAACTATATGGGTTTTTAAAAATTAAATTGCATGTCACACAAAAACCAGACCTGATAGAGAAATTTTACAAACTTATTTGGATTCAGCACAGAAAATACTATAAGAATAAGGTATTTTCATTCTTGGGACACGAAAAACATTTTTCTTTTGTTGCCCAGTGTTATTAATGAACAAACAAATATATAAACCTCAAAATATAAATACCTGGTAACACAGAAAATTGAATGAAACTTGGTTCATTGAATTTTCTGTGGCTGAAACTCGAGAAAGTTATTATTTTTATCAATGAAAATATTAATATTAATTTTAATTCTTCTGCATTGCCTGTCATAATAGTTATATCACGAAATTTGAAAAATTGTCATATATTCATAATTCTATATTATATTGATAGATTAACTAAATATCCGCATCCGCGGATATTGAAATTAAAGATCCGCATCCGCGGATATTGAAGTTAAAGATCCGCATCCGCGGATATTGAAATTAAAGATCCGCATCCGCAGAAGTTGAAAAACTGACATCCTGCCCACCACTAATATATATATATATATATATGTATATATGTATTATATATATATATAAAATGTTCTTCTGTGTGTATTTTGGCGAAAAACAAGAGGTTTTTAATTATTCCCCATTCTGTTTCCTTCGTGGTTATTTCGGCATATATATGGTGTGGTTTTAATAATACATTTCTTAATAATTTAAAAATTTATAGAAAGTTGTACAGGTAGGGCTTTAGAATAACCAAAACTTTTAAGATTACCCGATGCTTACTTTTGAAACCTGTCAGGATATCGTGAAAGGATATCTACCCAGAGGTCGAGGCCCGGTCTCTATTCATTATATTTTTAATGCGTCTATTTCTGAGGGGTGCGTACCAGATAATTTCAAGTTAGCAAACGTAACACCTATCTTTAAGAAAGGCGATAAAGGTGCGGCGGGAAATTATAGGCCAATCAGTTTAACGTCTGTTGTAGGTAAGCTACTGGAATCAATAATTAGGGATCGTATAGTCGAACACTTAGAAGTGCATAAGCTAGTTAGAAATACGCAGCACGGATTTAGGCGAAACAAATCTTGCTTAACTAATCTTTTAGAATTTTTCCAAAGCGTGGTTGACGCTTACGATAGACATCGGGCGGTTGATGTAGTGTATTTAGATTTTCAAAAAGTGTTTGACCGTGCTGCACAAAAGACTCATTGAAAAAACTAAGGCTCATGGAATCAGGGGTGTAGTAATAAATTGGCTAGAAGAGTGGTTGCGAGGCAGGAAACAGAGGGTGGTCGTTGATGGAGCGGAGTCGTGTTGGGCTAATGTAGCGAGTGGCGTTCCTCAGGGTTCTGTATTGGGCCCCTTGCTTCTTCTTATATATATTAACGATTTAGATGTCGGCCTAGTCAGTACAGTTTCAAAGTTTGCGGATGACACGAAGCTGGGTGGTAGGGCGATTAATGACGAAGATAGAGGTAAAATTCAGGAAGATCTGAATAAAATCGTTGATTGGTCAGTCACATGGCAAATGAGATTTAACGTTGATAAGTGCAAAATTTTGCATATAGGTTCGCGTAACGGTAATTTTGCGTATAGTATGTCAGGGAAAGATTTAACAAGCGTAGAGCAGGAAAAAGATTTAGGAGTTATAGTCACTGGTGATTTAAAAGTAGCGAAACAAAGTACAGCAGCGGTCAATAAGGCGAACAAAGTGTTAGGTTTTATAGCTCGAAATTTTGAGTACAAATCGCGCGATATTATAGTTCCAGTTTATAAATCATTAGCTAGACCCCATTTGGAGTACGCGGTCCAATTTTGGAATCCGCATATGCGCAAAGATATAGACAAAATCGAAAGAGTTCAAAGACGAGCAACTAAGATGATTCCGTCGCTTAGGTTAAAGTCGTACGAGGATAGGCTTAAGGAATTAAAATTGACAACACTCGAGACTAGGAGGTTAAGGGGTGATCTAATCTAGGTTTTCAAAATTATGAATGGGTTCGATAACGTAGATAGAGATAGCTTTTTCGAAATATCTCAATATAATAGGACTAGAAATAACGGGTGTAAGTTGACAAGTAGAAGATTCGAGACAGCAGTTGCGAAAAACTTTTTTACGCATAGAATAGTAAATAGCTGGAATAGTTTGCCGGTAGAAGTAATTAGTAGCAAGTCTATAAACATGTTTAAAAATCGATTAGACGCATATGTTGATAGAAAGGGTATAGTTTAAGGTAGTAAAATTAAGGCTTTCTGGGGATAGATCCCACAGCTCAACACAAGTGTTGTGGGATATAGGGAGGCAGCGTCTTGGGTTAGGGGATACTCTCTGTCCTTACACACCCCATTTAAAGAGATTCCTCTGCCGAGCGGTGCTCCCCATAGTACTGTGAGGTATTGAAAAACTCATGATCTTCACTTGCCACACAAACACCTTTAAATGGGAGACTCAAAATGGGTGCGCACACATTTCTACATTACTGTACAGTCTTTACAGCCACACCTACACTTTTCCACGTAAGTGTATATATTGTAATGTATATGGTTGTAAATTTTGACTTGGTCCGCAATCGATATGGACCGTGACTTGATGGATACCGTAATGAAATTGACTGGATTCTTTGGATCTGATATATTTGCATGTCCGTTATAAATAGATATAGAGTGTAACATATTTGTGGATAGTAGTCTTTTATGACTTGATCCTCTGGATCCAGAGATTCTATCTTTAGTTTTAAATCGATAATTAATTAGTTTTAAATTGATAATTATTTAGTTTTGTAAAAATCGGTTGTTGCCAATTTACCGGCAGTTTTTACATAAATTTCTCTTGTTCTTGTGGTTCGAACCCACGTAAAATTGTAGGTCCCCTCCGCCACCACGGAGGACATACACAATACACGATTACGAACACAGTTATGTAGACCAGCCATGAGTGGATCCTAGGGTCTTTGTTGGTTTGAAACATTATAACATTATAACATTATTATATATATACCTTTGGTACCTTTGATTAGCTTCCGCCCGAATTGTTCATTATGACGAAGGTCGGGCTTTTCACTCCGCCTTAGAGGATATCTGCTTTGTGATCATAATTTGCCAGGCGTCCTAATCGACATTTGTCCTCATTGTATCTCTTTAACCAAACTAATTAATTTTACTTAACTTTATTTCATTCAGTATGAACTAATCATGTTAACTTCTCATTAAAGGAGCGAAACGGAACTTGAACGTGTTATAGATACTTTTCGTTTTGATGAAAGGGGAATAAATGATATGGATGCTTTACCGCACAGCCAACCCAGCGACCTGAATACAGAGGTCGCGGTGTTGGCTCACATCCGGTCTAACGAATGTCAGGTCATCGAGGAAGTAATGTAAGTATTTTTTGGGGTTGAGAACAAAACATAATGTATTTTAATTTAATTTATTAAATGGTAGAAAACATGTACAAAGCGGAACCAGTGTCCATTAAAGAAGCCTTAATGGCGACATTTTACAGATACATCTTTACACAATATAGATACAGGCCTTTACACAAGACAGCGGGTGCTAATGTAAAAATGAACAATGAATAATCAATATTCATTTTTACATAAGAACCAAAATCACTTAACGCGAGTTTGGATAAAATTTTTATTTGTTGCTTTCTATTTTTTTTCAATGTCACAACCATGCGACCTACCATTCCTATGGTTTAAGTCGTATCCATATTTCAACATCTTATCTTGACCATTATCCTATATCAATTTTATTAAATATTCATTATTACTCGTGTCAGCCTATGAAATGTGTACAAAACTATTTTTTTTATTTTTTACTTTTTAATTTAATTATTTCACCTCCCGCAATGAACTCGAAAACGCTTATGCAAGTGTAAGAAATTCGATGATCACAGCATAAATCGAACATCTGAAAACGTGAAACCTCCTGTCCCTCTGATTCAAATTTATAACATATAACATATTATAACATATTATGTTGTACTGTATATAAATACATACCGTATGTGCCCATGTACTTCGTGTTGTACTAATAACCAATATAAATATAAAAACACGGTAAGAATTGTAAGTGACTAATGTACTTAATAATGTAATTGATGTAATGTACTTTAATGAAACTGTAATTAATGACAATAATTTAATATATAATGTATTAATGTACTTTAAATGGAATTGCAATTAACGATACTAAGTGAAATGTGAATTAATCCATAATCGTAATCATAATTGTAATAAACCAAAATTAAAATGTACTCAGTAATGTACTTATATATATTGTACTCATGTACTACTCCGAAATTATGTCGCCTTTACAAATGTATACTCGGCGAAAATACAATAATTTTTATTTTTATTTTTTTGGAAATCTTTCAAAAATCTGATCATGTGTTTAAAGGGGAGAAACTTAACGTTCAAACTGCACTCCCCCAAAACACGGTAAGAATTGTAAGTGACTAATGTACTTAATAATGTAATTGATGTAATGTACTTTAATGAAACTGTAATTAATGACAATAATTTAATATATAATATATTAATGTACTTTAAATGGAATTGCAATTAACGATACTAAGTGAAATGTGAATTAATCCATAATCGTAATCATAATTGTAATAAACCAAAATTAAAATGTACTCAGTAATGTACTTATATATATTGTACTCATGTACTACTCCGAAATTATGTCGCCTTTACAAATGTATACTCGGCGAAAATACAATAATTTTTTATTTTTATTTTTTTGGAAATCTTTCAAAAATCTGATCATGTGTTTAAAGGGGAGAAACTTAACGTTCAAACTGCACTCCCCCAAAATTTAGAGTATATATAAAGCATGTAATTGTAAAATAATGATTAACTTTTACTTCGACTTCACTCCCTTGTTAGCAGCCTCTCAGCGAGGAGGGGGCAGAGGCCCCTTGCCTCCTTAATTTTTTAGATTCCGGCCTGAGCCATGGTCGAAAGAGGTCGAACTTCTACCCCTGTAAATTCAGAGCACTACTTGTACATTTTTAGAAGTAAATTACAGTAAAAGAAAGTTTTTTATCTTTTCCTTCGAACCGTGCTCTCGTCCGAAAACTCAGTCAATAGAGAAAAATAATTTCCCGACACGTTATAAGAAGCATCAGAGAATCTTCAGAGAATTTAGTAAGTTTCCACGGAATCCTCCGAACTCACCCAGTGGCATAGAGAGGGAAGAATTAACAGTCTGTCGACCCTATAGCGAGAGAAAAAAATTAGAATGTTATAGAAGAAAAACTATCGCGAGAAATATCCGTTGCTGCCTCCTAACCAGAACCCCCGTCCATTCGAACCAACCCAGGGCCATAGACGGAGGGGTCGGAGGGGTTAACACTAACATATGGGAAACTTTTTTTTATTTGTCCGCATACCGTTTTATCATTCATTTCAGTGTCGCACAAATAGAATAATTTTAAAAAATTTATAAATCCCTTCCCGCGTGACATGTGCAGGAGAAATAAAAGGCTGTACATTCCGCACGTGTTACTAAAATATCATTGGAGGCGGTAAGGATTTCATACAATCTCAGGTACATGTATCTGCTCGATAAATTATACAACCAAAGGGTCATTGCAGGGCTGAGTGGCGAGTGAGTCAAAATAGTACATTCTTTATCTATTTTTAAAATAAAGTGCAAACCAATGAATCCCCTCACTCCCCACAATGTCGGCGTTCACGATAATCCAGTACCAGTTTCTCGTAGTTGGCAATTTCAATATTTCATTCTTCGCAAACACGCCGATAAATTTGGAGCGTGTGATTCGGTCACTTTTCATTACTCTCTGGAGTGTATTTGCATCCATTTTAAAAGTCTGTGATGACGTTCCTGAAAAGGTCAACTTCTATCAGCACCTGTGATTCGATGTACACGAGTAAGCTAATAGGCGCGTCTGTAGGGTTCGCAAATTCCAACCTGACTGAGATGTTCCCACTCTGTTGTGGACTTAAGTGCGTATTTATACTAGCAGACAAGTCACACGTAATATCAAGTGAATAAATGTTAAATTCTACAAATTCTTTCTGCGTTACGCCAAACCCAAGTTCGTCACAGGCACCTGTATTATGAGTCACACTATTATAAGCTCTCGCGCAGAGCGGGAACACAGCTTCTCATCAGTAATCAGCAATCATAGTCACTCCCAATGCGACGCCATTTACGTATAGAGTTATATTTTTAAGGCAGAAATTCTCGAATTTAAAGGCTCTTATTATGTTTTGCATTCGTCGAGGAGTGGTCCTGCATTCCAATTAATAACCTTTTAGATAGAACTCCAAGGGCCACGTTTTCTAGTTGCTTCCAGACCAACCCGGCGGGCACGGTGTATAGTTTGATCTGTACTCTGTTAATTGGGTATTTTATTGTGGCGTGTATTAAGTTTTTCTCAATTTCTATTTGTTTCAGTGAACTTAATTTCACTCGGAGTACACGTAAATACATTTCCATTATGTGAATCACAACGGGTTTTGCGCTCTCTTCTTGATCAGACCCCAGATTTATGCAGATCTCAGGACTCGTGCGGTTGAGCTTTAGTTTCAGATCGATGCCGTTCATTAGCAGTTTCTCCTGGAACGTGAAGTCGCTATGAAGACGACCAAAACTCGTATATATTTTTTTTAGAATTTTTAAATTTATCCTTTATACCACTTTCATCTTTAGTCTGATAATAGCCCTCGGCGGTTAAAAAGGTGTCCTTCGCTTCTTTCGAAAAGTTAAGGACATTTTCCAGAGAGGCTCGTAGGTGATAATACCTCGTTCCTGCCGAGATGGTAACCTGATTTAAATACACCTCACACTGGCTGAATATGGAGTGTAGAAAGTTGGTTTGGGTATGCAGAGTAACTATCATCGCAGTCCGTTCCATCTGAATGGGCTATACGCAGTTTAGCGTACATGTGCATGCAGCTCGGGTCAAAAAGTTAAGGGTCTGATCTGGGTGTCACGAATTCTATAGGGGCACTCGGCGAACTAGTTGTGTTTGATGGGTTAATTGTAATAAAGTCGTTATGCTCAATAAAGACCTGAGTGGGGGCATTTCAAAGAGGGACAGATCCGATTTACAGCATTGTGAACTACACAGATGGATGAAACGCGCCATCACGAGTCTGAAATAGTACCACCTCTCTTGACAACTAGTAATCAGCCTATGATTCGTGAGAGTAGTGTCCTCAGCTTATTATCAGTTAAAAAAGCGATTAGCCATGGGCTTCATACGTTTAGAGCACTTCTTTTTTTATTCCCTTTTACGTTTCGCGCCACGTGATGGTAACCGCTTCTTCCTGGCTGTTCTCTTCTTTCTGCCACCACGCATTTTTCTCTTTGCATCTTTGATGATTTCGTCTCGTGTACGTTTTAAATGTTTTTTTAGAACTTCTTTAGTTGTAGTTCCAAGCATTAGGTCTTCTACCGCGTTAAAACCTGATTGTAACGCCTTCCTCCCTAGGTATCTAGCATCCCTCTTCAACAGTGGGACAGCGGTGCGTAGTATTGTTGAAAAAATGGATCCAAGCCCACTCGCACGCTATCTCACCCTTCGAGAGACTGTGAATGGCTTTCGGGTTATTATAACAGACGAAAGTGTAGTTTCACTGTTAATTTCCCATCACCGAATGGAAAATGTTTTCCCTCAATCGTCCCTATAAATATCGAGATGTTGGTTAATAGATTAGTTGCAACATTCACATGATGGGGTTTGTCATATGTAATGCTCAAACTTTTCCCTCTATGGTAGGTGATGTGTGCAATGCGCAGCAGGCGCGCCTGGGTGTCCCCAACAAATTGATGCTCTGCGATATTGCTGTAAATATAGCACATATCTGGGGATGGGCAGCTTTCACTCAATTTCTCCATCTTCAGCTCATACATTAAACTGTACAAGTCATGTTGTGCCTCGTGAAAGGTATCTCTTTGGAGAGCTGCACTATATCGACCCTTAGACACAATTGTGAACAGCTCTTTATCTTTAATATTTCTACTAAGCGTTCATTTTAACTTCATTGTGCGTGCAGACGTGTTTATGTTTACGTCTTCAAAAAGTAAATCGTTTGTTAGGTACGACTTTTCAAGACACTTGTTTAACCCCGTCACAATATCCATGGCTGTGTCATAATGACCGATTCCCAGCGTTACATTTGTACTATAGTTCTGTACCTCACCGAACAGGACTGATCGCATAGTATTGTCTAAGGTTATGCCTAATTTTTCACATTCATCGATTCTTCTAAGAATCAGAAATATAATTTGCTCATTTTAAAAATTTGGTGGCTAACTGTAGTTCACATAAACCCACCTCATACGAATCACGCTCCAATTCAATGGGTCCGTAGAGTTCTGTCACAAAGTTGGCCAGGGTGTTGTTAGGATGTACAGACAGAGAAGAAGAGGACGGGTAAGTGACATAGAAGTGGTTAGGAGCCATGATGCATACTAATTAAGCTTCATTATTGCAGCAGCTTTCAGCTTTTATATAGGTGTTGAAGCTCTTTGGGTAACCCAGCCACTTTACCAGGTAAGTTTTTCTCTTTCCTGAACCTTTGCTGCCTAAAGTTTTTTCAAATTTAAACACACTTTTTTCTAAATTAAATGTAACTTCTTCAACTCCGCGGTAAAAGCCTCCAGCGATCTCTTCCCCATTCAAATCTTCAACGTAGTACATCATTATCTCACCTTTAGGTCTCATAGCACTAACTTTAAAAATCTCACGTGTCCACCCTTGCTCAAATCTCTTCGCGAATTTATTTCCCGAACGTTATAGCCTTACATAATCATTGATTTTGAAATGTGTAGAGTGTGGTGGCGGTGCTCCATTTCTTCTCACCTCTGGGCGCGTATCTCTTTCTAAAACTTTGTTAGGTGTTGTGCCAATCGTACGGTGGTGTGAATGGTTGTATGACGTCGCCAATGACCCGAGAACGTTTATATATCTCTATGTGTTTTTATGTGTAAAATAGCGATGCATGCGTTCCTTTATGGTACGTTGAACTCTTTCAGCTAAAGAGGCCTCATGTATAGAAATGCTAGTGTAGTAACTGATATTAAACTCTGTCAGCATACTCAGAAAAGCGCGACCTTAAATTCTTTCCCACATCCGTAAAAAAATAGCCAGGAACCCTATCTTCTTTTAACATCATGGTTTTGATCGCTTTAGCAACTGTTTCAGGCGATTTGTTTTCCAGTGGAATTAGCCAAAGATATCTAGAGAATACATCTATTATGAATAGGATGTAGCGGTATCCGACATTATACACTAAATATCTTTGCATGTCTGTTAAATCCGCTTGCCAAAGAGAGTCAGTCGAAGCCGCTGTTGTCTTGGCCGTTTTAAACCATTTTCTCACCAGCATATGAAGTGTATAAGCATTCTGCTCCCGCAAAAACCTCTCAATATCTCTTTTCTATACTCCGGAAACACCTCTGTACAGTCTATTAACGCCGCCATAGGAGGCGGGGTTAGAAATGTCATAATAGCGTTTACTTAATATTATAGCCATTTGCGTATTTTAGAGACACGTGGATAAAGTTGGCCGTTTGTTATCTTCTTTCTCATCTTCAGAGACGCTGCTGCTCGGGCCGATGGCGTACTCAGTTGTGACACATGCGAGACTTGATCCAAGTCTTTTAACGTATTCAATGTTTTTGGGACATTTATTTGTTGTAGTCTTACTTTAATATGCGTCCATCCTGTTGGTGAGGGCCTGTCCCTCTTTCTCACCAGATCATGAACAAAGAAAACGATGTTGGATCCTTGTACCCTTGTTCTTTCAACAACGACCTCGACCGTATCGGCCCAGTGTATGATGGGGTCCTCACTCAATAGATTATAAATACTTAAGCCTTTATTCCTCAATGTATATGGGAGACTGCTTTTTAATACATGTTCGATGTGCTGTGTTCCGTTATTCTTTGGTTGGTCATCTCTAACGTCGGGCCCAGGTCCTGTGTCTCCATGCTCAGCGTTGCTCGCGCTGTGCCTAATAACCACGTGATTCTTAAAATCTTCGTACTCATGAAGAAATTTCTGCAAAGCCTCTTGTACAAGATCCTTTTCTCATCAGGTTTATTACTTATGCACAAATTTTGAGAACATCTTCCCCTTATCCTTAATGATTTTAAGCATAAATACAGTTTTTCCACATCCTTTATGACCAGATATAATACATGTGGAGGGGTTTGTGAACCTGAATTTTTCTACAGATTCTATCTCTAACAGTCACACCCCTAAGTGGGTCATTTACAAACTATTACAAATTTTGAGTGCTGTTCCTTATATTCTTGTTTTTCTTCTTCCACAGAACCGTGAGTGAATGACGAAGAAGGACAGCCCCCCCATCATCGATATCACAGATGAAACCGATGGCCGTGTAGCTACAGAATCCTTCCCCGCTAACGAACCCTCACCAGCGACACCTGTAGCATGCGACAGTTCAAAGCGGAAGCATGATGAAGAACCCTCCACGTCAGGTATAAAGCGTGCCAGGATTGCGCCGGTTGGTAGACCCCAAGTAATAGAGCCCCAACCCTCTACGTCTTACGACACAATCCCCATAATAGTACCTTCCTCAAATATGCTTCATTATTCCTGTTCAGTTCCGGGTACTTCCTCCACAGCAGCAGCAGCTTCTCATACTGTGGAGGACGGTATAACAATCGAGTTGGTGCGCTCCGCTACCCCCACCCCTGCCCTGACTAGAAATCGGTACGTGGTCAGGGTTGACCCTTGCTCCCTGTATACCAACGGTATTGACCTGCGACGCGTAGATGAAATATTGTGGAGTTTGCCCTTCAGAACGTTATTGCGTGAATGATGTGCGTGTGCTTAGGGTATGTTTCCATGCCTTTAAAAGGATGTACATAGCCCGTTTCAAATGCGATCCGCTGCAAGTCGAGGCCACGATCGCCTCATTATGTTTTACAGTGCTCAAGAATAACTTTATGCCTAAAGACACCTTAGCAGTCATTCACAGAAACAACCCCCACAGTTATGGGCACAAGGCTATTTACTGGCTCATACACCTACAGCAACAGACCGGGGTATACATAAAACATGCCAACAACACGGATGAATTACCCGTTAAGATCAATGGTCGTGTTTTTTAGGTTGATGGACAAAGTGAGGATCCAACCACTGGTGAGAAGACTGTGTATTCATTTTACGGCTGCTGGTGGCAAAGATGCCCGCGCGCTGAGTGTGCCATCACAGGGGACCTCCATGGAAGATCGCCCGCCGACAGCCTCGCATGGACCCGTAACTGCGATCAACTTATAGGCTCCCAGTTCACTCACAAGATCGTGTGGGAGCATGAGTATGATGCACGGATGGAAACAGATGACCAGTACCGTGAAGAAATAACGGCCATCAAACGTTCAATAGTGCTAGACCCCCCTCAAATGCGGTGACAGCTTGTTTGGAGGGCGTACAAACCCACTCAAGCTATACATTCCTCCTACGGAGGGCGTGAAACTCCATTACTACGACTTCTGCTCTTTGTACCCCTACGTGATGAAGAACAATCCGTACCCCGTAGGTGCGCCAGAAAAACTGGTGGGTCCCACGGTCCCATCATCCCAACCATCAAGGAGTTTTCAGCTAACTTGAATGAGCGCTACTTTGGACTCTCTTCCGTAGACGTGCTGCCCCCTCGCGATTTACGGATGCCGATCTTACCCGTCGTTATAGATCACAAGCTCATGTTTCCCCTTTGCGTGAAGTGCGCAGAGGAGAACAACGGTGATTGTAACCAAACAACCAACCAGTTTAAGATCAGAGGTGTATATACAAGTCCTGAGCTGGCCCTAGCCGTTCGCCATGGGTACAGAATATTGAAGATACATTAGGTGTGCAGGTTTCAGAAACTACCCAACCTTTTCACACCACATATAAACGCTTTTTTGAAGTATAAGGTAGAAGCATCAGGATATCCGCGACGGGTTGATAACGAAGATGAAAACACGGCTTATATTCAGCGTTACTGTGCCAATGAAAGTATATAGCTTGACCGATCCCAAATTGTTAAGAATCATGGCAAGCGCTTTAGTGTAAAGTTGTGTCTGAACAGTCTTTGGGGAAAATTTGCACAGAATACCGGCAAAGGGAACGTTCATTTGCCAACGGTCCCGATAAAAGAGGTTATGGAGATCGTGAACGTAGGTAATACTTACATAATAAAGTACATCACCGAACTGGACACATATACCTCACTGGTTACAAACATACCTGTAGCCAGCTTCACAACGGCCTACGCCCGCATCAAACTTTGGGGTCTACTGCACTCTCTTGGACGGAGGGTACTGTACGCTGACACAGATAGCTTGATATTCACAGCGAGGGAGGGTGAATACATGCTCGCTATTGGAGAATTCCGAGGAGAGCTAACTGAAGAGATCAAGGATGAGTATGTTCATGGTACATACGCAGACTCATTTGTATCAAGAGGGCCAAATACCTATGGGGTACGGCTGAGAGTGGGGGATGATATGAAGTATATCATGAAGGCTAAGAGTAAGAGTAAGGCCAAGCAAGAGTAAGAGTAAGAGTATCACGCTTAACCATGCGAACCGTCGAGTCGTTAACTTTGACTCGTTGAAGGATCTAGTGTGCTTGGAAGATGAGGGCGACCAGCCACCCCAACTGAATGTCGGGACCCACAATTTTCGAGCGCAGAAACTGGGGTGTGTGAAGGAACTTAGGGGCACGAAGGTATGCCGTAACACATAGAGGAAGCGTTACCAGGTGCCTGGTACCTACGATTCCGTACCCTTTGGCTACCTTAATCCTTGATTGTATTTAAATATGTGTGTATTGTTAACGATATGTTTATTTATCACGTATATTTGCTTCAATTAAGGTTTCATTTTCTCCTTTCTCCTTTGCGTGCGTGCGTGTGTGTGATTGTGTGTGTGTGTGTGTGTGTGTGTGTGTGTGTGTACAGGAAAAGAGCTAAGCTCCGCCCACTGTAAGATCGGTCACGTGACTCCTGCTACTACCTGAGCATATCTCTATCCCTGCGTGCTCAATTGACCTCTGCATACCCTTGAGCTCAGATGTGTATTCTCCCCGTAGACGAAAAATTGTAATGGCTAGTGGTGGATACTGAAAAACTCCCTATTCCACCCTCCTTTGATACTTTTAAGGCTACATTAAACCGTGCGAAGGACCAAGATGTTCAAATACTCTACGGCTATTCTGGCGAGAACATTGTAGGATTTCGTAGTACAAACGATGTATTGAAGTTTGTTTTAGACCTAACCTTTATAAAATCTCACATATACCGCGAAGTAGAAGAACAACACGTTCAGAAGATAAGCAACGGTTATGGATAGTGAGTCTTGTTGATGAGTGGTGTGACAAGCGATATTATGTCATGTTACACCATACCGTCTACTCGTACTCTATGGTTGAGAATGCAAATCTTGTCATCATGGAGAATCTTAAGTATTTTTACCACTATATTAATATATATCATGACGAGATTTGTAGTGAGGTTGTGGCTAATGGCCTATATGAGTTTTTAACAGACTTTAGAGACGAGTATCGATTGTTAAACAAAATGGATAAATATGGGCATATGTTTCTCTCAAATAGTGCACCGGATTGTGAAGATGTTTAGTTTGTGGAAATGAATGTCTGGTGAGTGATAAAACATTTAAACCGGTAAGCCCCAGTATAATGGGGCACAAGTATTCACATGACTTTTTCATGTTGGAACAAACCCGTACACGCTTCATCAGTTTATGGTGTGACTCGCTCCCCACCATCGAGCCGCCCACCCGTGTACCTCACCCCTCCGAAACACACGAGTTCGAACAAACCCATACACGTTTCATTGGCATGACTCACTCCGCCCGTCGAGCCGATCCGCCTACCTGTGGGAGGCTCATAGTCATCTCAGAGCTTGAACCGACTGGACGTGCGAATACGATGGAGCTTCTTTTGAGAAGCATTCTCAACGCCGTGTTCGATGTGTCCGTGACAAAGTCATTGCGCATGTTCAGGCGCGAAACCGGTGCCATTAACTATGTACTTGAAACGACTTGTAGGCAGGCAAACTTGGTAAACGTAATGTTATTTATTTAAGTGTTGAGGAGATGAATAGAGTTACATAATTTTAGCTGCGGTATATGGGTCACAAATTCTGGTTGTTGTTGTTGTTGGTGGTTAGCCGATCAGCTCACCCTGATCGGCAAGCCGGCGGCACGCAGGTAACCAATCGTCCTCTCCGGAGTGGAACAGAGGTTCAGCGCACTAGTGATATTGTGTTGTGTTCTATGTTGTGCTAGAGCGGTACAGTCTGTCATAATGTGTTCAATTGTTTGTGGTGTCTCCTGGCACAGGTGGCAGGTGTCGTCTGTGGAGTTGTCTAGTCTGTGTTTACATATCTGTAAGTTGGGGTGATGTCCACATCGGAATCGTGCTAAGTTAACTCGATCCGATCTGCTCAGGCTGGTCTCTGACCTGCCAATGGGTGGAGGCTTCGCACCTAGGACCGCATTCTGACCGAGTCGTGTCAGTGCTTGGTGGGTTATGTGTGTGTGTGTGTGTGTGTGTGTGTGTGTGTGTGTGTTTTCTGTACTGTGTGAGGTCTGTCGGGTGTGGTATGGAATGGAGTATTTAGTTATAATGTGTATTTAGTTATAGGTGTTGGTGCATGATTGTACATGTAGTGGCAAGGGTATTGTGGGTTAGTTGTCGCTGCTGCCATGAATTGTGTTTCCCTCATGTCTAAATGTTCCCTAACTTTCAGTATTTTTGTTTGTGTGCAGGTGTTCTATGGGTGTTGTTTGAGTGCATCCTGTAATGATACGAAGTGCGTTGTTTTGTATTGTCTGTAAGGTGTTTAGGTGTGTGTTTGAGATAATGGGTGCCCAGCATGGACTAGCATAGTCCATAACTGAGCGAATATATTGTTCGTATGTGAGTGATGTTGTTTCCTGCTGGTGTCCAAAGTTTATGGCTGTTAGTACCCTAAGCGTGTTAAGTCTTGACGTACCTTTGTTTTTAATATCCTGTGAATGTGTGGAATGTTTGTGTTGTTTAGTGTAAGCTGTGGAGTTATCTGGTGTTCTTTTGTGTTGCTTGTAAGCAAGGTGATGGTCGATTTTGTGGGCGCTACTTTGAGTCTTGTGTGTGAGAGAACAGAACCTTGAGAGACCCCGTTCGGAAAAAGCTTGTTTTTGGATGACTTGCCATTAAATGTGACATGTGAATATCTTCCTGAAAGATAGTTGCTCAGCCACCTTTTCGTGTTATTGTGCATGTTTGTGTTGAGTATTTTGTTTATGAGAGGGAAGCGTAGGATCGCATCAAATGCTTTACTAATGTCTATTGTTGCTAATAGTGTACGTTGAGCTGGTCGTCTGGAGTTGATGCCATCCTTGATGTGCTGCGTGAGGTTAGTGAGTAATGTCGTTGTTGATTGGTGAGGTCTGAATCCATGTTGAGTAGGCGATAGCGGTATGTGTGGGTTGGTGATTTGTAAGATTAATCTTTCTGTTACTTTGGAAGGTGTGCATAGTAAAGTAATAGGTGTATAAGAAGCTAGTTCTGTTGGATTTTTGTTTGGTTTGAGTAGTGTAATAATTTTACCTTGTTTCCATTATCAGGAATAATACAGTGTTGGTATGAATATATGCTGATGTTTGTGAGAGCTAGTATTCCTTGTGGGCCCAAATGTTTAAGGTGTATGTTAGATATGTTGTCTGGTCCGGTCGCCTTCGAATTCGTAATGTTTTTGATGATCATGGTTGTCTGGTCTGTATTGAAGGGTGTAATGGTGGTGCCGAGTCTGTAGGTTTTCTTGTGTCTGGCTGTTTGTCCGTCTGCGTGTTTCTGGTTGTTGTCTCTGTTTAAGTGATTTATCCTCGCGTAGTGATTAACTAGAATGTTAGCTTGTTGTGTATATATTGGGATATTATTTTCGCTGCGAAAAAAGGACATCTTCTGGTTTTCTCTCCGATCGGACTCGTTTTATACGTCTCTGGAGTCTCTGTAGGGTAGCAGTATATGCCTCTGAGTTCATTGTTTGTCCTTTCTTCATAAGGTCCACCAGAATCACCCCTTCATGTCCCAGAAGATGGTGTCCATAACCTTTCCTGCAGAGGGAGCCATTTTGAATTTTTTCTTGCTTGGGGAGTAGGGTGTGTCAATTTTGGGGGTGAAATGACTAAATTGAAAATCATGTGATTTGGTAGCAATTTAATGTAATCATTTGGCATAGAAAATAATATCCTTGCTTCAAAAACAATAAAAAATAGCTCCTACCTACATCAATTTTAATTAAAAAATTCCATTTTTCCATAAATTCGTAACAAAATAACAAATGTCCGCAAACATCCTATCAACATTTAAAGTGGCAATACGATATCATTCAGAGTCTTTATTTGAAAGTAACCAATGCAGTCATGTCCTTTTTGCTGCGGTTCCTTGACATCAGCATTCGGCTTGCTACTTGCGCTTTGATGTAGCCTTCTCGCCTCTCGTGACTGTAAACTTGACTAGCTGCTTCTGTGACCATTTTCACACATCTCTCCACACTCTGAGGGTGAGAAGGCCACTTTGGCACTTGCAGTGGGGGCTCTTTAAGTTGTGTTAAATCTTTGTTTGTTACACATGTTGTCAGTGGTGGCTCCAAAACTTCCGAACTCAAGTTAACTAATTCTGACAATTTCGTGGCACTGACGTTTATCGGAGGTACCTTCCTTGTCTGAACAGAGCAGTCTCCCAGCTGTCCATCATCTAGTGATGTTCCTCTAAGCTTTAGAATGATTTCCACAGCCTCAGTTCGCTCGTTGGTACATTGGCTGCAGAGTATTGCTTGCAAAACTGCCTCTGGCCTAGCATACCAAGCGGACCTTCTCACCACAGGTAACACGATGTCCACCACTACTTTCCTTTGGGTTCTCAGTAGCTGTAATTGAAACAAGATGTGGTTGGGCCCCTCCATCCACATTGGATTAAGTTTTACATTGAACCAGTGATTAAGATAAAACCCAATAATAAATTCAACAATCAACATCAAATTCTGTAGCATTTTGCCCTTCAGTGCATGTTTGGAAACCCAAATCCTGCAGAAACGAATCGCTGTAGTTAACCAACGACTGTGACTTACGGGTCCAATCTCCAAGAGAGCCAGATTTTGAGGCAACTCTCCTGATCTGATTGCTTGAACAATACGATAAGCGTAAGATTGATCCGTGCTGAGGTCTTTGATAACTTCTTCAGACAACACTGGAAGGGGAGGGCCTACTTCGACCTTTGGAAATTTTGTATTTATTTCTAATTCCGTTGCTTCATCTAGCATGTTGCCAAGGGGGCCTGACCACTTGTTGTTGCTCTTTGTAGGACCATCAAGTTCCTGGATGAGACGACGAAGAGGTAGTTCCCCTGTGTGCAAATCACATACAATCCAAACAAGCCTTCTTCCAAGTTTTTTCTCTAAATGCGTCATAACACCGCCCTGCCATCCAGTGTTCACCGCAGTTGAGTCTCCACCAACGGCCTGCAGTGAACTGTCAAGTCTTCTTTCTTGAAGCCAACATATTATTTGATCAGCAATTGCCTCTGCATGTTTCTTGCCTTCTACTTCTGCTTCTGGAACAAAGTGAAACAAATAGCGGCCACCAGGTTCGGAACACACAGAGTAGTGTTCTTCTTTGATGAGACAGGGAAACTTTCTGTCCATTCCCTCTACCTCTAGAACTTTCGCGGATAGGATGAGAGTAGTAGACTGGGATAACATATTTATGGGTAATGACACAAATCTGCGTTGGGTGGCGTTTAAAGAAAGTTTTAGGAATATTGAAAGGGAGTTTATTCCTCGTAGGCCCAAGCGCGCTAGTAATCGTGGTAGACCGAAGTGGTGGAGTAGGGAAATAGGAGAGTTTATAAACGAGCGTAATAGAGCGTATAGACTTAGTAAGCGTAATGGCCAGGTAGCTAACTTTAATAGATATATCGAGCTTAGACGTCAGGTTAAAAGATCAGTTAGGAATGCCAAGCGTAATTTAGAGATACTTATAGCTGCGGATAGTAAACATAATCCAAAAAAGTTTTTTGAATACGTTAATAATCGTAAGCCGGTAAAAAATAACATAGGCCCTCTAGTGGATGTTAATGGCGCTTTGGCTTCTGACGCTCAGGCGATGGCGGGTATTTTCAATAACTTTTTTGCGACAGTTTTTACCGTAGAAGACGTAAATAATGTCCCCTACGTGGATGATATCGTTCCATTTAGTAGCGAGACTATTTTAGATGAAATAACTGTTTACGAGGCTGAGATTGCGCATTATATCGATAGGCTAAAAGTTAGCAAGGCTCCAGGCCCTGACGCTTTTTATCCCAGACATTTGAAAGATTTGAAAGAAGTTATCGTAGGCCCCTTAACGAAGATCTTTAATCAGTCACTCGAGACGGGGATTATTCCTGAAGACTTTAAATTAGCTAACGTCACGCCTATTTTTAAAAAAGGCGACCGCGCGGTAGCTAGCAATTATAGGCCCATTAGCTTAACGTCAATTGTCGGTAAACTTTTGGAATCCGTAGTTAGGGATCGTATTATCGATCACTTAGAAAGTAGAGATTTGATTAATAGTAGTCAGCACGGGTTTCGACGCCATAGGTCTTGTTTAACTAATTTGTTAGAATTTTATAACGAAGTAGTGCGCGAATACGATAGGCATAGGGCAGCTGACGTTATTTATTTAGATTTTAAAAAGGCGTTCGATACAGTTGCGCATAGGAGACTAATTGCGAAGGTTAAAGCGCACGGTATACGCGGTCAGGTAGCTAACTGGTTAGAAGAATGGCTTCGTGCTAGGAGGCAGAGGGTCGTAGTTAATGGTAGTGAATCGGGGTGGTTAGATGTAGGTAGCGGTGTCCCACAGGGTTCAGTGTTAGGCCCATTGTTATTCGTAATTTACATTAACGACATAGATGTAGGATTGACTAGTAACGTGTCAAAATTCGCGGACGATACTAAAATAGGCGGTAAGGTTGTTAACGAGGACGATAGAAATAGGATCCAAGACGATGTAGATAGGATTATGGAGTGGACGGATAAGTGGCAGATGCAATTTAACGTAGATAAATGTAAAGTTTTGCATATAGGTTCCGCAACAATAATTACGCGTACACGATGGATGATAGGGAGTTAGCGAGCGTTGACGAGGAAGTAGATTTAGGCGTACGCGTAACTAAAGATTTAAAGGTTAGGAATCAGTGCCTGGAGTCTTGCGCAAAAGCTAATAGGATGTTAGGCTTCATAGCGCGTAATTTCGAATTTAAATCGAAGGATATTATATTGCCCCTTTACAAGTCCCTAGTCAGGCCTCATTTAGAATATGCCGTTCAGTTTTGGTGCCCGTACTTGCGTGAGGATATTGATAGGTTAGAAAGGGTTCAGCGTCGTGCCACGAAACTTATTCCGTCATTGCGCAATAAGCCTTATGAAGATAGGATTAAAGAGCTAGACCTGTATTCACTCGAAACTAGGAGATTAAGGGGGGAGGTTATTGAAGTTTTCAAAATCGTTAATAACATCGATAACGTAAATTTTGACAAATTGTTCACTTTTGATAATAGTAATACTCGCAATAACGGATTTAAGTTGCGTGGCAGGCGTTTTATTACTAATATCGCTAAAAACTTCTTTACGTTTAAAGTAATTGATAAATGGAATAATCTTCCTGCGTCAGTCGTTCATTCTACCAGCGTTAATATGCTTAAGAACCGTCTTGACAGACATTTTAAAGGTATTAACGTTGTTTAATTTAAAAAACAACAAAGTTAGCAACGGAAGCTCTGGTGGTGGTGCTCGAGGATGAGTCTGTTGACGATGAATGCCAGCTTGTGACATGCCAGCGTGTGATGCCAGCAATAAAATTATTAAAAAAAAAAAAATTAGACTAACACGAATGTAGATGTAGCTCATAGCGTAAACTAACCCACTTTTGTTTAACTTTACCTACTTTTTTTTTTTTTTTTTTTCTCTCTCTCTCCTTACTTTGCATGTCTCTACCTCTTTTCTTGCATGTTTGTAGTTTGCATGGTATGACAGTGAGTTAAGACTGTGTTTGCATGGTTTGTAAGCGTTCTTATTTTACTTCTTTTCATCTTTCACCCCTCTCCTATTCTCTCCGACTATCTTTCTGACTTGTCGGCAGTGGCCGGCGGATGATGATGGTGAGACACTTTTCCTCTTTTTCTGAATGAATGTTAACCCATGAGTGATAGGTGTTGCTCTTACTTAACCCCTTATTCTCTTCTCTTCTCTTAACCCGCTACTCTTTCCTTTCTCTCGGGCTAACCTTAGAGTGGATCTTAGGGTCTTTGTTAGCCTTAGCTTCTGTAGATCTGTAGATCTCTTTTTCCATCAAACAAAAGGCAAGAGAGACCTTCCTCCTTCAAATCTTTTTCATGATGATCAGATATTTCCTTCATTATTTTTTCTTGTGCTCTTCTTATCTTCTTATGATCTATCACTAAGGATGTATCTTCTCGGCTGATGAGGCCTGCATCTATCCAAGCGGCAGTGGCAATCTCTGCCGTCTCTCGTAGCTCCGTATGGTGACGAATACTGGCAAGGGCAATGTTTGAGATGTCTTTAGTGTTGTATTTCATTCTCTTCGGCGAAGGTTCAGATGGCATTTTGGAGCTATCATCTGATGTTGCTTCTTTCTGTTCATCTGAAGAGCTTTCAAAAAGTGAGAAACCTCTTGATAGAGCTCTTCATCTCTTTGGGTGGCTTCTTCACTCTTCCTTTTCTTCCTTTCTTCCTTCTCTCGGATTTTCTCTTTTTTCTTAACAATAACAATCTGTTTTTTGGTTTCTAAATAATCTGCCGAACCAATCTGCATACTTCCTTGGCCTCCTGCCTTTGTTCTCTGCACCTTTATGAAAGCCAGCTCCAAAACAGGGATCTTCTTCTCACGAGGACAGCGACAATCAATGTGAGGGTGAGGTTCTCTTCTGCATGAGGGAGAACAATTGGTTTCAGAACACAACTTTATGGGACACTGGCAGTTAAAAATGTCAAGAAGAGTATGAAGTGTGTGCAGAAATTTATTTTTCTTTGCTAGTTTTCCTTTACCAAGTGATGTCTCAACTGCTTTGTGCCACAGCTTTGTTAATTTTAGCTCAATAGTTCTATACTGATTGAGTACAGGTGGCTTGAATAACACGTTAGCTTTTTTCCACTGATGCAGAAGAGGGGGAATCATGTCCCTTATGAGCTCTTTCTCTGTGTAGTTCATTCTATCCTTTGTATTTTGTTGACGAAGGAGTAACCCTAGTCTCAGCATGTCTCGCACTGTTGGTAGTTCTGATACGGGAAACTCCTTGCCTGTACCGACTAACAGGCTCAAGTGGCATGACGACTGACTTCTTGCCTTCAATTTTGGCATCTTAGGAATATCTGAAAAGAAAGAAAAACATTTAAGTATTTTATATCAATTACGATGTTTCAAAGTTTAGTCATTCGATGTTCTAAAATTCAATAAAAAAATATTTCATGGGATTACAACATAATTAGAAGAATATGATAATAATAAATAATTGTAATAATCAATAACATTGCCCAACACCAATTTTGCTGATTTAATTCTAACACCTGTTTTTAGGTAACTTTGGTGTGCTGATTTCAAAAATCACCTTAGTTTTTGCCTATCAGGTCAGGTTTTCGAGCAATCAAATACGGATATTTTGGAGATATCGCATTTTGGCAGGGTTATGCCCAATTTTTTTTCTTTTCAAAAAATAAGTTTTTACATACTGAGAATCAGCATGGAAAAGTAAACAATTGTGCAGGGAGTGAACTTTAATATACAATGGTAATATTGACACATAAAGTGATTAAAAGTGTTTAAATAAGCAAAAAATGAATCCATATTAAAGCAAGCACGGGACCAGTTTTCTTAACATTGTCTTTTTCTTGTTTTCTTACTTTTCAGTGTTGATAAATTTTCTCTTATAGGACTTCCTAGAATGAGAGATGTCAAGACAATCTCTTTGCAGGCTCCAGCAGTAGTCAGCCATCATATGGGTATCCCATCTTCCTTGGTATCGTTCTTCCATCACTTTGATATCTTGGTGGAACCTTTCACCTTGCTCTTCACTAACATCACCAAGATTTTCTGGAAATTTATCCAGATGACTGTTGAGATAGTGAACTTTAATGCTCATGTTGCAACCCAACTGCTGAAAGTTTACAAGTAACGTCACTAGCGGAACCGGCTGCTCTCACTCCGCCAATGGGAAATCTCTCTCAGATCATGACGTCACGCTCACACCTGGGGAAATCACAGATACGCAAGATTTTAATATGTTGTACATGATCTTTAGATTTAATGCACAGATTTGCGCATTCCACAGATAAAATTTTAACAGCAAAACAGCTGTTAACAGGTCTCAAAAATCATCAATTTTGATAAGCGCCCTTCATGGATCACCCAAAATAGGCATATTGCATTGCACGAAAACTTGATGTGATGGACAAAATCTAAGGTGATTTTTGAAATCAGCACATCAATATTATCCAGAAACAGGTCTTAGAATTAAATGAGCAGCAAAAATCTTTTTTTTTGTTGGGCAGTGTAATCCATACTTACAGTTAAACTGCAGTATTCGTCTAGTAGGATAACTATGAAGTAGGTACAAGAGCAATAACAGCAAGCCACCGTCTATGACATCTAAGAGACAACTGAGGACTGAGAGTGAGGGACAGTTCTATTCATGTTGTGACTTGTACATTGCACAACAGCTATATGACCTTGAAAACACTCCATATGCGATCAGTGGGATAATTCTGTGACAGATGAATAGTTAATCAATTTATGTCCTATTATTTAGTAAAAGAGTCAATTTCTGAAACTTTAAGGTAAAATTGATGTAGGTAAGGGTTATTTTATTTAATTTTGGTTGGCCAATTTCAAGTTTTGACATGAAAAGACTATATTTTCACTACCAAAATTGATTTGAAAAAAGTTGACAAAATTGACACACCCTATTGGGGAGTCTGCGTGATGCCACTCTATGGATTGGCGTTTTGTTTCAGGTTCAAAGTGGTGTACCCAAGTTTCATCCCCAGTCACAATTCGTGAAAGGAAGTCATCCTCTTCTGTCTCGTATCGAACCAACGACTCAGAGGCAATTTCTTTTCTTTGGGGCTTTGTGATCTTCAGTCAGTTCGCGAGGAACAAACCGTGAACACACTTTTGAGTATTCCAGTGGCTGAATTATCGTATTCACACTTCCTTCACTAATTCCTAGCTCCACTGATTGCTCCTTGTATGTGACTCGCCGATTTGATCGAATGATGCTTTTAGCACGTTGCACAGTGTGAAATGTTACAGCCGATGCCGGGCGACCGCTGTGTGGCTCATCATCGAGTCTGGCTCTCCCTCTCTCCGATGATCTCACACGTTTAGACCAACGTCCAAATGTGCTTCGATCAACAACAGCATCTCCGTAAACGTTTTTTAGACATTTGTGAATATTTCCAACTGTTTCCTTCTCTGCTGTTAAGAACTCGATAACAAGTCTCTGTTTACGACGCACATCACTGTCAGACACCATTTTCGAAACTGCGTTAGCCATCGGTTTTATACAAGGGCGTTTAACTAAAAATTTCGATTTCGATTCTAGTTTTCAGTTTTTCATTTTATTTTATTTCATTTTCGTTTCAATTTCAGTATTTTCCAATTTCAGTTTTTTTAATAAAAGTTCAGTTTTATCAGTTTATCGATTCCAGTTCATATCAATTCCCCATCTCTGGTATAAACTTGGTTTTGCTTCCACCCGAATTATTTATTCTGACGAAGGTTAAGCTTGTCACTCCACCTGATGTATATATTCTTTCTCAGAGCTGTCGCTAAGTATTTTTTGTTTTTCTACCTTTGAATTTTTAACGCCAAATGTTTTTGTTATTTTTGTCCTGTTCTTTTTAAGGTTTATTATTATGCACACAAAAGAGATTTGCCTTTTGGCAGGACACATTTTTCAGACTTGTCCATGATTTTTGTTTTAAACACAAATCTTGTACAAAATTAGCGTTCATCCTAACTTTTACACTGAAGTTTTTAAACCACCGAGAACTTAACATTTACTTTAAGCTCACAAACCAATTACATTTTGAGTGCAGCTTCACAAATGTGATCTCACTGGCTTTGGATGTGAAGCTCAAAATTTTTGTGGCTGTTGTATTTTTTGTAAATTTATGGACTGACTTGCTTTTCCTCCAGTTCACAAAAGAGTAGAAAAATTTGTACAGTCGTGGTACACAAAATTATCATTTATTTTTACCACAAACAACACAAATTGTAAAATAGCTCCGTTTGACGGAGCTAAGAACTCTCGACGAAACGGTATAATATTGTCTCATAAGAAAGGACAAAGGGTGTCGATTTGTACTGAACAAGATTTCGACACCTTTAGGCGCCATCTACAAATAGAATTTCCTTCAGCATAACCCGTATGTTAAATAAACCCATCACTACAGGACTATTACACACAGGTTTGGACTGTTTGGATGTGATAGAAGATTGAGGGAAGTCTTTGTTTTCTGTGAAACACAAGTTATTTATGCAGAAACTTTAAATATATTTACAGTATTACGTCGATACAATATATGAGAAAGAGAAAACTTCATCAACTTGAGTAGTCTAAGCATCATCATCCTGTTTGCATATACGTTTTTTGTTTCGTATTTATCAATTATTACAAAAGAAATCTTTTATAACTTGAAGAGCCTAATCAATTTCATTAATCAGTAAAGTAACATAAATATCATTAACTGTTGCTGCAAAATAGAAGTCAACATCTTCCTTCCTTGACTAATCAATTTTAAAATTAGAAAGAGCCGTTTTGAGCCAAAAACTGAGATTTGTTTATAAAAAACCTCTGAACAGGTAGCTAAAACAACGTGAAAAAGTGTTAGCAGCTGACGAGGAAGCTTCTAACAGTGGCTGCATCCTCCAGCGCGGGACACGTCAACGCGAAGAAGAGGCGACGTCAAACAAAAACATCAACGCGCTGGTGGCCAAACTTCCTCAAATCTCCTTGCAGCGGGCTGTCTACGGTTGGCCAGACTGGCAGTCGACGGCCTGTTGCGTGGTAAGGTCAGAGTGCCGATCGGCTACCGGGGCCGGACCTATTCTCAGCGTGCTATTTTTTCAATTACAGGGAGCAATTACGTGCTCCCCAAACTACTCTTTCTCTCTGGCGACATTAAGACTAATCCAGGTCCCACTACAACTTACACATGTCACCATACACAAAGACATAGACACAGTAGCACCATGAGACACATACAGAAGTATAATATTAACATATTACAGTACAACGTAGATGGCCTCACAAACAAAATCATGCAGCTTAGGGAATTCGTACACAAACAAAACATTCACATAGCACTTATACAAGAAACAAAACTAAAACGCACACACAAAACACCCACCATCCCTGACTTCACGGCGATCCGTCAAGATCGTACTGGGGGTAACGGGGGTGGACTCATCACTTACATGCGTAAAAGCATTAGCTACACTGATGCTACCCAAAACATTACAAACACAATCCAAGCAGATAACACGATAGAAATACAGGCAGTTAACATTAAAACACGCGCAAAACACACCACCACACTAATCAACATTTACATCCCACCAGATAGTTCACTTCAGGTGCCAGCCAATTACAATCCACAGTTACACAATGTGGCCTCTCTCACTAATGTCATCTTAGGAGGAGACTTCAACGCCAAAGACACTAGTTGGTACCTGCACAACCAAAACAACACCATAGGCGCCAACATAGCCACACAACTAAACAGCCTCTTCATTCTTAACAATACAGAAGAACATACACACATACCACATCAAGTAGGATACTCAAACTCCTCCCCAGACATAACGTTCTGTTCCCCCTCACTAGCAACACATGCACAATGGAGAACAGAAAAACAACTGTCATCAAACCACCTGCCCATCATCATTACAACACATTTTACACTCTGCCCCAACAGCCTTAGGCACACTTACAGAAATAACAAGAAAGCTGATTGAGAACAGTTCAAAATACAGACTGAGGAACAATTCGCCACATTAAACAGCACACCCATCATAAACATCAATACAACACTCAAGACATTTAATCAGATCATCAATAATGTAAACAAATACATACACAAGGGCAACATTAGGAAATACAACCCAAATTACACTAGAGAAATAGCCCACCTCATAAGGCAACGTAACAACCTCAAATATAACGCACAAACACCACACACAGAAGCCATAAAACAACAGATACAACAGCTCAACACAGAAATAAACAACAAACTCAAAGAAAAACAAACAGAAACATTCAGGGAATTCATAGCAACACTAAACCACTTCACAGATACATCCAGGCTATAAAAGACTATAAACAGCATTACCCACTCTAACAGCGGTACTCACACCTCACATACGGCTATCTGTCGCAGCCAAAATAATATCCCAACATACACACAACAAGCTAACATTCTAGTAATAACTACGCAAAGATAAGTCACTTAAACAGAGACAACAACCAGAAACACGCAGACAGACAAACAGCCAGACACAAGAAAACCTACAGACTCGACACGACCATTACACCCTTCAATACAGACCAAACCACCAAGATCATCAAAAACATTAAGAATTCGAAGGCTACTGGACCAGACAACATATCTAACATACACCTTAAACACTTGGGCCCACAAGGAATACTAGCTCTCACAAATATCAGCACATATTCATACCAACACTGTATTATTCCTGACATATGGAAACAAGGTAAAATTATTACACTACTCAAACCAAACAAAAATCCAACAGAACCAGCTTCCAATAGACCCATTACTTTACTATGCACACCTTCCAAAGAAACAGAAAGATTAATCTTACAAATCACCAACCCACACATTCCATTATCGCCTACTCAACATGGATTCAGACCTCACCACTCAACCACGACATTACTCACTAACCTCACGCAGCACATCATGGCAGCTTAACATATACTATTAGCAACAATAGACATTAGTAAAGCATTTGATGCTATCCCACGCTTCCCTCTCATAAACAAAATACTCAACATAAACATGCACAATAACACCAAAAGGTGGCTGAGCAACTATCTTTCAGGAAGATACTCACATGTCACATTTAATGGCAAGTCATCCAAAAACAAGCTTTTTCCGAACGGGGTCCCTCAAGGCTCTGTTCTCTCACTAACACCCTTCAACTTATACATGCATGACATTCCAACACCCATAGATAACAAGCTTACCTTATCATCATATGCAGATGACATCACTCTAACATCCACCCACAACAACATCGACACCGCTACAAATAACCTACAAACATACATAAACAGTATACAAGACTGGCTCACACACAATAGACTCAAAGCAGCGCCCACAAAATCAAACATCACCTTGCTAACAAGCAAACAAAAGAACACCAGATAACTCCACAGTTTACACTAAACAACACAAACATTCCACACATTCACAGGACCAAAATATTTTGGGGTCACATACAACATCATTAATTTAGGGTGGATCGATTTTACATTTTTTTCGATTTCCATATTCTAATAGAGACAAAAACTTGTGCATGCATGAGAAAATAGCCTCTGCAAAATCTTATCTTAATAGGTAATCATCTTCTGCCCCCGGCAGAGCGATGAAAATCATATTTTAGTAGTCAAAAACGTATTTTTAAACCCTAGCCTAGAGTCATAAAATTTTGCGTGTGTTATTTCATGCCTAAGCAACGATATAAATGCTATGGGAAATATATAAATGCATTATTTAAGACAAAGAGCCGATCTGAAAATATGTATATTATACATATTTTCAGATCGGCTCTTTGTCTTAAATAATGCATTTATATATTTCCCATAGCATTTATATCGTTGCTTAGGCATGAAATAACACACGCAAAATTTTATGACTCTAGGCTAGGGTTTAAAAATACGTTTTTGACTACTAAAATATGATTTTCATCGCTCTGCCGGGGGCAGAAGATGATTACCTATTAAGCTAAGATTTTGCAGAGGCTATTTTCTCATGCATGCGCAAGTTTTTGTCTCTATTAGAATATGGAAATCGAAAGAAATGTAAAATCGATCCACCCTAATCATTATCTCTTGCAAACCACATTTAGGACATTAAAAACAAATGTACGTCAAAACTTAACACCTGACTACCTCTGTGAATCTGAAGTAATGCAGTTATTTCTTTTACGGGACAAACTAATTAGTTGTGATAAGTAGAAATCTGACGATATAAATTTTGTCTTCCGTTACTACTTTTCTAGTTTCATTCTCAAAGAAGTATGAACCTACTCCATACCACCCAACATCGACTCAAATGTTGAGCTTAGTAACACTACGAGCTCTATTGGAGCACTAGCATGGCTTCTCCAGTAACGAAAGTTTTTCTTATTAATCTCCCTAGACAGATATACAGTTGCGCTCATTATTCGTAGGACACGTTTGAGAACAGATAGCGACACCTGGCATATATTTGTTGTGTGTACTACAAACGGTTGTCACATTTTATGAGTGAATCTGGGAGTGAGTGAGCGCTGATTTGTTGGTCGACTCATTGCCAAATGTCTTTAGAACATAATTATTTCCAGTCATTAATCTGGTTTACATGTTACTAAGGAAACATAAATGAATAATTAAATATAAATTCAAGAAGGGGGATATATATTAACAAGGGGGATGTCAATGAAGTGAATAAAAAATGGTTTTGTAAAACTTAAAAAAAACCTTCGGACGTGATGACAGTGTTCATGGTATTGGGAAGCCTTTCATCCTGAACGATGTATGAAAACAAATCCATCGGTAGGCATTATTGCGCCCTGAGAAAATTCCAAATTGAGTCATTTATTTATTTATTTATTTACATTTAATATTAAACATAGATGCAGATATTATTTTTTGTTATAAGAAAGACATCAAAAACCCGGTGTGTGTATATAAATACGTATAAGGCGGTTTATGAACGAAAAAACAATGTTTTGATTCATATTCAATTTTAATAACATTATAACATAACCAAATTGATGAGTATCTGTGGGTTTCATACGTCACTGCTTAGAATATCTTCCAATTGGCAAATGGACGACAGCTGAATGGATACTACTGGTATGGCATTGTTATATCCGGAGCAAATGCTATTTCTAGATCAGCAACACTGATATAGTAATAAACAGTCAGTGAGAGAAATATTATTTAGAAACGAAGATGGTTTTTTATTGAGGCAGCATCATAAATGCAAATAATTGTTTTGTATTAATAAGTTCCATGTTACAACTTAAGTGTTGAACCACTGCAGCTGTGACTCTTGGTGGTCGCTCACCTTAAAGGAGAGAATTACAGAAAATAAAACTATGACAGTGATTCATATCTATAAACATAGAGCGATTTAAACGATGATATTTTACATGTTCAACACTTCACAGTTTGAGCGCTGTGCTAACATTACCCTTCTCTTGTTTTTTAAAATTATTATTATCATTATTATTATTATTATTAATGACACCTTTCCAATTACAGCTTCTTCGTATTTAGTTTCCTGTGCCTCATTTTTTCCCTTTAAGATTGAATCCTTTCAGTGTGGATACCACCCACGCATTTGCTGTCAGTTTGCTTTTTAGTTTATATATAAATAGGGCTTATTAATCTGCTTTTGTTTTTTTTCCAGTTGTTTACCAACATTAAATGATTAACCTACTTTTTACGTTCAATCCAACGCCACGAACAAATTTTTATTTTCATACTCCTGTACAGTTTAATAAATTTAATACCACAATTTTTTATTTAATATCGCCTTCCGCATTTTCTACCATTCTCCAAAAACTGTTTGTTTTTAAACTAATAAATTTGCATACATATTCTGTATAAGAAATTTTTTTTTAAGTAAGATGACGCCTTAAGTATATAGATTATTTAAAAAAAAACATTCCTCTGACGTTAAAATTAACTTGGTAACACACTGCCTTGGAATTGTGTATAATAGTCAAAAGTTTGTAGTTTGAAAAATTTCCCTGTAAAATTCTCTGTAAACCAACTGTAATCACACAAATGTGTGAGGATCTCTTCATGAATTACGGGCGGTGAAAAAATTCAGCGCGAACACTCAGGAGATCAGCGGAGCCCTTCGGATGTTCACGCAGACCCTTCAAGAAACTCGACAAAACGTATATGTAGAAGAACAGATTCTTAAATATATATAAATATATATATATATTTGCAGCAACAGCATACCCTCTGGACATATCCACCACACGCCACTGAATATATATATATATATATATATATATATATATATACATTATAACTGCAAACACGCAGTATAATTAACGTAAAGAACGACGCTTTGTATAGGAGAATTATCCGCGCAAGATGAGAGCGAAAGAACGAAACAAATGAAAAAATGAGGTAACCACCCGGGAATCGAACCCGGGATCTTCCGATTGCCGGTCAGATATGATAACCATTACACTGACCATTATCTGACCGGCAATCGGAAGATCCCGGGTTCGATTCCCGGGTGGTTACCTCATTTTTTCATTTGTTTCGTTCTTTCACTCTCATCTTGCGCGGGTAATTCTCCTATACAAAGCGTCGTTCTTTACGTTAATTATATTGCGTGTTTGCAGTTATAATGTATATAATGTTACGGCATGCGGGAGGTGCCCCTTTGGGGCATTGGTTTCTGCGCGCATGTAGAGGAATTACGACATTTAACTGAGTGAGGCCCGTTGTGTAATGGTTATCATATCTGACCGGCAATCGGAAGATCCCTGGTTCGATTCCCGGGTGGTTACCTCATTTTTTCATTTGTTTCGTTCTTTCGCTCTCATCTTGCGCGATTAATTCTCCTATACAAAGCGTCGTTCTTTACATTATATATATATATATATATATATATATGTAATGAGTATTACGAGAACACTACCATTAATATACACGTATTTATTATTTCGCATGCAATAATAGTGGGGCGGCATAGCTGCCATATCGACGTGAATTGTTCATTTTTTGATACAAGCATGAAAATTGGCACAGAGATAGCTAAATAGATTGTAAAAAGATTTGGATACGGAGGCATCACGAAATTTTATTATTTTCAAGATGGCGGCCAAGATGGCGGCCGAAAAATATCAAAATATCAAAATGCTCTTAGAGTATCAACTTTGGTCTCAAACTGAAGCTTACAGTCAGAGGAGTAACATCTACTTTATAAGTGATAGTGGGAATATTGATATTTAAATCTATAAAATAGGTTTATTGAAAAAATTGAAAAAATTGAAAAATATCAAAATGCTCTTACAATATCAACTTTGGTCTCAAATTGAAGCTTACAGTCAGTATTTTTTTTTATCTGACAGTGCTAAATTTAGTGCTTTATTTTTTATTATTATAAGTGAATTTAGCTGATATCTCTCTCTCTCTCTTTGTGATTTTAGTGCATATATATATATATTAGGGTGTCTCTTATTTTCGAAGTGTTGATTTTTTTAGGTTGCGCCCCCTCAACCAGTTCCATTGGTTGAAAAAACATCACATATAAAATTTTTTTGGATTGAACAATTTTTAGAGGTCGCTCCCGCTTATTAAAGTTCATAAAATATAGCTATTATTTATGCAATTAATATTTGAAATTACTAGCAGTTGTCAAGTATACTAAACATATGTTTTTAATTAATTAATCATCATATTTATGATGAATTCAATTAAATGAATATATTAGAGATAATTGTCAAGTTTGTAGCTGAAAATATTGCTTGATAAGACAAGATCAACCTGTTTAAACATGTTTCATCAAGAATGCTCCAGATTATGTTGCAATTGTTTATTTGTCATCATTCAGTGTTCTGCTGTCATAAGTAAAAGGTGTGTAACTGTGTATCACTATACTTCTTTTTTGCTATTATCAGATAATAAACTATGTTATTTATATTTTTCACAATTATTTATACTGATTTTGTTATTAGTGTTTGAAAAAAATTTAATGAATTTAATGAAAAAATTAGAATTTATGCTCTTATACACATATTATGAAGTTTTAAACAATGTTGCTATTTGTCACAAAGAATTTAATTTAGTTCAATGGAAATTTTACCTGACATGTGTTTCATGATCTGTGTTTCTATCAGTGGCGTCACTAGAGGGGTGCGGGGGGTTTTTGTGCAGTGTTTGAGCAGAAATTTATTATTTTTTATAAAAATATCCCTGTAGTTAGTTATAACAACAAAAACATTTTTCGTAAGCCCAGCTTACATGTATCAATATACCTACAAGGCTAAAACTCTATGCTAATTTACTTTTTGAACCTTCTAATGCGCTCCGGTCAGAGCTGTCATTATTACCCAATTACAATGACGCTTCGAATCACGTGGTTTCGTCTGCACGCTCTACAAGCACGCGCTGTTGTTTTCGTTGCTGCTGGTGTTTTTATAGTCGCTGATTTTGTCAAATTTTCTGTTGTTTTAGCTACAATATTGTGGTAATTAGTATTTGTGAACCTATATCAATAACTTTTTTGAGAATGAAGTAGTAATTAAAGGAAAAGAAGGAGAAAAATAAAAAAAGGCTTCCGCTCTCAGTTGATGTTGCAGCCTCAAATTTATGAGTATATTTCCATATGCATTTGTCTACAACTTCTACATTATTTGGGCCGTTATTGATTATGCAAACCTAATCCATTAATGTATCTCATGTAACGGTAAAGTTTAACGTTAAAATGAACATAATTTTGATGTAGTTCTTAAACGTTTTTACTTCGAATTCTATTGTTTTCTTACCGAATTTTCACTTTAACCACATGAAACTATGTAAATGTAAATACATTTAGGCTGTGCGTATGATATTGTAATTTAAAGGAGTAATTTTAATTTTGCTAGTTGTTTATGTCACTACTATTGCCATTACATTCAGTGATATACGGGAATTACGATTTACGAGTAACATTAGTACAAAAAACATTACTAAGGATTCTGTATGGTCTGGTACGGGAGGAGGTCCATGGGGGGGGGGTGACACCATGAGTTACCGCACTGGGTGACACCAACCCTAGTGACGCCACTGTTTCTATTTCCAATAAAATAGCAAAATATAAATTTCTACTACAAAAATATTTATTCCTTGTTTCTTAGATTAAAAAATAATAGGAATAATAATTGAGAAAAATACGTTAGATTTATAAAATAGACCAAATTAACTTTATGTCTACCAAATTTTTTTTTTTTTTGTAATTTAAAAAAGTCAAAACAGTGATTTAGCCCTGCTCTACAAAACCATAACACTACATTAATATTTTGTTTTCTTATTTTGCAGATGAATACAAGAAGACCATTCTATTTGCTCGGATCTACAGTAGATGATATTAAAGGCTCAAAGCTGCCCCCATATAGGCAAGCTTTTGGTTATTTTATGCACCTCCACAGAGAGAAAAACATGACAATCCGCGATGCTCTGCGTCAATCTATTCGAGCCACAATAGTTATCTGGGATAAGGCCAATATTCCTACTCAGCAGGAACCTCGTGCCATGAAGAAGTTAGAGAATTTCTTTAACGAATGGACTTGCTTAAAGAAGCATGCTTCCAGAACAAGCCAGAGCCATAAAACCAAGGAGGCTGATTTTGTAGAGCGATTGGAAGATCTCTTTGACATCGCCCATGGAGACGCTGAGAAGCTGATCAAGAATCGTGAGGACTGGGAGTTCCTTCAACTGCAAAGACAAAAAGGTCGTCCTGGCTCAATCGGTGGTGTGGACACTGTACATCTTCACCGCACAAAAAATGCAGTCAAACGGTTGGAAGCTGAGGCAGAGAGAAAAAGAAAGTCAGAATCTTTGATGGAGGCGTCTACTAGTCAAGTTGTACTGGCTTCTTCCACATCTTCCAGCAACACTGATGAAAGTGAGAATGAGGAGGAGGAGCCCAAAGGAGCTTGTGCTTTACCAAAATCTAAGAAAAAACGAGGCATGAAAAACATCATGACTATTCAGATGTCTGCTGCCCTGGATCGTACACAAATTTCCTCTAGAAAGGCAACATTTATCCTCGCAGAGGCAGCTAAAAGCTTTGGTTTGGACGCTTCAGATTACAACATAAACCAACATTCTATCCATCGCCTTCGAAATAAGAACCGAGCTCGTCATGCTAAAGAACTTAAGGAGCATTTCCATGGAGAATGTTCTATGACAGTCCACTGGGATGGCAAGATGATGGAGGACCTCACCTCGCACAAGCACATTGATCGTCTCCCAGTACTTGTGTCAGGACCTGGTGTTGAACAGCTGCTTGGTGTCCCCAAAATCCCAAACTCAACTGGAGAAGCACAAGCTGAAGCCGTCTTTAACTGCCTGAATGAATGGGGAATTACAGAGAGAGTAAAAGCAATTTGTTTCGATACAACAGCTTCAAACACGGGTCAATATAGTGGAGCCTGTGCTCTCATCGAAGCAAAATTGGGATATGATGTTTTGTACTTGCCTTGTAGACACCATGTTTTAGATTTATTGTTGGGAGCTGCATTTGAAGCAACATTGGGATCTACATCAACTGGTCCAGAGATATTGATCTTTAAGCGTTTTCGTGACAATTGGACTTCTGTTGATCAAAGCCAGTTTCAAACAGGTGAGACAGACACGATTACTAAAGAAGCAATTATCCAGTCTAAAACTGAACTAATTCAGTTTGCTAGATCCCGGCACCTATGCTACGGGATGACTATCAAGAACTTTTGGATCTGTCCATCATCTTTCTTGGAGGTGTCCCCAATAAAGGCATCAAGTTTCGTGCACCAGGTGCCATGCATCGAGCTCGCTGGATGTCCAAAGCGCTCTATTCTATCAAGATGTGGCTTTTTCGAAACCAGTTCAAGATGACTAAGACTGAAGAACGAGGAATTCGAGATCTTTCCCTTTTTTCTGTTCTCATCTATATGAAGGCTTGGACAACATCCTCACTCCCTATTGAAACCCCATTTAATGACTGGCTCCTTATGAGGTCATTGATTAATTATCCTAACAAAAAGATTTCTGATGCAACTAAAAAAAAGCTCTCTAACCACTTATGGTACCTGTCTGAAGAAGGAGTTGGTCTTGCTTTCTTTGATGAGCGAATTACTACAGATGTAAAGAAACGCATGGTAAAGGCATTAGAAGATGAATCCACTGATAGACCACCCAAGCGTCCTCGGATTCCTGAATCGACCTTCTGCTCTGGTGAAGGACTACACCAACTTGTTACAAGAATACTAGAGAATTCTTTACTAAGCTGAATTTGCCAGAAGGATTTCTGAACAAGGCACCCAGCACTTGGACATCCAACTGTGAATATTTAAGGGCCAGAGCTATTGTTGCAGCTCTATCTGTTGTAAATGACCGGGCAGAACGTGCAGTAGCTTTAGTTCAAGAGCTGAATAAGAAATTGACAGTGGGGGAAGAGCAGCTCCAGTTCCTGCTCCAAATTGTTGCAAAACACCGCCAGAGTCACCCAGTTCCATCAAAAACTGTTCTAAAAAAGTAACCATCAATGAGGTCGCACCTTAAAATACACCACATTGTATAATCATTGTATATTAAATAAATGTTGTATAAGGAAATAATGCTAATTAAAGTAATTAAAGTATGTAAATAGCACTGGCATTTTGAATTTATCTCTATATAATAAACTAATGGTTTTTTTTTGTAGCAATGCTTCATTGCTGATTGTATATAAAAAAGAGCCAGGAAGGATTTTGGATAGGAGAAAAAGGATTGGGATAAAGAAGGATTGAGGACCAAAGGATGGATTATAACAACATCAAGGATAAGTTAGAAAAGGATCAATGATAAATAAGAAGGCCTATACTTATAAAAACGAATCAAACTAAAAAAAGAAGGAAGGAATTATGTGTATAATGAGCATAATCATATGTCAGGAGCTATTATGCCATGGTCACCATTTTTATTAGCCGGGGGCGACCCCTAAATATGAGCCAATTTGTGTCAAACTTTCAAGTTTTAGTTTTTATGCTAAATGGAACTATTTTAGGGGGCGCAAATAAAATAATTCAACATTTCAATTTTTGACTACCCAATAAGAGACACCCTATATATATATATATATATATATATATTGGCGACACTGGTAATGGCGACCGAAAAATTGAAAAATATCAAAATGCTCTTAGAGTATCAACTTTGGTCTCAAATTGAAGCTTATATTCAGAGGAGTAACATCTACTTTGTAAGTGATGGTGGGAATATTGATATTTCAATCTATAAAATAGGTTTATATAAAAAATTGAAAAATATCAAAATGCTCGTAGAGTATCGACTTTGGTCCCAAATTGAATTGATTGATATTTTATTTACACAAGAACAAGAACACAACTACATGTTACGTATCACTACTGAGAAGAACAATTCCCCTCACACGCATATAAGGCCGTACATGGGAGTTCAGCCTTTCTGCAGGTGCAGCGCTTCATACATCCTTTTGTGCACTTGCATGAAACCAGCTCTTCACAGGCCTTTGATGCCTCGGGTAGGTTCGTCCACTGTGGTTCGTACAGGCGGTCACCAGTCTTGGTCAATCCCCAGTTAGTGGGGCAAGGGAGATCTTGATTTGGTAGAAGTGTCTGTCCCCACACATGACCTCCCTGGTAGGTCGCCCTCTTCACATGCTGTTCTAGAGCTGCCCTTGTTGGTGGAATCAATTGCACGTTGTTGTTCTTTGCAAACATCTTCTGTCGAGCTATATGTATGTCAGAGCTGGTGCTTGTTCGCTTGTTCGAGGATGACGAACCTTTCGATGGTAGACATGACACATTCTGGTACAGTAATTGGTGCTGAAGAGACCTTCAGCAGCGCAGTTGTTAATTCCGGAAATACAGCCCAGATGGTCCAGGCAGTCTTCTTACCATGCCCAGTAAAGCTGGACACGGTGTCGCACCCAGTCAGAGCGTGAAACATCGACAATGCCTGAGCCTTTTGTCGACCAAGCCCATCTGCTATTTCGTGTGCTGACAAGTACCGAAATCCCTTTCCAGTTCCGAATGCCAGCCAGAGTTCATCTCCAGGTTGCAGCTCCGGTACAACAGACACGGCCAACACCACAACGGCTGTGTCAACCGTCCGAAGCATGATCTTGCGGTGGCCATGCTGTGCAGCATGTGACACATGCAGCAACATGCGAGTATCGGCTTCCTCATGGTGGCATGGAGCGAGTGATGGCAGATCATCCAGTAGCGGCTTACTGAGGACTTTCTCTCCATCGGTGATGATTAGCTGTTTGCCCTCCATGTTTGTTGAACCACCGGAGGGCAGCTTCAGACAGGAACCTAAACAACTCTGTCTTGTTGCAGTCCACACGGAGGAAACTTGGCCAATTTCTTGGTATGGCAGTTGCAGCTACAACACGTCTGCGCACTCCTTGTCCTCGTTTTGTTCTTGCCATGCCTTTCAGCGAATCCTGCTTGTAGGTGTCCCACACTAGATCCAGGGGTGTCACTTGCTGCAGTTTTGTGGACAGGTAGGGAATGAATATCTGACTAGCATACTCATCAAAGTTCTTTGCAGCACCGGGCTTCAACATGTGAACTATGGCAGCCCCATCAATAACTATACAGGTTGTAACAGGAGCGTCAGCATGGACTTCAGATAGGTTTTCTAGGCATTGAAGTAGGTCACTCTTAGTACCTAAGCGCAGTCTACCATCATCAGAGAGTGCTGGAGGGCATGCTTGGTTCTCATGGCGAAAGATCTCCTCTAGGTTCCCGTCCCTGGTCTGGCAACCAATGTACAGCCGCGAAAAGAGTCCGACGTTATTTTACAGACACACCAGTTGGTGCTTCCCTTTACTTGCTGTCTTCGGCCTGGGGTTGACAAAAACGTTCAGCTTGTTGCGACGTATGATGTCATCAATGGGCTTCGTTCTTTCTACCAGACGCTTTCTGGTGAAGGTTTTGAACTGGTCCTTGCCAATCATCTTCACCTTCTGGAGAGCATCGACCGCTGCAGGACCTGCAATTTCCTTGGAGTCGAGAACAATCAGGTCCACGCTTTCTTCCTCGAATGGGTTGCCAAGATCTTCTATCACATTAACAAGGGAGATGACATCTTTGGTAAATGCGGTCTGCACACTGGCTGTCTGATCGTGGTGCCGTGTGTCAATTTGCATTCCCCTGTGCTGGTGCCCATCTTGGAACTCTTGTATTGCCGCGGCGATTTCTGGTCCAGCAATCATCCAACGCCGAAGGGCACTTGGGTTGTCCGTGAGGCCAACAGCTCCACCGTCCCCTTTAATTAGGGCGTTGTTCTGCTCATGTGCTTAGTCAATTGTTATTGAGGAGAACACTTTCTGGGTCTTCTGAACTGTGAAGCTGCCAGCCGTGAATTTTGCGGCCACATCTGGGTGCTTTGTTGAAAGTTCAGCCATGTCTTTCAGGTGAACTGGGATCCACCTAGCGTAGTTGGTGCGATCCAGAGCGTGGAACCAGGGGGCGAGTTCAGTCAGGGCGTCGAGATACATGGTGAATGATGCCTGCCGTAGAGAACGCACGTAGACGAGTATCAGAAGCTCTATTTCCAGCACGGTTGCCCAATAATGAAATTGAGGATATGCATGTGTTCTGTTATGGCACCAGTCTTCAAAGTTTATAGTGGGAATGCGGTTACCTGGTGTGCTCTTCTTGTACGCGTGATGTGGGCTAAGTGCAAGAACGAATCAGCTGTCCCTGGTGATGCGATCTCGGCTTGCACTAATGTATGAATCCAACCACTTCCTTGCAGCCAGTCACCCACCATCTTCAGGGCTGCCAACTCGATGTGGAGACCACCAAACATCACCACTAGTTTGTCTTCCCCGTAGCTCTCTGGCCACTTCCACTGAATCTGCTTGGCCAAGGCAAACAGGGGTTGGTCGACGGTGATTACTGGTGTCTGCCCTGGATTAACATGTTCAATACATTTTCGCACAACGTCCATTGAATGTCGGATCATGGCGGTTGTGTGTGCTCTCCCAAGGAAGGGTGGGAGCAAAGAAGTGGGGCATATAACTTGAGCTCCTGATGGCTGACGGCTGGCGTGAAAGGCAGCCCAAGACGTGTTTTACTCTACGTCAGACCTTTCAAGGGCCTGTCTGACGTGGTCTAGCCACAGGTATTCAGTCTTTCTCTGTTCTGGGAAGCCTTCTCGGCACGAAGACACCACATCAGCAGGTGGGATAGTTTGATTTGTAATGGTGCTGGTGACAGTTGGAATATTAGTATAGTTGTACGGCAAGTTTATGACGATCTTCTTATCGCTTGCTTTACCGGACCCTTCTGCGATGACGATACTCCGATTAACCCCTTCGCTAGTGAAGGATAGGTGCTGGAATAGGGAGATAGCAGTACCATGGAAGGACTTCTTAGCTGTTGTTGAACTTGGATTGTGATCTATGGTGTCGACAGCAGCAGTTGTGAACACACTGCCGCGCATCTTTGGAGAGCAAACTACTTGCTCTCGTTGGAACTGCTGGCAGACGTTGTCTCCCATCTGTGCTGAGATTCGGAGAACACGGTCATATGAGATGCTAATCCCATAGCGAAAAAGCATGTCAACCAATTCCCTGGTGCGTGTGTGAGCATGAACGATCAACCCTAGGTAGGTGGGAAAAGGTGTCTCCTGAGAGGGTATGTGCCGGACATTGACAGAGGCTGTTGTCCCATGCGTCCGATTATGCTTGACACTATTGAACTTCACCAACTGGGCGATGGTTAGTGCTGCATGCGTCGTGTGTGTCACGTGTTCTGTAATACTGGCACCATCCAGGACCATTCTCACCAAGCAAAGCAGTAGTTGCGGTACAGATTCTTCTTGGCATCCTTCAGCGAAACCAGTGAAGGGCTTGGCTTCTTGAAACATTTGGCGGCGGACCACCTGTGCTGCACGAGCAAGGCACACCGCATCTCTGTCACTGTCTAACTCGCAGGATTTAGCAATCGCAGAACCAACATCGTCATTAAATGCCAGAAGGACATCTCTTCCTTTCTTGTGGGCACTCATGTCTGGGAACTGTGACAGGAGTCGTTCTTTCAGTCGTGTCGTGATAACTCTGCCATCTACTTTGACTCCTACCTGCTCCAACATAGCCGTGTAGCGGCGAGCAATATTAACCAGTTTGAACACCGGTGCTGTCGCCCCAAGACGTGTTTCTTCGATGTATAGAACCAAATCGGCGAAGACAGTAGTGGCTATTTCCCTCTCGCGAGCAGTTTCTTTAGATTCGGCAGCCTTTGCCTCCCTTGCTCGATTGTACAAACCTACTAAACATTTGGCATGGTACTTAGCCTCCAGAGCAACAACGTCTCCCACACTGAGTCTGGCAAGCAGGTGTGTGTCTTCAAGAATCTCAGCACAGGCCCGCACCCGGCTGTCTAGCTGGAAGGTTGATGCTGCGCGGGATCCTTCTGCGCCAGCTGCTTGTCTGCAGAAGAAGCACAATGCTTCTTGGACGCCCTTCTCAGAAACTACGAATTCCGACCTCATGTGCTTGTACACACCTGTTTCGTCTCCATCTTGGCAATGACCGTCTGTTTCCAGTTTCCGTTTTTCTGCTCTCTTCAGCATAGTGTTGTTGAATTTGAGCTGGCACTTCTTGTGATACTGTGCATTGTGTGCAACCATGGCGGCTTCAATGCCGCACCCTTCATCCAGTCTCTCTATCTTCAGTGTCTGTGGAAGTTGACCCAGTTCGCTGAATTTCACTAGGTTTTCTGCCAGTGAAGTTTATCCACCCCCAACGTCAGTTCTTTTCGACTGTGAAGGACGTGTTAGCTGCTCTGCCTTGTCCTCTTGGCAGATGATACACAGATTCCAGTTGATCTCAGTTGGATGCACGGACACTGATGACCACAGACGCTCTGGATCATCGACGTCGAAGCTTTGACTAGACATGATGTTCCTTACAGGTGGCCCTGCAAAGAGAAAAGAACAATATTACATTAATATCTCAGCTGTAGCAATTCAAACAGATATCACCAACAAAGAGATGTGAACACAGCACACACACTCAGCGACTAAATTCCGTCAGCCCCAGTGAAACATTAATCGAATGGTACCTCCATCCCTCCTCATTGTTTTCCCCACAACACAATTTCATCACACGCCAGGCGACATCGGAAATGCAGCCCCGATGACGTAGCAAAACGTAATGGTACCCTCATCCCCTCCTTATCGCCCCCACAGCAGTGACAATCACATTCAGAGCGACAAGCACAAATCAGTCGCTATCTTATTAAACGTAATGATTTCCCATCCCTCCTGACCCCAAGCACAGTGTGATTTAAACATGCCGCAACAAAATGAAATTAGTCCCGCTTTATACCAACAGTGTTTATTAAATAACGTTACTAACAATCGCAAAGGTTGGTGATAGATATTTTATAATTGATCGATAAAAATGTGGATACGCTTCATTGTCTAAAAATTAACACTAAATTAATATATAAAATATATATATATAAAATTATATATATATATATATATATATATATATATATATATATATAGAGAGAGAGAGAGAGAGAAGAGAGAGATATCAGCTAAATTCACTTATAATAATAAAAAATAAAGCACTAAATTTAGCACTGTCAGATAAAAAAAAAATACTGACTGTAAGCTTCAATTTGAGACCAAAGTTGATACTCAAAGAGCATTTTGATATTTTTCAATTTTTTCAATTTTTTCAATAAACCTATTTTATAGATTTAAATATCAATATTCCCACTATCACTTATAAAGTAGATGTTACTCCTCTGACTGTAAGCTTCAATTTGAGACCAAAGTTGATATTCTAAGAGCATTTTGATATTTTTCAATTTTTTCAATTTTTTCAATAAACCTATTTTATAGATTTAAATATCAATATTCCCACTACCACTTATAAAGTAGATGTTACTCCTCTGACTGTAAGCTTCAATTTGAGACCAAAGTTGATATTCTAAGAGCATTTTGATATTTTTCAATTTTTTCAATTTTTTCAATAAACCTATTTTATTGATTTAAATATCAATATTCCCACTATCACTTATAAAGTAGATGTTACTCCTCTGACTGTAAGCTTCAATTTGAGACCAAAGTTGATACTCTAAGAGCAATTTGATATTTTGATATTTTTCGGCCGCCATCTTGGCCGCCATCTTGAAAATAATAAAATTTCGTGATGCTTCCATATCCAAATCTTTTTACGATCTATTTATCTATCTCTATGCCAATTTTCATGCTTGCATCAAAAAACGAACAATTCGATTGCTATGCCGTCCCACTATAAGTAAAGATGAAGCGTGGGGCTCAGTGAAAACATTTTTACCGAATCATATGGCCCTAAATCTACCACCACAAGGTATCCAAAACTACAACAATGACCTTTGGACATATATGGTTATGAATATGATATGTATAAAGACCAGGGCTGAGAGCTGTTAAAATTTTCATTTAACCGGTTAACAGGATGGGATGCCGGTTAACCAGTTAAAATCGGTTAATTTCTGTTAATTTGTATATGGTAAATACATATATATATATATATATATATATCAGTTGCATGCGGTCCATGAATGAATTGCATGCAGTGCATGCGTATCAGCAATCAATATACTTTTGTGCATAATTATTTATAAACTCCTCACACAATAAATTTACTTCCTATGAGGAGTGTTTGGCATTTAAAAGCAATTAAATCGATACTTACGCCCACGTCTGCGACCTGGAGATGCAAGAACAGGCTTCGATATAAACTTAACTACTGCCCGTTCTCATAACCTTTGGTTAGCTTCCGCCCGAATTGTTCCTTCTGACGAAGGTCAAGCTTTTCACTCCATCTTAAACCTACAGTTTAACGTGGAATCCGAACCACGCCCCATCAGCAACCTAGTGTCTTAACCACTAGGCCACCTAGGGTACCCATTTATCTACCACACACTTTCTTTATTGTGTGGAAGGATGAACAGATGGGTTTTGCTGCGCGCCGGCTGCCATCGGGTCTCGAACCCGGGGCTGATGAATTCGTAGTCAGCGACGCTAACCACTGCACCACCGAGACGCATATAAAAATATGAAGGCGCTTGCTGTTTCTTTCTGAAGCGACACGCGTCGACTCTCAAATACAAGTCCAAAAGCCGAAAATAATCGTTCAGACGATGTTGATGTAGCTTTAACAGCCAAATATCGCCTTGCAAGGAGGCTCAATATTGGGTAGTCATTCCGTCTTGACTTACACCATTTTAATGGCCTCTCGTCAAGACGACAACCTTTTTCCTGAGAATATTTTAGCATCTCTCTGTCCACGATTTGTGTATTTATGCAAATTTATTAAAAGAACTGATTTTAGCCGAAATTAACCGGTTGGAAATTTTTAACCGGTTAACCGGTCCCAGCCCTGATAAAGACGTCGAACAACTTTCCTCAAGAGCTGTACACGATACTGGCAAAATTGGATCGACGATGCAATATATGACTGCTTCATAGTTCCGTGTCTCATGCAAGCTACATTTATGGCAAATATATATATATATATATATATATATATGCATAAATTTTCTCTGTGAGATCTCTTATTCGGATTTCCTTTCAACTCTTTCGATATTTATTTAGTTTTGCACAAAATATTATAAATATTTTCAAAATATAAATCAATCAAAACCAGATAGAAATGAAATAAAATAAAATTAAAATAAATTATTACGACGAAATCTGACCCTCTGCTCCCTCGAGGCGGCATTTAATTACGAGATAATCATTCCTATTTTAGTTTACGACGTAATAAATTATAATATTCCATTTAGAGAAATATATCTTCGTGTCTGTGTGCGTCCGATGCGATTTCAATTATAATAAAACGCTGCCTGTTTACTGGTGTCGAGATTTCGTGTTTTTCTTTGGAGGAATCCCTTAATTACGCTTTGCCATGTTGCTTCGTTGCATTTAAATGCAATTATATATATATATATATATATATATATAACCTTGGTTTTTCTTCCACCCGAATTGTTCATTCTGACAAAGATCAAGCTTGTTGCTCCAACTTACACTTACAGCTTAACGAGGAATCCGAACCACGACCCACGACGGGTGGTCAGAAATTACAAAGTCCTTGCCCGGACTCGATCTCACGACCTCCCGATCAGCAAACCCAGCTTTTTAATCACTAGACTACCAAGCTTTTCTTATGCAGGAAGGAGGGGCCAAGCGAACGCCCGCAAAAGAGTCCCCCCGTAGAAGAAGAAGCGAGCCAAAATCAGGATTCAGTGTTTCGGAGATGCATGGACACTCTGCGTTTGAAAGAATGGAGGTCATAGACAGGGAGAAAAATGGATTGAGGAAGATTGTTCCAGAGTTGACCGGTTGCATAGATGAAAGATTGAAAATACCAATTAATCCTTGCATTAGAGAGTTGGACAGAAAAGGAATGAGAAAGTGTAGAAAGTCTGGTGCTGCGTGCTCTCCTTAAAGGAGGAGACGTGCAATTAGAGTTCAGAAGAGCAATGTCCGTTATAATAGCGATAGTAAACAGAATGATGCAACATTGTGGCGAAGAGAAAGAGATTGAAGACACTGAGTAAGAGGCGGGGAATTGATGACACGAAAAGCCTTTGATTCCACCCGGTCATGTACGGCTGTATGGGTTGAGCCACCCTACACACGAGAAGCATACTGAGAAGCATACAAGAGAAGCGAAATGACTCCTGTACAGAGACTGAGGAGGCAATAAAACACAACTAACCTCAAGGAAGCTGTTTAGAAAAGAGAGTATATGTGATCTTTCCAGGAAAGATCACGATAAAAGGAAAGGCCAACAGTGTTAAGAGAAGAGGAAGGACTGAATTGTGTATCATGGAAGGTGAAGGGATAATCGTGTGGAAGATTGTGACGAGTAGACAGATGGAGGAACTGAGTTTTTGAGGCATTGAAAGCCACAAGGTTTTCTCTGTCCCAATCAGAGATGGCATAAAGAGCAGAGGTCAGGTGTATCATAGCCGTCCTACACGAATCATACAGTGACTGTTGAGAGGGACGTTTGTGAAGCGAGTGGAGAATTGAAGAGTGGAATCATCGGCACAGGAGTGGATAGGACAGAAGTGCGACTTAAAAGAGCATTAATAAATAAAAGGAAAAGAGTGGGTGACAGGACAGAACTCTGAAAAACACCACTGTTGATAGCTTTAGGTGAACAGTGGCCATCTACAAACGCAGCTATAGATCGGCCAGACAGGAAATTAGAGATGAAGGCATAGATAGAAGGGCAGAAACCGAAGGAGGGCAGTTTCGAAATTAAAGGTTTTGCTAGACTCTATCAAAACTTTTGGTACAGTATGTCTAGTGTAATAACAAAAGTTTCACCGAAATCCCGAAAGAAGGATAACCAAGAGTCAGAGAGATATGCAAGAAGATCGCCAGTAGAGCCTCCCTTGTGGAACCCATACTGACGATCTGAAAGAAGATTGTGAGAAGAGAGGTGTTTAAGAATCTTCCTATTAAGGATATATTAAGGCAAGAAATCAAAGCAATTGGACGATAGTTGGAGGATTGAGAGTGGTTACCCTTCTTTGAGACAGGCTGAATGAAATCGAACTTCCAGCAGGAATGAAAAGTACCAGATGAGAGACAAAGACGAAAGAGTTTGCCTCGGCAGGGTATTAGCACAGAAGCACAGTTCTTGAGAACAACAGGAGGAACACCATCAGGACCGTACACCTTGCTAGAGTTGAACCCAGACAGGGCAGAAAGAACATCTTTGGAAGGGATTCTAATTTCAGACATAATGTAGTGAGAGGGAGGAGTTGAGGGAGGAAACGCACCGGAATCGTCCAGAGTTGAGTTGTAGACGAAAGTTTGAGCGAAGAGTTCAGCTTTGTCAGGAGAAGAGACAGCAACTGAGCCTTCGGAATTGAAAAAGAGGAGGGAAGGAAGAGGAAGTAAAGTTGTTGGATAGGTTCTTAGCTGGATGCCAGAAAGAGCGAGAAGAATTTTAATTGGATTTGGTTTTCACATTTTTGTCGAATGAAAGAATTATATATATTTGTGAAGAATTATAAGAGTATTTATTTGTAGAGAAAGAAGAAAAATTATAAAGAGTTGTATAACCTTATTGAGGAGAGGAGGGGCAACAAGCTTGACCTTCGTGAAATGAAAAGGTTGAAAGGTACTGTTGTACGATTGAAAGTTTTTAAAATTAAGTTAATCATGTACCTTTCTACTTGTCTTTCACCAGTTTTATTTTGTTTTACTTTGTCTTATTCTTTTTCGCCACTGATGATGGGAATTTGACTTCCGAAACGTCTGACTTTAAATTTTAATAATTTGTTTCTTAAAATAGAACAAAACAAATTGTCCACTATTCCTAACCTCAGCCCGGTTCTCTAAGAACACTCCTTTCTCTACAATTATTGAAAGAAGATATGGCTGATCAACGTTGCTCACCTACAGAAGATATGATAAAGTACGCCATAAACTGGTGAAGCTAAATTGTAACCTGTAATTTTTAAATATTTGTAAGGCTAGTAGTGTGGGCGCAAAAGGGGAGAGTGCAATGCAATTGCAAATGTTGTTCAATGTTGCAAGACACCTCCATTGTGCCAGTGCAAAGACACCCCCCAAAGGGGGAGAGGGGTTATGCAACTTGGAAGGGGAGTTATCCCCCAAGTTGCAATGAACTCCCGCTGGGGGAGACCTCTTTGGGGGAGAAGTTGGGACGGCCTCACCCCCGAAAGAGGTATACCTAGCCTAAGAGAGAGAAGGAGAGAGGCGGAGAGGTGTTCGCTTGACAGGAGCCAAGCGCACATTAAGACTTCAGCCGTGCGGCCGTTGTCTTATATGGCCCCTGATCAACCAGTCGGCTTAATCAGCCAGTGCCTCCAGGCATCATCAGCCAGTTGGCACAGTGTATATTTCGTTTGGCACGTACACACCCGTCTATAGGTCCATAAAACATTACGATTATATGCGTCGGGGTCGGCGGCGGCACGTCCTTCCGCGGTTGGTAGCCAGGGTGACCTAATGATCCGCGTTAAACTGTAGGTCTAAGGTGGAATGTAAACATCCTTCGCGGTTGGAAGGGGTAACCAGGGGATCCCGTTAAACTGTATTGCAACACTCGATCATGTTGTTTATCTGTTTGTTTATTTCCCTCTCTCTCTCCTCTCTCTCTCTCTCCTTCTCTCTCTCATATATATATATATATATATATATATATATATTTATATATTTCCCCGTCTAAAAGTAGGTCTAAGGTGGAGTATAAAGCTTGACATTCGCCAGAATGAACAAATCGGGCGGAAAGCAAAGGCGAGCCTATATATGTACAATTCCAGAAAAAAGTTTATCTAAAACAACTCGTGTAACCGTCTTTCCACGATTGGTAAATAAATGGTTACCCAGAGTGCCCTAGCAGGGATCTCTCTCGCGCGCTCTCGTATATATATATATATATATATATATATATTAGTGATGGATCGAGTGGTCGGTTTTTCACAACCGCGGTTGCCGTTGTGTTTGCGGTTGTCGAATTTTTTCGAACCGCGGTTGCGGTTGCGGTTATCATATACTAGGAAAAATGCGTAATTATTAACTGGATTTAGCCACTATAGTGCGATTTAGCCACACTTGGTACATAATATCTACTAAATAGTATTTATTTAGTAAATACCTTATGTTGAACACAAGTTTTGCAATACACCGCTACCGCTATTTGTGTGTTGCAAAACTTGTGTTCAACATAAGGTATTTACTAAATAAATACTATTTAAATGGAGTATATTCTAAACTTATATAGCTATTATGAAAGAATAGGTCAAATTAATTAAAACCATATTTTGCACTAAGTGTGTTACCAGGATGAGGGACGAGGACCCATCGCACTGTTCATCCCACCTACCACTTTCCCCAGCCTCCACCCATTGGAAAGTTACAACCGCAACCGCACTTATGGAACGGCGGTTGCGGTTACGGTTGCGGTTGTGAATTTTTGTGCGGTTGTAGTGCGGTTGCGGTTGCGGTTGCGGTTATTCGATCCATCACTAATATATATATATATATCCCCGTTAAAAAGTAGGTCTAGAGTGGGGCGGAAAGCTTGACCTTCGCCAGAATGAACAATTCGGGCGGAAACCAAAGAAAGCCTATATATCTACAGTTCCGGAAAAAGTTCATCTAAAGATTCTGAAAATTAGTACAAGAAATGTACACAAAATTTATAATCACGTCAAATTGTATTAAATAACTCAGCCTCTACCAATTCTGATAATTATTCTTTTAAATTATTTTATATCAATGTAAAACCCGTTAATTTCTTCATATATATATATATATATATATATATATATATATATATTTATATAGTTATATATAGTTATATTTATCTTCGTTCACATTTAAAAATAAAATTTGAAACATCTGTTTCTGCAACAAATAAAAATTTAATTACGGGCCATAAACACCCTCTCACTTCAATTCTGTACTTTTCTCATATATATATATATATATATATATGTTGTTTAATTCTTTATTGCCGTTTCTCTGGTTTCCAAGATTCGAGATTAGGTACGCATTATTAAATTATACAGCCCAGCGTCGGGTCAATCTTATTTCCATTCTCTCGAGATCGTAAACATTGGTGTTTATTGAAACGCTACATCACACGTTTTGTTTTTTCCCAAATTTATTTATTGTACCGAAAGCAAAGGTACATATGCACAAATCTCTCTCTGGGTGGAATACGTACCGTTTCAAATACACGTATTTAGACAACCATACAAAAACGTTCGTCGTTAAAGGGTTAAACTTTGGGTTAATCAACCGCGAACAGCACGCATCTGTTATTTTTAAATATATTTATTGTATCGTGGAAATTTTACAGCGGCTTTCTTCATGGGTATTAACTATCTTCCACTTTTATGTTTCAGGCATCATAAAACGTTTCACATTCCAACCTCAACTCGCTCTCTCTCTCTCTCTCTCTCTCTCCACTCTGTCTGTCTGTCTGTCTGTCTGTCTCTCTCTCTCTCTCTCTCTCTCTCACTCTGTCTGTCTGTCTGTCTGTCTGTCTCTCTCTCTCTCTCTCTCTCTATATATATATATATATATATATATTTATATATATTAATTTAGTGTTAATAGGACGCTAGCGATTGTGTTTTGTGGGTTGTAAAGCCCCCTTTATAAAAGGCTGCAGGTCATCTCAGAGCCTCAGTTCAATCGTTTTCGCGCTTAGTATTTTTGAAATACCAGCCATGAGCCAGCTGTACGACCCCTGATCTGTTTGAAGCTCAAGGTTTTTATGCTCACGCAACACGTCTAATTTTCAGAGCTGCAGATCGGGAGGAACTTTTATCTACCCAGACTGTTATGGAAAATTGTGACGAAATGCAAGAAGCGTTCAATGAAGACGATATCAAAATGTAAGTAATTGTATTCTGCGGCTCATTCAGTGTTAACATATAAGTGGCTAACCTGGCCTTATTCTGAGTTTTCTACAAAGAAAATTTAATCCCAGGACTCTTTCTCTTTTATAATAATGTAACCTAACCTGGATATAATATATATATATCGGCCAGGACTCTTTCTCGTTTATAACAATATCACCTAACCGTAAAAGGCCGCAATAAACGCGGATTCGAGACCCATTTCAGGCAGACGGAGAAGAGCACACGCAGGTAATCTTACTTTTGAAAAATGTCAAGTTATCTGCTTGTGATTACAATTTGCTGTTAGCCAAACCTAGCTTTATTTTAGTTAATTTATAAAAAGCCGTAATAAAGCGAAGTGAACTGCTATCTGTCAAGAGAGCCGGTCTCTATTCATATATATATATATATATATATATATACCTTAAAAAACCTTAACCTTACCTTATGTTGTTTCGTGCGTTGGTCTCTCTTCACACGGAGATCAAGTTGGTGGACCCGCCTCTAAAATATATATATATATATATATATATATACAGGGTGGGCGGAAAGTAGCTCCCTAATTTAAATTACATATAAATTATGTATAAATTGTGATTGTATTGTTATATTGTTATGGTGTGTTCTCTAAAGTGGTACAATTGTAACGGTAATCTTTTTTTCTCTAAAGTGTTCTCTTTGTGTTCTCTAAAGTGGTACAACTGTAACGTTTATTTATTTTTTTTCATTTCAGATTGAAGGGTAACATGGCTGAGCGTTTAACACTGCAGGAGCGTGCCCAGTTGGCGGCACGGTACGAAGTTTGGCAATCTGTCGTTCGAGTTCAAAGATGGTGGCGGGCCATTCACGGACCACGTGCCCAAGTGGACCCGAAAACAATCAAGAACTGCCACTCGAAGCTCATGACCACGGGGTCTGTGGCAGATGTTCGAAGATGTGGTCGCCCTTCGACATCCAGGGCCCAGGAGACGGTGCAGGCAGTTCAGGAAATGTTCGCACGGAGTCCACGAAAGTCAACTCGCCAGGCAGCTCGGGAAAGTGGACTCTCCCGCTACTCAGTGCGAACTGTGCTGAAGAAGGAGCTGAACTGGCGTGCGTGGAAGCCGCATTACTGCCAATCTCTCTCGGACGAGGACTGCGACATTCGCATGGAGTTCGGGGAAATCATGCTGGCTTGGCATGAAGACTGGCCCCATCTCTTCCGCAACATCCTCTGGAGCGAGCGACGAGACGGTGTTCCACGTCGGAGGCTTTGTCAACCGCCACAATTGCCACTACTGGGCAGGAGAGGATCCCATGGTTACCGCTGAAAAACGGCAGAATCGGTTCAGTGTAACGGTGTGGTGTGGTATGACCTCAGATCAGGTTGTGGGCCCGTTCCTTCTGCGCAACACCATGAATGCTGAGCGGTACCTTGCTATGTTGCGAAACGAGGTCTGGCCGGTTGTCAGCACATGGGAGAACATCGACGATCTGATATTTATGCAAGATGGCGCCCCTCCGCACTTCGCTCTTTTTGTTCGTGAGTGGCTGGATGCCCATTTCCCTGGGCGTTGGATGGGTCGTCGTGGTCCACATCAATGGCCAGCCAGGAGCCCCGACTTGACACCGTGCGACTTCTTTCTTTGGGGGTGGGTAAAGGAAGAAGTCTACCGCACCAAACCGAGGACATTGGAAGAACTGGAGGACCGAATTCGGGAAGTCATGTCCTCCACCCCGCCGGAGTTCCTGCTAAAGTCAGTGGACGCCATTCCTGGGCGGCTCCAGAAGCTGGTGGAAAGAGTTGGAGCCCACATTGAATTTTAGAGAAAACCTACCATGTATGCCTACCTTTTCATATTATTTCTTCTGAAATAAATGGATAATATACGTATTTTTTTACCAATCCAAAATAGGGAGCTACTTTCCGCCCACCCTGTATATATATAATATATATATATATGTTCCTCTCTGTGTCTTTTGGGTGAAAAACAATAGATTTTTATTTATTGTTCACTCTCATTAGAAATATTAAAAACTATTAAGAATTGCAAGCGGGCTTGAGTCCCGTTGCAGGCAGACGATGTCTTAGCATTCAAAAACTGAGAGGATATCTGCTTATGGTTACAATTTCTACAACGTAAAAAATAATCCCATTATGTTTTTCATTATTTTCAAAACTTTTAAGAATAATCTGCTTTTTTATTATAATTTTTTAAATTCGTGGCATTTTATCTTATTGTAGCTCTTTATTTTTACTTAACCTTATAGAACCGATGCGGAACTTGATCGTGTTATAGCTACTTTTGATGAAAGGGAAATAAATGATATGGGTGTTTCTCCGTACAGCCAACCAAGTGACCTGAATAGAGAAGTTGAGGTATTGGCTCACATCCGGGTCGAGCGAGTGCCAGGTCATCGAGGAACTAATGTAAGTATTTTTGAGGTTAAGAACAAAACACATTGTATTTTCATTTATTAAATGGTAGAAAACATATACAAAGCGGAACCATTGTCCGTTAAATAAGTCTTAATGGATAAATTTTAGTTACAAATGTATATACAGCTTTACATAATATAGATATACACCTATACACAATACAGGGGGTGCTAACATGTGGGAACCTTTTTTTATCTGTCTGCATACACTTTTATCGTTCATCTCTGTGTCGCACAAATCGAATAATTTTTTAAAAATTATAAATCCCTTCCCACGTGACATGTGCAGGAGAAATGAAAGATAATACAGGCTCCAGGTTCTAAACAACCGCAGGTATATGTAATTGCGCGATAAACTGCACAACCGTAGAATCATTTCACGGCTGAGTGCCGTGTGAGTCAAAATAGTACATTCTTTCCCTATTTTTAAAATAGATTGCAAACTAATGAATCCCCTCACACCCAACAATGTCGGTGTTAACGATAATCCCGTACCAGTTTCACGTACGTGGCTGCTTCAATATTTCATTCTTCGCAAACACACCGATAAATTTTGAGCGTGTGAAACGGTCACTTTTCTTTACTCTCTAGGGTGTATTCGCATCCATTTTAGAAGTCTGTGACCACGTTCCTGAAACGATCCACTTCTATTAGTGCCTGTGATTCGAGGTACACGAGTACACTAATAGGCGCGTCTATAGGCTTGGCAAATTCCAACCTGACTGAGATATTCCCACTCTGCTGTGGACGTTAATGCGTATTTTCGCCAGCAGACAAGTCAGGCGTAATATCAAATGAATAAATGTTAAATTCTTCGACAAATTCTTTCTGTGTTACACCAAACCCAAGTTCGTCACAGGCGCCTGTATTATGAGCCAGACTACTATATGCTCTCGCGCGGAGCGGGAACACAGCGTCTGATGAGTAGTCCGTAATCATGGTCCCTCCCAGAGCGATGCCATTTACGTATAGATTAATATTTTTGAGGCCGAAATTCTCGAATTTAAAGGCACTCTTTTTATATTTTCCATTCGTGGAGGCGTGGTCCTGCATCCCAATAAATATCCTTTTAGGCAGGACTCCAAGGGCCACGTTTTCTAGTTGCTTCGAGGCCAACCCGGCGGGCACCGTGTATAGTTTGATCTGTACTCTGTTAATTGGGTATTTTAGTGTGGCGTGTATTAAGTCTTTCTGGTTAATTTCTATTTGTTTTGGCGAACTTAATTTCACTCTGCGTATACGCAAATACGTCGCCATGACGTGAATCACAACGGAATTCGCGCCCTCTTCTTGATGAGAACCCAGATTTATGCAGATCTCAGGAATCGTGAGGATAAGCTTCAACTTTATATCCACCCCATACATAAGCAGTTTCTCCTGGAATATGAAATCTGTATGAAGACGTTCAAAACATTCGTATATCTTTTTTTTAGAATTTTTAAATTTATCCTTTATACCATTTTCATCTTTAGTATGGTAATATCCCTCGGCGGTTAAAAAGATGTCCTTCGCTTCTTTTGAAAAGTTGAGGACATTTTCCAGATAGGCTCGTAGGTGGTAGAACCCCGTTCCTGCTGTGATGTTAACCTGGTTTAAATACACCTCACACTGGCGGAATATGGAGTGTAAAAAGTTGGTTTTAGGGTAGGCAGAGTAACTATCATCGCAGTCCGTTCCATCCGAATGGGCTATACGCAGTTTAGCGTACATGTACATGCAGCTCTGGTCAAAAAAGTAAGGGCCTGAGTTGGGTATCACGAGTTCTACAGGGGCACTCGGCGAACTAATTGTGTTTAGTGGGTTAATTGTAATAAAGTCGCTATGCTCAATAGAGACCTGAGTGTGGGGCATATCAAAGAGGGACAGTTCCGATTTACAGCATTGTGAACTACACGGATGAATGAAACGCGCCATGACGAGTCAGAAATAGTGCACCCTCCCTCGACAAGTATTAGTCAGCCTATGATTCGTGAGAGTAGTGTCCTCAGCTTATATCAGTTAAAAAAATGATCAGCCATAGGTTTCATACGCATAGAGCACTTCTTTTTTTATTTCCTTTTACGTTTAGCGCCACGTGATGGTAACCCCTTCTTCCTGGCAGATCTCTTCTTTCCGCAACCACGCATTTTTCTCTTTGCATCTTTGATGATTTCGTCCCGTGTACGTTTTCAATGTTTTTTGAGAGCTTCTTTAGGCTTGGTTCCGCCTATTTTGTCCCCTCTTCAACAGTGGGACAGCGGTACGTAGTATGGATGAAAAAATGCATTTAAGTCCACTCCCACGCTGGTATCTCACTCCTCGGTAGAATGTGAATGACTTTCGTGTCATTATAAACGGGGAAAGTGTAGTTTCACTGTTTAGCTCCCATTACCGAATGGGAAATTTTTTCCCTCAATCGTTCTTATATATATCGAGATGTTGGTTAATAGATTAGTCGCCACATTCACATAATGGGGCTTGTCATATGTAATGCTCAAACTTTTATCTCCATGGTTGGGGATGTGTGCAATGCTCAGCAGGCGCGCCTGGGTGTCCCCAACAAATTGATGCTCTGCGATATCGCTGTAAATATAGCACATGTCTGGGGGCGGAGGGCTTTCACCCAATTTGTCCATCTTCAATTGATACATTAAGTTGGACAAGTCATGCTCTGCCTCGTGAAAGGTATCTCTTTGGAGAGCTGCGCTATATTGGCCCTCAGCCACAATTGTGAACAGCTCTTTATCTTTAAAATTTCTACTGAGCGTTGACTTTAACTTCAATGTGCATGCATGCGTGTCTATGTTTACGACTTCAAAAAGTAAATCGTTTGTCAGGTACGACTTTTCAAGACTCTTGTTTAACCCGGTCACAATGTCCATCGCTTTATCATAATGCCCGATTCCTAGCGATACATTTGTGCTTAGTACTGTTCCTGACCGAACAGGACTGAACGCATAGTATTGTCTAAGGTTATGATTAATTTTTCGCACTCATCGATTCTTCTAAGGATCAGAAATATGATTTGCTCATTTTCAAGAGTTAAAAGTTTGGAGACTAACTGGAGTTCATATAAACCCACCTCATACGAATCACACTCCAATTCATTAGGTCCGTGGAGTTCTGTCACAAAATTGGCGAGGGTGTTGTTAGGATGTACAATCAGAGAAGAGGACGGGAGTGTGACATAGATGCGGCTAGGCGACATGTTGCATACTATTTAAACTTCATTATTGCAGCAGCTTTTATATAGGTGTTGAAGCTATCTGGGTAACCCAGCCATTTGACCAGGTACAATTTTTCAATTTTAAACACTTTTTCCTAAATTAAATGTCACTTTCTGCAACTCCTCGCGGTAAAAGCATCCAGCGATCTCTTCCCCATTCAAATCTTCAACGTAATACATCATTATCTCACCTTTCGGTCTCATAGCACGAACTTAAAAATCTCACGTGTCCATCCTTGCTCAAATCCCTTCGCGAATTTATTTCCCGAGCGTGATAGCCTTACATAGTCATTGATTTTGAAATGTGTAGAGTGTGGTGGCGGTGCCCCATCTCTTCTCACCTCTGGCAGCGCACCCCTTTCTAAAACTTCGTTATGCGTTGTTCCAATCGTACGGTGGTGTGAACGATTGTATGATGAATCCAATGACCCGAGAACGTTTATATATCTGTATGTGTTTTTATGTGTAAAATAGCGATGCAGGCGCTCCTTTATGGTAAACTCTTTCAGGTAAAGAGGCCTTATGTATAGAACTGCTTGTGTAGTAACTGATATTAGACTCTGTCAATATGTTTTGAAAAGTACGACCTATAAACTCTTTCCCCATACCCGTACAAAAATAGCCAGGAACCCTTTCTTCTTTTAACATCAACGTTTTGGTGGCTTTAGCAACTCTTTCAGGCGATTTATTTTTCAAGGGAATTAGCCACAGATATCTAGAGAATACTTCTATTCTGAATAGGATTTAGCGGTATCCGTCATTATAAACTGAATATCTTTGCATGTCTGTTAAATCCGCTTGCCAAATAGAGTCAATCGAATCCGCGGTTGTCTTTGCCGTTTGAAACCTTTTTCTCACCGGTTTATGAAGTGTATAAGCATCCTGTTCCCGCAAAAACCGCTCAACATCTTTTTTCCTTACACCGTAAACACCTCTGTACATTCTATTAACGCCACCATAGGAGGCGGGGTTAGAAACGTCATAATAGCCTTTATTCCTCAATGTATGTGGGAGGCTGTTTTTTAGCACATGTTCGATGTGTTGTGTTCCGTTGTTCTTTGGTTGGTCATGTCTAACGTCAGGGCCAGGCCATGTGTCGCCATTCTCAGCGCTACTCGCGCTGTGCCTAATGACTAAGGGGAGCTCTGTAGGATTCTTATAATCTTCGTACTCATGAAGAAATTTCTGCAAAGCCTCTTGGTACAGGAGCCTTTTCTCATCAGGTGACTTTTCACTGTTTAATAGGGCTAGCAACTCGCTTTCCATTCTTTTAAGACTTCTTTTACGGGGTTCTAGAGCCGTGTGTGGAATCTTTGAACTTTACAATGAAGTATACACCTCGTGCGGAATCACAACCACCTTCTTCATTATATTAATCTAGTCAGTAAAGGACCCAAAACTGAAAATAAGATGGGTAGGAATGATCCTCCTCTTTGTACAATAATTCGCTTTTCCTTACCCACAGTTTGACTTTTATGAGCGAGCGCTCGTATTATGTTCTTTTAACGACGTAAGCGAGCCTTCTAAGAGGGTTTCATTGGCACATTACATTTTATAACATTAACACAGATTTCACAGATGCATTTTAAAAAGTCAGAGTCGATATTTTTAACAAACATCTGTTGCAGTGTCCGGGGCAATCGTTGATAGATTTTTATTAATTCATGATATTTCTTCAGCCTATTTGTCATTCTGGAATATACACCGATTCAGGTTCGCTTGGGAATATATTCGTTCTTAGAAGCACCCTAAACGTGTTTCGCGGGTGAAGGTCACAAAGCAAATAGCCATAACGCTGGTTTATGGGTTCTTTATAAACTTCCAAAAACTCCTTACGCTGAATCGGGAACATTTGATTGGCTAATACCCCAATTTGTAACACATCTCTACTTTGTGCGAATAAGACTAGATCAGAGCTTTCCAAACTTTTCACGTTGGCGACACACTATTTAAGCATAAAAATTTTCACGACACATTAATTAATTTTTGTTATCAAATATCAAATATCAGATAATTTTTCAGTAGGTGGTTTATCTTGTAGCCGATTTTGTTGATAGAAAAATCAAAATTTTCAAAATACAAAAAACAGTAATGTGTCGCGACACACAGTTTGGAAAGCTCTGAACTAGATATCGTGTATTTAGCGTAACATCACGCATGTATCTTTTAACGAATTAACGTCATAGACACTTGTGGAACAAAATTTCGTCTTGGTACTCGTTGAACACTGACTGATACGTCGAATAGTACCATATTACTTTATGCTCAAATTTTGAGAACATCTCCCCCTTATCTTTAATGTTTTTAAGCATAAATACAGTTTTTCCACATCCTGTAGGGCAAGATATAATACATGTGGAGGGGCTTGTGAACCTGAATTTTTCTACAGATTCCATCTCTTCCACGTCACACCCCTGAGTGGGTCATTTACATACTATTACAAATTTTGAGTGCTGTTCCTTATATTTTGTTTTCTTCTTCCACAGAACTGTGAATGCCGACGATGTACAGCACCCTATCATCGATATCACAGACGAACCCGTTGACCGTGCAGCTACAGAATCCTTCCCCGCGGACGAGCCCTCACGAACGACACCTGTAGCATGCGACAGTTCAAAGCGGAAGCATGATAAAGAACCCTCCACGTCAGGTATAAAGCGTGCCAGGATTACTCCGGTTGTTAGATCCCCAGTAATAGATCCCCAACCCTCAACGTCTTGCGACACATCCCCCACAATAGTACCTTCCTCAAATATGCCCCATTGTTCACAACTGGGTACCTCCTTCATGACAGCTTCTCATACTGTGGAGGATGGTATAACATTCGAGTTGGTGCGCACCGCTACCCCCACCCCTGCCCTGACTAGAAATCGGTACGTGGTCAGGGTTGGCCCTGGGTACTTGTATGCAAACGGACTGCGGCGCGTAGTTGAACGTATTGTGGAGTTTGCCCTTCAGAACCGCGACGAAAGCGAAGTCCGGACGAGGTTATCCTTCAGGTTAGGGTCAGATGAGGGGGGACGATTTTTGGGTGGTAATACCGTTCAGACGTTCGGCTGCTGTAGATATAGACTATATTTTGGGGCGTATAATGCAAGCCTCTCAAAGTGGTACATCTTTCAATATGGACAACTTCATGGTAGATATTGACAGAATATTCCGGGTTGCGGGTCATAGTGCCACACCTTATACTCTTAATTTCAATTCTCCGGTTATTTACAGAAAGCATTTAAACGTAGATCATGGTTGTGGTTTTATAGCAAGAATTTTAGCTCATATGTTCACTGTGCTAAATAATTGGACGCGAAAAATTTGGTTACCCACGGTTGTGCAGCGTGCCCCTAAACTGGCTTCAGATTGTAAGCTTGAGTTTGAGTGTAATATGGGTCGTGACGAGCTGAGAAGGGCCGAACAGGAAAAGTATGCACATATAGTCGTATTTGGAATGGATGTTCGTCGTAGGACTGTGTATGTTTTTAAAAGCAGCGTGAGAGATCGTACAAGATCTCTACTTATTTTAGGATTGTCAGGAACATCGTATCTCCCCATCCGTAACATAAGGGCTCTCTACGTCAGTTATAATAAAAGTCGAAAATGTGGAAGGCCTCATTATTTGTGAAAGGGTTGTCTCGAGTTTGCTGATGATGTGGTGAAACATTGTAAGGATGCTACATGGTATGTGAGCAGTGTAAAAGCTCCAAATGTGAAAGTCAGGTATTTCAATAATAAATGCTTTGAGCTCCATAAATCAACGGGCACTTGCAGGAAAATGAGAACTTTTAAGTGCGGTATGTTTCACATGATGGATAATTGGGGGAATTTCAAACATAAATGCGATGAAATTCACTGTTCTACATGTCATTTAAAATATAAGGCAGATGGAGTGATGCATGTATGTTATATTAAAGATGCTAAACCTAAAAATACCCCTTGTATAACCGTGTACTACGATATAGAAACTTACACGAACGCTGAAACCAAAGAGGTCATTCCGCATTTACTCGTAAGTCAGACTATTTGTGATGAGTGTATGGAGATCGAGTGTGATGAGTGTCACAAATGTGGTAAACGGACAAGCGTTTTTAAAGCGATTGCATATGACAGCCCTGTGAAGCTCTTTGTGTCCTATATTGTCAAATTAGCAGAGAAGTTATAAAAAAATGACTGTGTATATTCTTGCCCAGAACGGGGTGAAATTTGACACACAGTTCGTTTATAAGGAGTTGCTTGAGCACGAGTCATCTGAGATATTTACAGGTGATCCCTTAAAAAGAGGCAACAAACTAATACAGATGCAGATAAGAGGTAATGTACAATTTAAAGAGACCCTGCTGTTCGCACCTTGTAAATTAGCAAAGCTGCCCAAGGTCATGGGCGTAGCCGCTGAAGTTTCAAAAGGATATTTCCCTTACACATTCCTCACTAACGAAACTTTAAATTACGTAGGACTACCTCCACCCAAACATTACTTTAACTGCACCAACATGAGTGAAAGTGAGTGTGAAGATTTTGACCGTTACTACAACAGCTTTAATAAAGGCTCACATATACCGCTAAGTAGAAGAAGCAACACGTTCAGAAGATAAGCAACGGTTATGGATAGTGAGTCTTGTTGATGAATGGTGTGACAAGCGATATTATGTCATGTTTCACCATACCGACTACTCGTACCCTCCGGTTGAGAATGTATATCTTGTCATCATGGAGAATCTTAAGTATTTTTACCACTATAGTAATATATATCATGACGAGGTTTGTAATGAGGTTGTGGCTAATGGGATGTGTGAGTTTTTAACAGACTTTAGAGACGAGTATCGCTTGTTAACTCTTTGATTACCAGGATTTCTGAAAAATGTGTGCACCCCGCACCGGACTTTTCCCCAAAATTCCCGTTTTTAAATCAATATTTTGGACAAGTTCCAAGCGTCCCAGCAGTTTCCTGAAGTTACCATTCGAAAGATCGTTTTCTAAAGATAAAGAAAGCTATTTGTTTTTGGGTAACTCAAGAAATGTATTTTATTTATAATATTTTATACACATGTTTTTCAGTAAAATTAGTAAAAAGTCGTATGAAGCAATGAATGAAAGTGGCAGTACTTCATCTATATACTATATACTATCTATATCTATCTATATACACATATTTTATATATATATAATGAAATCTATGTAGTAAAAAAGATAAAAATAAAGACTTCATATGCATTTATTGGCAGTAAAAAGAAAAAAAGTAATGACTTCATATGCATTCATTGGCAGTCGCCCCTAGGAGACTGCATATGCATACCGTGGTACTCAAAGGGTTAAACAAAAAGGATAAATATGGACCTATGTTTCTCTCAAATAGTGCACCGGATTGTGAAGATGTTTAGTTTGTGGAAATGAACGTCTGGTGAGTGATAAAACATTAAAGCCGGTATTGTTTCATGTAACGGAAAATTCTGTTTGTCCAAGGGCACAATTGTTCGACCACGCTGTACACGTTTCAGCAGTGAGACTCGCTTCCCCGAGAGATCCGCCCACCCGTGTACTTCACGAAACACACGGGTTCGAACAAACCCGTACACGTTTCACCAGCGTGACTCACTCCACCCGTCGAGCTGTTCCGTCCACCTGCGGCTCATAGTCATCTCAGAGCTTGACCCGTGTGGACGTGCGAATACGATGGAACTTCCTTTGAGAAGCATTCTCAACGCCTCGTACGATGTTTCAGTGACGAAGTCATTGCGCGTGTTCAGGCGTGAAACCGGCACCATTAACTATGTACTTGAAACGATTTGCAGGCAAGCAAACTCTGGTAAACGTAATGTTATTTATTTAAGTGTTGAGGAGATGAATAGAGTCTTCGTGATAGTTGAAAAGTGGGGAGAGGACCGTTATAAAATACATGCAGCTGTAGGTACAAGAAGAGAGCAGATTTGTGACGCCCCCTCATATGCCGTTGTTTGCACGTTGTGTAGAAATAACGATCAGCCATGCATTGATATACGACTGATGTGGAACATCGCATCTGATAATAACGTTCTTGTCCCTACGAGAAACCGTTTCATCCTCGACAGAGTGTTTTAAATCGTCGGATTCCGCAAGCTGAAGCCTATATTAGACGCTCGTGTTACGGATATGATTTATTTTGACACGGTTCTTGAATACGCATACACCGCTTTGCTCGACGAATTTATCGAATGTAGGAATGAACAAGACGAGAATGTTCTAGAGCTGGATGCATATTTGAAAGGTTTAGATTCTTCGAAATATCCTGAACTTTGGTACAAAGCACTTGAGCGGTACAGGGCAGAGCTTGCCTGCACTGTTCACCCAGAAGAGGTTTACCTCTATATATGAATAGCTCTCGTTACGACTTGGAAGATTATTTCAATTGCCGCTATGCAGAGTGAAGAAGAGTTCACGATTGAAAAGCTCGGACGGTAAGAAAAACCGTCGATTGGAAAGGAGTTTTTATAAACTTGTATTTAATAATGATGTTGTGGTTAACAGCGACCTCTTTTTGCGTGCTTTTGATTGTATTCTAGCCGTGTTTAAAGATAACTTGCCAACCGAATGTAAAGTGGGCACAAAAATAGTATTGAACGATATGAAGGCCATTTATGTCGAGTATTGGCATCCGTATAAGTTAAACTGTGAAGTGCTGCTTGGACGGTTTTACCGTGTAGTAAAAAGTAATAGCGATGTGAATGTAGATTTGATTACGTGTGAGTTTAGCGTTTTGCGCCGTAGAACATAAAGGATGTATATTTAATTATTTAATTGTGTATATATATATATATATATATATATATATATATATATATATATTTCCTTTACTAATATGCAATTGATTATACGTTTCGTATATTAATATTTTTAATTATTTAATATACCCCGTAGAACATAAAGGATGTATAGTTATTTATTTAATTTTATATATATATATATATATATATATATATATATTTCTTTTACTAATATGCATTTGATTATACGTTTCTTACGTTATTTTCAATATATTTAATTATTTATATAACTGTATATATATTTTTTTTCCTGTACTAATATATTGATAATACAACGTTTTGTATATTTTTTATTATATATTTCCCGTTCGTGTTTCTTATGCTATTATTATTTTTTGATCATATATATATATATATATTCCATTGTATATTTGTTATATATTCATCGTCCGTAAGCTATTATTATTTTTGATCATATATATTCCATCGTATATTTATTTTCTATATATTTCCATTAATTCGCCTAAATAAACAGAATGATGTAATGGTGTTTTATTTAATTCTTTTGGTTGTACACTGTGTTTAATTATATCAATTGGCTGGCTTCCAAAGCGGATTTCTAAACCAGAATATGTGCATTAATTAAATAAATAGCGCTATCTGGCAAATCAACCTGTACACCTGAACAAGCCATTTACGTCTTCTAAGTCAGCTGCCTGTTTAAGTCAGAATATATGCTTTAATTAAATAAATAGCGCAAACTGGCAAATCAGCCAGATACGCCAACTGGTGGGTTAAGCCAGAATATATGCTTTAAGTAAATAAATAGCGCAAAGTGGCAACTCAGCCTTCTAAGCCAACTGGCGGATTAAGCCAGAATATATGCTTTAATTAAATAAATAAGCGCAATCTGGCAACTCAGCCTTCTACGCCAACTGGCTAGTTAAGCCATATGGCTGATTAGGAACATATTAAGACAACGGCCCCTCGACTGAAGTCTTAATATGCGCTTGGCTCCTGCCAGGCGAACACCTCTCCTCCTCTCTCACTCCTTCTGCTCTCTTTTTCTCTTGGGGTATAACTCCGCCTCCAAGTTGCATAACCCCTTTTCCCTTGCAACATCCCCCCCTTTGTTGCATAACGTCTTGCAACATTCCCCTCCCCTAGTTGCACAACAACCTGCAACATTTCCCTCATCGCTTGTTGCAGAACATTTTGCAACATTCCCACCCCTCTTGTTGCATAGAACTTGCAACATTTCCTTTGCAATAGTGATCGACATTTGCAATTGCATTGCACTCTCCCCTTTTGCGCCCACTCCCCTTTTGCGCCCACACTACTAGGCTTACAACTACATTCCCAAATTTTTAAAATTTAAATTGCTTAAGAAACCGTTGTACACCCTCAGGTTTATAATTATAAAGCTTTTCAGTCCAAACTGTTAAACCATGAGATTTCTGCCAAACAGACTAAAAAAATCCTATCATTCATCTATTAATAAATTTGAGACTCTCACGCATAGCCAATTTTCTTACACTGGTTTTGTTTAATAGTTTTGTTGGTTTGAATGTCAATAAGTACTTAAGAGTAATCAAACCGACATGAAATTAAATTAACTAATTTGGGTTTACATAATAGTTTTCATAACATTGATCCTGAGAAATTTATTTTCGATTTTCCAAAAAAAATTTTTTAATTCGAACAAGAAACTGTCGTGCAAACACATTTTGTTTGCACTTATTGAGCACGCGGGATCGTTTATTCAGGATGGCTGCGCTTATCACTCGGATGACCTTTCAATTTTATACGCATAATTTTCTCGACTTACTTGAAGCCCAATTTAAACTCGAACTTTTGATGTTCGTTCGCCCTCAGCTTACGAGAGAGGCCTATGAAAGGTAGCATAGAAACAACACAATCCCTCCTAGAAAGTTTATTTCACGAAATTGAAAATTTTCACTCAGTGGAACACTAATTCAAAATAAATTTACAGATTTACAGTCACAATTTTTTTTTTTTTAAATAAAATTTGAATTCCAAAAAATATTTTAAATTCTTCTGAAAAGAAGTGTTTATACAAGGGTTTTTTATATGTGACTCAAGAAACAGCATTTAATTCAAATTCCTTAAAATAATAGTTAACTTACAAAAGTATTATTTCTAATCATTTGTATATATTTCTATCCTTAGTATAGGAACTGTCATTGTATTAATAATATTTGTCATATGGACTATAGTCTGCCAATAAACCTTTTCATTTTCATTTTCATTTGGTCTCAAAAGTTCCGGTAGAGTTCCGTAGATTTTTTCGGAAAAATTCCGCCAAATTAATTTCTTTCACAAACTTCTCAAAAGTCTTGCTCGAATTCCGCAGATTTCCTCGTGGGACAAAATCACCAATAAATATTTATTCTATAAAAACAAATTATCTCCGGAGGAAACACAATAACTCAGCAAGCTTACTGTACAAGTTAAATTCTAGACATCTGAACAAAATTTACATTAGAAAATGCCGAGCCATTTCGGTTATTTTCACAGTCTTTCTTGCCGACTACTACCTCATTTGCAGAAGGTTTGGAATCATAACTTAAACTCATGAAACGGCCTCTGAAACAATGAAATAATAAGATTCAAATTATTTTAATAATAGAAATAGTAAAGTCGGCTTATAAAATCAAACAGTGCCAAAACATTTCACTTTTTGAGGGCTATGACTACAACTGACTATTATCTCTAAGTCACACCTTAGGATTAAAGAAACTCCTCCCTTTCAATATGTGAATGACCTATCAAAAACATTTTCATTGCATGACGTCATTCGTACAAACTCAACTAAACTTCTAATGGCCAAACATCAACTTCACTATAAATAAACTCCGCATCTCTGTGAGAAAAAATGTTAAAATAAAATTTATAAGCTAATCGAACTTTTGACATGTAACAAATGACACAGCTCTCAAATGTTTACATTAAACTTTACAAACCCAGAATGAAAAAGATCCTAAAGCTAAACTTTTTTTATTATTATTTTACCGACAGATTAATTGATGAACGTAAATCAGGTTCTGTGGTGGTCAAAACAACACCTCGTTTTCTTCTCTCTCGAGTATCGGATTGCATTTCACTTTTCCACGTCTTCGTTTTAAAGATTTAATTTTCACGTGAAATTAAAACCCTTCCAAAATCATTTCTTTAATATACCTTTAAATTTATTTTTCGATAAGAGATGTACACATACCAATTTGCTGTTACAACAAAAACGTCTGTTGATTTTAGGGTTAGAGTTTAAAATATCGACGCTTCGTTGATGACTCGATAGCAGTTTTTGATAATGCTGTACAAGCGCAACAATTTTTTAACTTCTTAAATTCTCTGCACCCCAATATAACTTATACAATGGAAACTGAGAAAAATGGCTCCCTTCCCTTTTTAGATCTTTTAATTTCGAAAAAAGGTGATTCTATTACTACATCAGTTTATAGGAAACCCACTTTTACTGGTTTGGGCATGAATTTCTTTAGTTTTACTGATTTTAACTATAAGATGTCGTGTATTAAAACTCTCTTGTTCAGAGGATATAATTTGACCTCTAGTTTTACCTTACTAAACGATGAATTTAATAATTTAAGATCATATTTTACCAATAATAGTTTTCCTGTTCAATATGTAGATAAACTAATAAGATCTTTCTTAAATAATGTTTATAGCCCTCAACTTTCCTGTATTTCAGTGCCTAAAGATATAAAATATTTCCTGGTACCTGAAATGGGTCCCATGAATAAAGAATTTAAACTTAAATTTACAAAGTTGTTAAGAAAATTTTTTTATCATACTGATTTTCGCATTATATTTATTAACAAAATGTCTTTAGGTAGCTTTTTCTCAACGAAGGATCGAACTCCTGATTCGTTGCGTAGCGGTGTTGTATATTTAGTTACCTGCCCAAGGTGTCTCCTTGGTACTTACATTGGCAGCACCGTGCGCTCCCTCAGGACTAGATTTTATTCGCATATGGGAATAAGTTGCCGAACAGGTAAAATTTTAAATAAAAAGGAAGCCTCCAGTATTCGGGAACACAGTATAAAATGTAAAACTGATGTCACTTTAGATAATTTTAAAATTCTCGGTTGTAATTCTTGTCCTAACTCACTTAGAATTTTGGAATCTCTTTATATTAAAACATTGACCCCTTCTCTAAACGTGGATTCCTCAGCTGTCCCTCTAAATTTTTTATAATCCCCCTCCCCAACTCCCCTCCCCCCTCCCCAATTTTTTATAATCCCCCCTTCCCCTAACTTATAACTCCAACCGCCCAACCCATAGCTTGTTTCCTGTTTTGTTTTGTTTTAAATTACTCGTGCCTCGGAACCAGCATTGAAAGGTTCGTAGTGTTAATTATTCCATTGTATTAGTGTTAATTATTCCAGTGTACTAATTTCAAATTTACTATATGTAATTTAAAAATAGCTTTTAAATTTCTTGTAATTTTATATGTAAATTTTTATAACTTTGAATTTAACCCTCTTCTTTTAGTCATTTTAAAATTTGCTTTTAATGAATAGGTTTTTTAGAAATTATTTGGTCTTGTTCACATTTATTTATTGATTCTAATTTCATATTGTTATTATGTAGCCTGATGATGAGCGTATTGCTCGAAACGTTGCGCATTAAAGAAGACTTTTCATGGCATTTACATTCCTCCTTGTCATTGGATTTCTCCTAAATATTATATATATATATATATATATATATATATATATATATATGGAACAAATGGATTTTAATTAAAAAGATTCAATGTGGATGAATCGTTTAATATCTGCCAGGTGCTCGATACCCTGTGACGGTGCTTAGTCATCCAATATGATCATTACTAGAAAAATGTATGAGCTGTCAAAATAATTTTCTGTCTACAACCGCATCCTTTCTCCTTATAGGTCCGATGCGGAACTCGATCGTGTTATAGCTACTTTTCGTGACAGCTTTGAAGAACAACAAATAGTTGACGTCGATTTGGAGGTTTTACAGTGCATTCAACCCAGTGACCTGAATAGTGAGGTCGAAGTATTGGCTCACATCCGGTACAACAATAGCCAGGTTGTCGGGGAACTAATATAAGCTTTCTTTTCTTTTGGTTAAGAAGAAGACAGTGTATTTTCATCACTTTATTAAATGATAGAAATCATGTTTTATAAATTAGTACAATTCAGCTTAAATTAGTTACAAAATTACATCCAATAAATAAGCTACAGAGCATAAGACTAACATTATTAGGGACATCTTATATTTTACAGAATATAATTACAATTATATATATATATATATATAATTGTAAAACTTTACACAATACATCGATTGCGCACAAATGGGAACCTCTTTCTTATCTGCATGCACACCATTTCATCATTCAGTTCAGTGTCGCACAAATCGAATAATATAAAAAAAATTATGAATCTCTTTCCAAGTGACATGTGCAAGAGAAATGAAAGGCAGTACATGCCGCAAGTATTACTAAAATATCCTTGTAATCGGTGAGGATTCTAGACAATTTCAGGGATATGCAACTGTTCGAGAAATTTTAGAATAATAGGGTCACTTCAGGGATGAGACCCCAGTGAATTAAAATAGTACATTCTTTCCCTATTTTTAAAGTAGATGGCCAACCAATGAATCCCTTCGCCACCAACAATGTCGGTGTTGACAACAATTTCCCCGCATTTTCTCGTAGTTGATAATTTTAATGTTTCATTCTTTGCAAACACACCGATAAATTTGGAGCGTGTGATTCGGTCACTATTCATTACTCTCTGAAGTGTATTCACATCCATTTTAAAAGTCAGTGACTACGTTCTTGAAGCGGTCAATTTCTATTAGAGCCTGTGACCGAAGGTATACTAGTACACTAATAGGAGCGTTAATCGGGTTGGCGAATTCCAATCTGACTGGAATGTTTCCACTCTGTTGTGGACTTAAGTTTGTATTTACACTAGCAGATAAGTCGGGTGTGATATCAAACGGGTAAAAGTTAAATTGATCGATGAATTCTTTCTGCGTTACCCCAATCCCGTGCTCATCACAAGCACCTGCAATATGGGTCAGATCACAATAAGCTCTCGCGCAAAGCGGGGACACAGCTTCTGATGAGTAGTCCGTATCCATAGTCCCACCCAACGCAACGCCATTGACGTATAGTTATATTTTTAAGGCCGAAATTCTCGAATTTAAAGGCGTTCCTTTTATATTTTCCATTCGTCGAAGCGAGAGACTGCATTCCACTTAATAACCTTTTAGGTAGAACTCCCAGGGCCACGTTTTCTAGCTGCTTCGAGGAAAACAATGCGGGCACCGTGTATAGTTTGATCTGTACTCTGTTAATTGGGTATTTTACTGTTGCGTGTATTAATTTTTTTTCAATTTCTAATTGTTTAACAGAGCTTAATTTCACTCGACGACGCGGAGATGTTTCCATATTGTGAATCACAACGGGTTTTGCGCTCTCTTATTGATCAGGCCCCAGATTTATGCAGATCTCAGGATTCGTGCGGGTGAGCTTTAACTTCATATCCACCCTATTCATAAGCAGTTTCTCCTAGAACGTGAAGTCTGTATGCAGACGTCCAAAACACTCGTATATCTTTTTTTAGAATTTTTTAATTTATCCTTTATACTACTTTCGTCTTTAGTCTGATAATAGTCCTCGGCGGTTAAAAAGGTGTCCTTCGCTTCTTTTGAAAAGTTGAGGACATTTTCTAGATAGGCTCGTAGGTGATAATAGCTCATTCCTGTCGAGATGTTAACCTGATTTAAATACCCCTCACAGTGGTTGAATATGGAGTATAGAAAGTTGGTTTCCGGGTATGCAGAGTAACTATCGTCGCAGTCCGTTCCATCTGAATGGGCTATATGCAATTTAGCGTACAGGTGCATGCAGCTTGGATCAAAAAAGTATGGGCCTGAGCTGGGTATCACGATTTCTATAGGGGCACTCGGTGAACTAATTGTGTTTAATGGGTTAATTGTAATAGTCACTATGGTCGATAGAAACCTGTGTAGGGGGGCATATCAAAGAGGGACAGCTCCGATTTATAACATTGTGATCTACACGGATGGATGAAGCGCGCCATAACGAGTCAGAAATAGTGCCACCTCTCTCGACAAGTAGTAATCAGCCTATGATTCGTGAGAGCAATGTCCTCAGCTTATATCAGTTAAAAAAATGATTAGCCTTAGGCTTCATTCGCTAAGAACACTTCTTTTTTTGTCCTTTTACGTTTAGCGCCACGTGTTGGTATCCCCCTCTTCCGGACAACCCTGTTCTTATTATTTCCGCCACCACGCATTTTTCTCTTTGCATCTTTGATGATTTCGTCCCGTGTACGTTTTAAATGTTTTTCTTAGAGCTTCTTTAAGTTTAGTTCCTCCCATTATGTCTTCTACTGCGTTAAAACCTGACTGTAACGCTTTCCTCCCGAGGTATCTAGCACCCCTCTTCAACAATGGGACAGCCGTGCGTAGAATGGTCGAAAAAATTAATCCAAGCCCACTCCCACGCTGATATCTCTCCTCTCGGTAGACTGTGAGAGGTCTTCGGGTTATTATAAGTGAATGCGAAGAAAGTGTAGCTTCACTGATAAGCTCCCATCAACGAATAGAATTTTTTTCCCTCAATCGTTCTTATATATATTGAGATATTGGTTAATAGATTAGTCGCAACATTCACCTAATGGGGCTTGTCATATGTAATGCTCAAACTCTTCCCTCTATGGTGGGAATGTGTACAATGCGCAACAGGCGCGCCTGTGTGTCCCCAACAAATTGATGCTCCAAGATATTGCTGTAAATATAGCACATGTCTGGGGATGGATAGCTTTCACCCAATTTCTTCAATTTCAACTGATACATTAAGCTGGACAAGTCATGTTGTGCCTTGTGAAAGGTGTCTCTTTGGAGGGCTGCACTATATCGACCCTCGGCCACAATTGTGAACAGCTCTTTTTCTTTAATATTTCTACTAAGCGTTGATTTTAATTTCAACGTGCGTGCAGGCGTGTCTATATTTACGACTACAAAAAGTAAGTCGTTTGTCAGGTACGACTTTTCAAGACTCTTGTTTAAGCCCTTCACAATGTCAGTGGCTGTGTCATAATGAACGATTCCCAGTGTTACATTTGTACTCTAGCACTGTACCCCACCGAACAGGACTAATCCCATAGTGTTGTCTAAGGTTATGCCTAATTTTTCACACTCATCAACTCTTCTAATGATCAGAAATATGATCTGTTCATTTTTAAGAATTAAAAATTTGGTGGCTAACTGGAATTCACTTCACAAACACCAACTTCGTACGAATCACGTTCCAATTCAATGGGCCCATGGAGTTCTGTTCCAAAGTTGGCCAGGGTGTTGTTAAGATGTACAGACAGAAGAAGAGGAAGGGAGTGTGACATAGAAGTGATTAGGCACCATGTTGCATGCTATTTAAGCTTCATTATTGCAGCAGCTTTTATATAGGTATTGAAGCTTTCTGGGTACCCTAGCCATTACACCAGGTACATTTATCTCTTTCCTGAGCCTTTGCTGCCTAAAACTTTTTAAATTTTAAAAACATTTTTTCCTAAATTAAATGCCACTTTCTGCAACTCCTCGCGGCAAAAGCCTCCTGCGATTTCTTTCCCATTCAAACCTTCAACGTAATACATCGTTATCTCGCCTTTAGATCTCATAGCACTAACTTTAAAATCTCACGTGTCCATTCTTGCTCAAATTCCTTCGCGAATTTATTTCCCGAACGCGGTAGCCTTATATAATCATTGATTTTCAAACTTGTAGAGTGTGGTGGCGGTGTCCTATCTATTCTCACATCAGGTTCTGTGCGCGTACCTCTTTCTAAAACTTCGTTAGGTGTTGTGCCAATCGTACGGTGGTGTGAACGGTTGTATGAAGAGGCCAACGATCCCAGAATGTTTATATATCTGAATGTGATTTTATGTGTAAAATAGCGAAGCATGCGTTCCTTTCTGGTACGTTGAACTCTTACAGCTAAAGAGGCTTTATGTATAGAATTGCTGATGTAGTAACTGATATTAAACTCTATCAGCATGTTCCGAAAAGTGCGGCCTATAAATTCTTTCCCCATATATGTATAAAAATAGCCAGGAACCCTGTTTTCTTTTAACATCAGCGTTTTGGTAGCTTTAGCAACTGTCTCAGGCGATTTATTTTTCAGAGGAATTAGCCACAGATATCTAGAGAATCTATCTATTATGAAGAGGATGTACCGATAGCCATCATTATATACTGCATATCTTTGCATGTCTGTTAAATCCGCTTGCCAAAGAGAGTCAATCGAAGCTGCTGTTGTCTTGACCATTTTAAACCTTTTTGGCACCGTCTTATGAAGTGTATAAGCATCCTGCTCCCGCAAACACCTCTCAACATCTTTTTTCCCTACTCCATCATTGTAAACACCTCTGTATAGTCTATTAACACCGCCATAGGAGTCGGGGTTAGAAATGTCATAATAGCGTTTTCTTAATATGTTAGCCATTTGCGTATTTTAGAGACACGTGGATAAGGTTGGCCGTTTTGGTCTCTTCTTTCTCCTCTTCAGGGATGCTACCGTTAGGGGTGATGGGGTACTCAGTTGTGACACATGCGAGACTTGCTCCAAGTCTTTTAACCTATACAGATTTTCTCTCAATGTTTTGGGAACATTTATTTGCTGTGGTCTTGCTTTAATATGCTTCCATCCTGTTGGTGATGGCCTGTCCCACTTTCTCACCAGATCATGGACAATGTCGACGAAATTGGATCTCTGTACCCTTGTTCCTTCAACAAAGACCTCGCCTGTATCGGTCCACTGTATGATGGGGTCCTCACTCAATAGATTATAAAGACTTAAGCATGTATTCCTCAATATATGTGGGAGACTGCTTTTAAATACATGCTCGATGTGTTGCGTTCCGTCATTCTTTGTTTGGTCATCTCTAACGTCGGGCCGAGGTCCTATGTCGCCATGCTCATCGTTGGTCGCACTGTGCCCAATAACCACGGGGATCTCTGTCGGATTCTTATAATCTTCATACTCTTGAAGAAATTTCTGCAGAGCCTCTTGGTACAAGATCCTTTTTTCATCAGGTGACTTTTCGCTTTCCATTCTTTTAAGCCTGCTTTTACGGGGCTCTAGAACCGTGTCTGTACTCTTTGAACTCTGCAGTGAAGCATACACCTCGTGCGGAATCACTACCACTTTCTTCATTATATTAATCTAGTTAGTAAAGGTCCCAAAACTGAAAATATGATGGGGAGGAATGATCCCCCTCTTTGTACAATAATTCGATTTTTCTTCCCCACAGTTTGATTTTTACGAGCGAGCGTACGTATTATGTTCTTGTAACGACGTAGGCGAGCCTTCTGAGGGGGTTTCATTGGTACATTACATTTTATAACATTAAGAAAGATTTCACAGATGCATTTTAAAAAGACGGAGTCGATATTTTTAACAAACATTTGCGGCAATGTCCGGGGCAATCTTTGATAGATTTTAATTAATTCACGGTATTTCTTCAGCCTATTTGTCATTCTGGAATATACAGTATTTCAGGCTCGTTTGGGAATATATTCGTTCTTAGAAGAAACCTGAACTTGTTTCGCGGGTGAAGGTCATAAAGCAAATATCCGTAACGCTTCCTTGTAGCTTTTTATAAACCTCCAAAAACTCCTTCCGCTGATTCAGGAAGAAGAAAAAGAAAAATAATAGAATCTGTGTATAGAAAAAGTAGATAATTTTAATTTGTGCGAAGGTACTTATAAGTTAGACCCTTTAATGAGATTCTTGGTCAAAAAATCCCTTACGGAGTCGTGGGAACGTGTTCGAACCTAAGTGTGAATTTCTTAAAGGTCTCTGGATTGGATTGTTTCCTTACTCGCTTTTAGTAAATGTAATAATGGAAGTAATAAATGTGGAAATAAATATAAATGCAACAGATGTAATAATAAAGGTAATATTATAAATTTAATAATTAGGGTAAAGGTAATAATAATAAATGTTAAAAATATGTAAATGCAATAATAAATGCAGTAATTATGTCAAAATATTAGAATCTGTATGTATACAGTAGAACAAGAAGATAGTTTTAATTTGTGGGAATGTACTTATAAGCGGACCCTGTAATAAAATGCCCTCCCGGTGTCGGGAGAACGGTATCTAACCTAGGTGCGAATTTCTCAATGGTCTCTGGATTGTTTCCTAATCGGCTTTTTTCATTCGTTTTTCGGTTTATAAGTTCTGTATAATAAACAACAATGTAATAACCAATGTAATAATAAATTTATAATGTCTGTAATAAATAATTATGCAATATTAAATGTAATAAATTTAATAATAAATGTAATAATTATGTAAAAAATAAAAAATAATAAATAATAGAATCTGTATGTTTAGAACAGGAAGATAGTTTTAAATTTGTGCGAATGTACTTAATGAAAATGCCCTCCGGTGTCGGGAGAATGGGATCTAACCTAGGTGCGAATTTCTTAACGGTCGGTCCCTGGACTGTTTTTCCCTCTTGTTTTGGTTCATTCGTGTTTCTGTATCCATCCGAGGAGGATACCAGTGGGCGTCGAAACTGTTGTGGAAATAAACTCTGTCTATTAGAGTGGGTTTTTATTTTCATTTGATTGGCTAATACCCCAATTTGTGACACATTTCTACGTTGCGCGAATAAGACTAGATATTGTGTATTTAACGACACATCGCGCATGTATCTATTTTTGAAAAATAGATTCTGATTGATGAAGAATACGCTTATGTTAAGATGGTGGGACAACACTGTAAATGTCTCGGCAAACGTTTTATCCATTTCCAATATGAGATCGTCAATTACAACGACTGTATGCTCATTTTCCTTTAACGAATAAACGTCATGTACAAATTTGTGGAACAAAATATCATCTTCGTACTGGTTGAACACGGATTGATACGTCGAATAGCACCATATTACTTTATGCACAAAGTTTGAGAACATCTTCCCCTTATCTTTAATGATTTTAAACATAAACACAGTTTTACCACATCCTGTAAGATCAGATATAATATATGTGGAGGGGCTTATGAACCTGAATTTTACAGATTCCATATTTAACACGTCACATCCATAAGTGGGTCATTTACAAAATATAACAAAATTTAAGTGCTGCTCCTTATATTCTTGTTTTTCTTCTTTAGCGTACGGAAACCGACGACTTCAAACATTCTGTCGAAGATGAAGCGGTTTCGAGTGGGGACAAGGACGTTACTATCAAACGCATTCTTCCACATCAGCCGTATATCAACGCATGGCTGGTCGCGATTTATACATAACTTACAAATAATGGCATATGAGGGTGCATCACTAATCTGCTCTTTTCTTGTGCTTACACCTGCATGTATTTTCTAACGATCCTCGCCCCACTTCTCACCTATCATGAAGATCCTCTTCATCTCCTCAACACTTAAATAAATAACATTCCGTTTACCAGAGTTTGTCTACAAGTCGTTTCAAGTATATAGTTGACGGCACAGGTTTTACGCCTGAACACACGCAATGACTTCGTCACGGACGCACGCTGCTCAACTGAAGCTCCATTGTATATTCTATTGCGAGGAGTGCACGTTCAGTCGGGTCAAGCTCTGAGGTGACTATGATCAGCCGGTGTGCGGTTTTGAACGGAAGGAGCGTGAGGGAAAGAGCCACACGGGGCGTGTCATACCATGCGTTAGTGAATCGTCTACGGATTTTTTCGAGCATGAAAGAGTCATGTGAATACTTGTATCCCATTATACCGGGCAATCGTTTAGATAATTTTTCCATCTGTGATATATGAAGTAATATCGGCTTTAATGTTATATCACTTCTATTCCCCGAAATACGCACCAGATATTTTCGTTCGGGAATATTTTCTCGAACTACGCACATTTTATTAACACTCCGGCGCACTATGATATATATGAATGTAATGATAAAAATGTTTCAGATTGTCCATGATAATAAGATTTATATTTTCAGCCGCAGGGTATGCTTACTCGGTATGATGTAACATGACATAATACCGCTTGGTACACCATTCATCAAGAAGACTCACTACTGAAACCCGTTGCTTCTCTTCTGCACCTGTTGTTTCTGTTACTTCACGGTATACGCACGTCTTTACACAGTTTAGCCCTATGACTTAGTCCATTACATCGTTTGTGCCACGAATTCGGGTAATGCTCTCGCCAGAATAGCCGTAGAGTATTTGAACCTCTTGTTCCTCACGCTTCGCACAGTTCAATGCAGCCTTTAAAACCTCAAAGGAGGGGAGATTAGGGATTCTTTCAGTATCCACCACATTTGTAGACTTTATCGAATACCACTTCATAAATTTCGAGCACGCAATATCAAAGGTAGCCTTCACTTTATCGTCTACGCAGGAATTCTTTAAAACACACGTCTGAGATTCAGGGCTTGCCGCGGTCAATTGAGCACGCAGGGGTTGAGATGTGCCCAAGAAGTAGCAGGAGTCACGAGACCCTTTAATTGATCAAACAGTTGGCGGAGCTTAGAATTTTTCCTGCACATACAAGCGAACACACACACACACACACACACACACACACACGGAGAAAATGAAACGCCAATTGAAACATGATTTATTTAATAAACATATCACCAACAAGTAAATAATTCATGGTGTATATATCAGGTCATCCCATAAGTAATGTCGTTTTTTAGATCGGAATTTGAAGGACAAAAAAAAAACTCAACTGAAACTTTTTAATCTAGTATATATTTTCCATCGGAAACAATGACACTCTGCCAACGTTCTACAAGCTTTTCAATGCCATGTTTATAAAATTCAGGCGGTTTTGAGGCAAAAAACGTACAAAGACGTGTGCAGCTCATCTAAAGAAGTATACTGTTTCTCATCAAGATAGTTTTGCAGACTCTTGAAGAGATGATAATCTGAAGGCGCAAGGTCTGGAGAATATGGAGGATGTGAAAGATTTTCCCACTCAAGCTCCTCAATTTTTGCAGAAGTGATCCAAGCGGTGTGAGGACGTGGGTTGTCGTTGTGGAACACGATTCCTTTCCGATTAACCAAAGAAGGTCTCTTTTCTTTTAGTGCAGTGTTCAATCGATCCAGTTGTTGACAGTAGACTTTAGCGGTGATTGTTCGGTTGTGTGGTAAGGTTTCAAAGTGTATTACGCCAACTTTATCCCACCAAACACTAAGCAACACCTTCCGAGGGTGAAGATTTGGTTTTGGCTGTGGTGTCGCTGGTTCTCCGGCACAAACCCACTGTCGACGGCGCTTAACATTCTGGTACAGTATCCATTTTTCATCAGCAGTCACTAAACGGTGCAAAAACGGATCTTGGAGTTCACGGGAATGAAGAGCTGTGCTAATGTTTACCCGCACCCTCAGATTGTCGACCGACAATTCATGTGGCACCCATTTTCCTAACTTAGGCACTTTCCCTAGTTGTTGCAAATGTCGATGGATAGTGGACGGGGATAAATTGAGTTTCTGGGCCAATTCATCGACAGTTGTTGAACATTCTTCTTCAAGTGCGGCTAACAGCAGGTCATCATCAAACTCAGCAGGTCGTCCGGAGATTGCTGCATCTGTCAAACAGCAGTCACCATTCCTAAACTTTTGAAACCATCTTTGACATTTCCTCACATGCAGAATATCGTTGCCATAAAGGTCCTGAATGTTTCGCGTTGCTTCAGTAGCACTATTCCCTTTTTTTAACTCGTAAAGCATTATATGCCTGATATGCTCTTCTGATACCGCCATGTTTATGAGGGATTCACATAAAGCAAAACACACGTCTTCACTGGTCAAGGTCTGTAAAGAATGTAGCGAAACACGATAGATCTCCTCTTAGATATCACCTTCGGAAAATTTATGCTTAAACCAATTAGGACTAGTTTAAACTTAATCTACCGTAAAAAACGACATTACTTATGGGATGACCTGATATATTCAAATACGCGTAATAAATAAAATAAACATATCGTTAACAAGTAAATAGACACATACACACACACACACACACACATATATATATATATATATATATATATAAACAATCCAGGGATATGGTACCCAAAGGGTACGGTGTCGTAAGTGCCAGGCACCTCGTAACGTTTCCTATACGTGTTACAACACACTTTCGTGCCCCTAAGTTCCTTTACGCCCTCCAGTTTCTGTGCCCGAAAATTCTGGGTCCCTGCAGTCAGTTGGGGCGATTGGTCGCCCTCATCTTCTAAGCACACGAGCTCCTTCAACGAATCAAAGTTAACGATTCGTCGGTTCGCTTGGTTAAGCGTGATGCCTTTCGCCTTCACGATATATTTTAGCTCCTTCCCACCCTCCCCGTATCCCATAAGTTTTTGGACCTGATAATAAAAAAGAATCAGCGTATACACTATCACCATACTCAGCCTTGATCTGATCAGTCAACTCTCCGAGGAATTCCCCAGTAGGCCGCATGTATTCACCCTCCTTCTTTGTGAATATCACACAATCTGTGTCTGCGTACAGGACCCTCCGCCTAAGAGAATGCAGTGGTCCCCAAAGTTTGATGCAAGCGTATGCGGTTGTGAAGCTGGCTACAGGTATGTTTGTAACACGTGAGGTATCTGTGGCCAATTCGGTAATGTTGTCCTTTATTATGTACGTATTACCTACATTCACGATCTCCATTACCTCTTCATCGGCATTGGCATAATCCCACACCTTGTTATAACTTTGGGCTAGATGAACGTTCCCCTTGCCTGTATTCTGTGCAAATTCTCCCCAAAGACTATTTAGGCACAACTTTGCACTAAAGCGTTTGCCCGGGTTCTTTACAATTTGGGACTGGTCACGTTGTATCCCTTCACGATCACGGTAGCGCTGAATATACGCCGATTTTTCATATTCGGCCTCAACTCCTCCGGGAAAACCTGATGCTTCGTCCTTATCCTTCAAAAATGTGTTTATGTATGGCGTGAAAAAGTTGAGTAGCTTCTGAAACCTCCACACCTCATATATCTTCAATATTTAGAAGCCGTGGCGAACGGCTAGGGACAGCTCAGGATTTGTATATACACCTCTGATCTTCCGCTGATTGGTTGTACGATTATAGGCCCCATTTTTCTCCTCTGCGCACTTCACGCACAGGGGAAACATGAGTTTGTGGTCTATAACGACGGGAAGATCGGCATCCTTAAATCGAGAGGGGGAGAGCACGTCTAAGGAAGAAAAACCGAAATAGTTCTTGTTCAAATTTGCTGAGAACTCTTCGATGGTGAGCAGGGTGGGACCCACCAGTTTTTGAGGTGCTCCTACGGGGTACGGATTTTTCTTCATCACGTAGGGGTATAAAGAACAGAAGTAGTAGTAACGAAGTTTCACGTCCTCTACAGGTGGAAAGTATAGCTTCAATGGGTTTGCACGCCCTCCGACCAAGCTATCACCACATCTGACTGGATCCAACACCATTGAACGTTTGATTGTGTTTATTTTTTCATGGTACTCCCCATTTCCCTCCATCCGTGCATCATATTCGTGCTCCCACAGGACCTTGTGATTGAACTGGGAACCTATAAGCTGATCGCTGATGCGGGTCCATGCAAGACTGTAGGCAGGAGATCTACCATGGATATCTCCTACGATTCCACATTCAGGACGTGGACATCCATGCCTCCAACAACCGTTAAAGGAGTACACAGTCTTCTCACCAGTGGCACGATCTTTGCCCGTATTGCGGGTATATTTTATGTATACACGGGTCTGCTGCTGTAGATGTATGAGCCAATAAATAGCCTTATGCCTATAAATGCGAGGGTTGTTTCTGTGAATGACAGCTAAGGTGTCTTTAGGCATGAAATTGTTCTTGAACACCATAAAGCACAATGAAGCGATCATGGTTGCGACTTGTAGCGGGTCGCAGTTGAAACGATCTATGTACATCTTTCTAAAGGCCTGGAAACATACTCTAAGCACGCACACATCATTCACGTAATAACGCTCACACTTATCCGCTATATTGTAAGGAATATCTTCATGAAAACTGTTGTAGTAGCGATCAGAATCTTCACGCTCACTATCATTCACATTGGCGTAGTTAAAGTAATGTTTGGGGGAGGCAGGCCTACGTAATTTAAAGTGTCGCTAGTGAGGAAAGTGTAATGGAAATAACCTTTTGAAACTTCGGCAGCTACGCACATCACCTTGGGTAGCTATGCTAATTTACAAGGTGTGAATAATAAAGTGTCTTTAAACTGAACATTACCTCTTATTTGCATCTGTATTTGTTTGTTTCTTCTTTTCAAGGGATCGCCTGTAAATATCTCCGATGACTCGTGTTCAAGCAGCAACTTATAAAGGAATAGTGTGTCAAATTTTGTACCGTTATGGGCAAGAATATACACATTAATTTTTTAACTTGTCCGCCAACTTGACAATATAGGACACAAAGAGTTTCACAGTGCTGTCGTGGGCGATCGTTTTAAAAATGTTTGTTCGTTGAAAACATTTGTGGCACTCATCACACTCCACTTCCATGCACTCATCGCACATAGTCTGGCTTACAAGTAGATGTGGGATAACTTCTTTGGTTTCACCAACCGTATATGTTTCTATATCTTAGTACACAGTTAAACAAGGTATATTTTTAGACTTAGCATCTTTCATATAACACATGCTTTACTCCATCCGCCTTATGTTTCTCATGGCATGTAGAACAATGAATTTCATCACATTTATGCGCGAATTTCCCCCAATTATCCATCATATGAAACATACTACATTGAAAGATTCTCATTTTCCTGCAAGTGCCAATTGACTTATTGAGCTCAAAGCATTTATTATTGAAAAATGTGCGTCTACACACATTACAATCCCTCTTCTCAGCTTCAACCACATGACTTTCACATTTGGAGCTTTTACACTGCTCACACACCATGTAGCATTCCTACAATGTTTCACTATATCATCCACAAACTCGAGACATCCCTTCCACAAATTATGATGTCTTGTCTTGTACGGTCTCTCACACTGCTTTTAAAAACATACAGTCTTACGACGATCACCCATTCCAAATACAACTATAGGAACATTCATTTCCTGCTCTACCCTTCTCAGCTCTTCAGTATCCATATTACAGTCAAACTCAAGCTTGGAATCTTTGCCAGTTTGTAAGCTTGCCAGTTTACGGGCACGCTGCAAAACCGTAGGCAACCAAATTTTTCTGGCCCCCGTATTTAGTACAGTAAACGTATGAGCTAAGGCTACTGCTATAAAGCCACAACCACAATCGGTGTTCATATGCCATCTGTAAATAGCCTGAGAATTGAAGTTAAGAGTATAAGGTGTGGCATTATGACCCGCAACACGGAATACACGGTCAATATCTATCGTGAAGTTGTCCATATTGAAGGCTGTACTGCTTTGAGAGGCCTTCATTATACGACTCATGAGACATGCTATATCTAAAGCGGCCAAGCGTCTGTATGGTATTACTACCCAAAAATCACTTACATCCCCGTCATTTGACCCACAACCGAAGGACAGCCTCGTCCTAACTTCACGTTCGTCGCTGTTCTGAAGGGCAAACTCCACAATACGTTCAATTACACCTCGCAGTCAATGTTCAACACCATTGCTATACATGGTTCGCGGGTCAACCCTGACTACGTACCGATTTCTACACCCGTGGAGGTAGTGGTGCGAACCAGCTCGAATGTTATACCATCCTCTAGAGCAGTGGTCGGCAAACTTTTTTTATAATGGGTCACTTATGTCTTATATCGCTTGTATAATGGGTCAGTACTCAAAATTGTTTTACTACTATTACATATTTTTATATTTTCTTACAAGTTATACGGTGTTTTTTATAGGTATATCGATTAAAGACAAATAAACTTAAACAAACCTTTAATAAAATAAAAAATTATATGTAAAAACTGAACTGTACTAAATCAGACTTTTATGGTATTGCTTCATTTCATTTAAAGACAAATAAACTTAAACCAACCTTTTAATAAAATAAAAAATTCAATGTAAAAACTGAACTAAACTAAATCAGTGGCTTTTATGGTACTGCTTCATTTTCTTTGAAAACTTGAAAATGTTTGGGGAATAGTTGGATGTTTATAGTAAGACAATGAAGTTGAGTTTTCTGCAGTGATTCTGTTCCGTGATGAATTTATTATGAATTTCATTTGTGAAAATATCTGCTCACATGTATAACTCGATCCAAATGCTGAAAGAAGAGCAAAAGCTATTTTCTTAAGAGAAGAAAACTTGGACGGAAGAGATGCCCAACATATAGATATCATATGTAGATGATTTTCTTCTGTTTTCTCAAGGCTAGTTCAAAAGTTTTTGAATTTATCTGTCCATAAAGACGAACTTGTAAGGACAATCAGCTCCATCTTCATATCTTCAATTCCAAGGAAGTTGAAATATTTTAATTCCATCAAATTCGCATGTATTTCATGCATTTTTTTTTTGTGGTGGGTCACCATAATTTTTCAGCGGGTCACCAAGTGACCCGCGGGTCATAGTTTGCCGACCACTGCTCTAGAGAAAGAGAAGCTACTGCTGTTGTGGAGGGTACGTCAGGAATTGAACAGGAATAAGGGGGCACATTTTTATTTGAGGAAGGAACTATTGTGTGGGCATATCTTAAGACGTAGAGGGTTGGGGCTCTATTGCAGGTGGTCTAACAGACGGAGCACTCTTGGCACGCTTTATACCTGACTGGAAGGCACTTCATCATCATTATGCCTCCGCTTTGAATTGTTGCGTGGGTGCGCTACAGCTGGCGTTGGTGGGGGTTCGCTAGCGGGGGTGGAGCCTGTAGCCATAACTACACTGTCATCGGAACGTCTGTAATATCGATGATGGGTACATGTTGCTGTACCTCATCGTCAATCACGTTTCTGGGAAGAAGAGGAAAAACAAGACTGTAGAATATGAGGAGCATCATATTTTGTAAATGTTACACTTAGGAGTTTGACGTGTTAGAGACTGATTCTGTAGAAAAATTTAGGTTCACGAGCCAATCCACATGTATTATATCTGGCCCTAGAGGATGTGGTAAAACTGTGATTATGCTTAAAATCATTAAAGATAGGGGGGAGATGTCCTCAAAATTTGTGCATAAAATCATATGGTGCTATTCGACATACCAGTCAATATTCAACGAGTACCAAGATGATATTTTGTTCCACAAAGGTGTATATGACGTTAATTCGTTAAAGGGAAATCAACATACAGTCATTGTAATTGATAACCTCATGTTGGAAATAGATAAAACGTTTGCCGAGACAATTATAGTGTTGTCCCACCATCTTAACATAAGTGTGTTCTTCATCAACCAGAATCTATTTTCAAAAATAGATACATGCGCGATGTGTCGTTAAATTCGCTCATCGTACAGATGTGTCACAAATTTGGAGTATTAGCCAATCAAATGTTCCCGAATAAGCGTAAGGAGTTCTTGAAAGTTTATAAAGAAGCTACAAGTCAACGATACGGATATTTGCTTTGTGATCTTCACCCGCGAAATACGTTTAGGGTGCTTCTAAGAACGACTATATTACCAAACGAACCTGAAATGGTGTATATTCCAGAATGACAAAGAGGCTAAAGAAATAGCATGAGGTAATAAAAATCTATCATCGACTACCCTAGGCATTGCATCATCTGTTTGTTAAAAATATTGACTCCGACTTTTTAAAATGCATCTGTGAAATCTTTCTTAATGTTATAAAATGTAATGTACCAATGAAACCCCCTTAGAAAACTCGCCTACGCCGTTACAAGAACATAATATGCACACTCTCTCGCAAAAGTCAAACTATGAGGAAGAAAAAAGGAATTACTGTACAAAGAGGGGGCTCATTCCTCCCCATTTTATTTTCATTTTTGGGACCTCTACTGACTAGAGTAATATAATGAAGAAATTAGTCGTGATCCCGCACGAAGTGTATGCTTCATTGCAAAGCTCAAAGAGTCCAGATACGGTTCTAGAACCCCGTAAAAGTAGGTTTAAAAGAATGGAAAGAGAATTGTTAGACCTATTAAAAATTGAAAAGTCACCTGATGAGAAAATAATCTTATACCAAGAAGATCTGCAGAAATTGCTTTCTTTCTTTCGGAGTGTTAATAAATGTGCGTAGTTCGAGAAAATATTCCTGAACGAAAATGTCTGGTGCGCATTCCGGGGAATGGGAGTGATAAAACATTAACGCCGATATTACTTCATGTATCGCAGATGGAAAAATTATCTAAACGATTGCCCGGTATAATGGGATACAAGTATTCACATGACTCTTTCATGCTGGAAGAAACCCATACACCTTTTATTAACGCATGGTATGACACGTCCCATGTGGCTCTTTCCCCCACACCTCCTTCTGCCCCAAACCGCGCACCGGCTGCTCATAGTCACCTCTGAGTTTGACCCGACTGAACGTGCACTCCTCACAATAGAATACGATGGAGCTTCCGTTGAGCAGCATTCTCAATGCCGTATAAGATGTGTTCGTGACGAAGTCATTGCGTGTGTTCAGTCGTTAAACAGGTTCCGTTAACTATGTACTTGAAATGACTTATAGACAAACAAACTCTGGTAAACGGAATGTTGTTTATTTAAGTGTTGAGGAGATGAATAGGATCTTCGTGATAGTTGAGAAATGGGGCGAGGATCGTTAGAAAATACCTGCAGGTGTAATCACAAGAAAAGAACAGATTAGTGATGCACCCTCATATGTTATTATTTGTAAGTTATGTATAAATTGCGACCAGCCATACATTGTTATAAGGCTGATGTGGAAGAGAGCGTCTGATAATAAGGTTCTTGTTCCCAAGCGAAACCGCTTCATCCTCGACAGAATATTTGAAATCGTCGGTTTCCGCAAGCTAAAGCCTATATTAGACGCACGTGTTACCGATATGCTTTATTTTGAGACCGCTCTGCTCGACGGGTTTACCGAGTGAAGGACTGAACATGGCGAGAATGGCTTGAAACTGGATGTGTATTTAAAAGGTATAGACTCTTCGAAATATATTGAACTTTGGTACAAAGGACTTGAGCGGTACAGGGCTCAGCTCACCTACATGTTCACCTTGAAGAGCTATTTGTTTATATAACGAGCAGCTGTCGCCACGACTTAGAAGATTATTTCAACTTCCGATATGCGTTGTGAAGATGAGTTCACGGTTGAAAAGCTCGGATTAGAAAGAATAAACCCTCGATTGGAAAGGAGTGTTTATAAATTTGAATTTAATAATGACGTTGTGGTGAACGATGCCCTCTTTGTGCGTGCTTTTGATTGTATTCTGTCCGTGTTTAAAGAGAGTGATAACTTGCCAACTAAATATAAAGTGGACACAAAAATAGTATTGAACGAATTGAAGGCCCTTTACATCTAATATAGGCATCCGCATACCTTGAATGGTGAAATAATGTTAAATCGTATTTATTGCATAGTACAAAGCAACAATGATGTAACTGTAGACTCGATTACGTGCGAGTTTAGTATTTTAGTTAAGCGCAGTAGAACATAAAGAGTGTATTTTGACGTACATTATTTTGAAGTTTATATATAAATGTGTATTTTTCTTGCAAAGATGTTAACTCAGTTAAAAATATATTTAATAGGTATTATTATTGTTTTTATTATTTAATATAAATGTGTATTTGCTTGTAAATATATTAAATGTGTATATAGATTTCTCCTGTAGTATTACTATTTTTGATGCTTATATATAAGTGCGTAAATGCTCATACATATATTAATTTTTGAGTGTATATTTATTTTCTCTATATTTCATGTATTTTAAATTATTTCCAATAATTCGTTTAAATAAACAGAATGGTGTAGTTGTGTTTTATTATCCAATAAACGATTGAAACATATGCTTTCGTGGGTGTGTATATATATATATATTTAGTGGTGGACCGGATATCCGCATCATTTTTAACATTCGCATCCGCATTCGCACTTCTGACTGCGGATGTTATGCGGATATTACCTCTAATAAATTATGCAATTTACAATTAAATTAGCTTATAAAGTAGCTTATAAGGCCCAGTCATGCACATTTCATGTAAAGTATTAATTACACTGTACAACAGTGAAAAAAAAACGGAAATGAGATCGTCATTTTTATAGCTAATTATATGCGTAGATTGCGAAAATAACACTCATTTATTTGTATCACCCGCCGATTTTATGAAAATGACCCTATTTCATTGTATTATTTTGAGAACCACTGGTTCTCTGAACGCATCTTTTACATTTTGTTCAGTCATGCATATGCTGTGGTGGTGGTGCTCGGCTCTGTGTTTCCACTTTGATTTTATGAAAAATTTCTTTCATTAATCATTTAAAACAAAATTGTCAGCCATATTTTATCATAAATCGGTGCTATAAGTGAGTATTATTGAATAACAGCTATCAAATTAAGTATATTTCACCGACAACGTCTATATTTTGTGAAATTGCAAATTGATCTATCATTTTCTTATTTTACAGGTTTTTATTGATGTTATGCTACAATGCCTAGAGGCTGCAAAAATTCGCCAGACAGTTTTTGTTATATTTGTGGGACATTAATGTTAAAACAGTGTAAAAGGAAGTTTACTTCTCATGTGAAAAAGCTTTATGAATTATACTTCGCATGCAAAGTTGATGATCAGGACAAGCACTGGGCGCCTCATATCTGCTGTGTGAGATGTACAAGCTCGTTATCTGCATGGTTCAAAGGCATCGGTCCTGGTCTGGGATTCGGTGTCCCAATGGTATGGAGAGAGCCGCTGGACCATTCAACTGATTGCTATTTCTGCTTAACGAACATCACAGGTTTGAATCTTTTATTATTCTGAATATACCTCAAATTTGGTGTTTTTAGCACATTTTAGCATATCCTGCTCTGCATAATGTATTGCACAATTATGCTATCTTAAGTAGTCAACAATGTCTATTGTCTCACATTACAGGTTGCAACAGAAAAGGGAAAAAGGCTACAGTCTAACTAAATCTTCGTTCTGCTATGCGTCCTGTGGAACATTCTACAGATATACCCATCCCTCGTCCTCCAGCTGAAATGTCGACCGATAACACAGACTCTGACAAATCGGAATCAGACGGCGAATGCTATGAAGCTCAAGTCTAGTCCAAGAAAGAACACCATCTCATCACGCAGCCTGAACTCAATGATTTGGTCCGTGATTTAATACTTACCAAGCAACAAAGTGAACAACTGGCCTCACGTCTACAAGACTGGAATCTGCTGACGGAAGACGTACGAATTACAGCATTCCGAAAGCGCTCCTTGGATTTTCAGGAATATTTCACAATGAAGAACAATCTTTGTTATTGCATTGATATACATGGTCTGTTCGATGCTCTGGGTTTGTGCTATGAACCGAATCAGTGGAGATTGTTCATTGTTGCATCTCTGTACAGTGTTAATGGTGTACTGGTACACAATGGAAACACAATGCCTTCTGTTCCGATCACTCATTCAGTCGTCTTGAAAGAAACGTATGGAAGTGGGATAGCCGAGCAAGGTCTGAACACTACACACGCTCAGTATGGCCGCCGCGAGACAATTCCTCACCTGGATCTCACAATGTTATTCACAAACCACTAGTACGAAAGTAAAAGGTTATCTTGCCGCCACTTCACATAAAACTAGGGCTGATGAAACAATTTGCAAAGACGTTGAAATAGCATAAGCCTGCCTTCAAATATCTAAAAGAAAAATTCCCAAAAATAAGTGATGCCAAGATTAAAGAAGGCATATTCGTCGGCCTTCAAATTCGCCAACTCATGCTAGACGAACACTTTGAAGCGGTGATGGATGAGGTTGAGTTGGCAGCCTGGCGTGCATTCAGAAACGTGTGCAGCGGTCTACTAGGAAAGACTAAATACGACAACTATGCTGCACTTGTGGATCAACTTATCAACTCATACCAACGTCTCGTATGTAAGATGTCATTGAAAATTCATTTTTTGCACTCACATCTCTCATTGTTTCCGGAAAACGCATCTGCTGTTAGCGACGAACACGGGGAGAGATTCCACCAGGATATAGCCACAATGGAGAGCCGATACAAAGGGAAGTGGAGTCCTGCTATGCTGGCCGATTTCTGCTGGAATTTAAAGCGTGACCAACCAGAAGCATCACACAAACGCCAGCATAAATACAAATAATGAGTTGAAAACAGTATAATACGAGAGTTTTATGTTAATTTTGTGCATATATGTTGAAGTATAGCAATAATTAAACTGTTCCATATGATAAAGCCTATCTGTTTATCAATATATTCTTATTTTTTGGTATGAAGATTTTAAGCGGTCATTACAAAAAAAAACGTGACGTGATAAAAAAAACAATTTTCAGATTTGGAATCAGCACACTCGATATATTAAGAATGACTGCATGTTATTCCCGTTTTTTTTCTGAACCGAAAATTTGTTGTAGTGTTATTAATGAACAAACAAATATATCATATAAACCTCAAAATATAAATACCTGGTAACACAGAAAATTGAATGAAAATTGTTTCATTGAATTTTCTGTGTCTGAACCTCTTGAGAAAGTTATTATTTTTATCATAATGAAAACATTAATATTAATTTTAATTCTTATGCATTGCCTGCCATAATAGTAATATAACGAAATTTTTAAAATTACGTCATATATTCATAATTCTATATTATATTGATAGATTAACTAAATATCCGCATCCGCAGATGTTGAAAAACTGACATCCGGTCCACCGCTAAATTATATATATATATATATATATATATATATGTATATATATATATATATATATATATATATATATATATATATATAAACGTATTAAGGAATAACTGGGAATATACGAGGGCGGTCAGAAAATAAGTTTACATGGCGAATAATTTCGTAACTAAAGGACGTACATTGATTATGTTTGTATCAGGTGAATTCCTTAATCATTATTGGCAACACTGCACGTCGATTCGGCTGCCATCTACCGTACATTGGTTATATGAGTCAGTTGAACATGGCGGCTCGACTAGAATAGTGCCCTGTCATTTCTGCAACGATATTCTGAGTCTGTCAGTGGTCAAAAAATTTTCGAGCGCATTGTCACAGGAGACGACACATGGGTTCATCACCGTACTCCGGAAACAAAACGTGCCAGCATGGAATGGAAACACCCTCGGTCCCAGCCACCAAAGAAGTTCAAGATTGTGAGATCCGCTAGCTAAGTGATAGTTACCGTGTTTTAGGACCACAAAGGCGTTTTGCTCGCAGACTTCATGGAAAAAGGGCACAACAATCAGCTGCATATTGTTCAACACTGGAACGTTTACGAGCGGCCATTGCGCGTAAATGTCCTGGTCTGCTCCGTTGGGCAGGGCACTGTTCCAGTCGAGCCGCCATGTTCAACTGACCATCAACAATGAACTTCAAAGTGTTTATATATGGCTCAATGCCAATAAACTATCTTTAAACATTAAAAAAACAGCCTATATAGGAACCTATACAGAAGGAGATTGTAGACACCAATCAACCAGGAGGAATTCCGGCAGGGGGGGGGGATTCATGCAGGAGACTGGGAGTGCTGTAACTCCCGTTTCTCCTGTCACTCTCCTCCTTAGCTGATCTTTTACTGTGTCTCATCTACCCTGTGAGCAGTCCAGCATGCTCTCAAACACACGCTTCTCCCTCTATTCTTCACTATACACATGCATGCATTTTACACATTACACTATCTTTCCCAAATTTATATAAAAAAAATAGCATCGTGATCCTTGGAGACCTCGATTTTGGTTCTCTTTCTTATAAAGGGGGGCATTTTTGCTGGCACCCACCCTTGGCCCCTCCTTTCCACATAAATAGGAAAAATAAAATAAAATAAAAAAGAAATTGTTGTCCCCTTTAAACTTACTCATAAATTCAATCCCTGTTCAGCGAGTGCAATCGGCCAAATTTCTGAGAATTACCATCGATTCAAACCTCTCATTCAAAGGGCACACTGAAGATCTGTGCAACAAATTAGTCAAGATTTCAGTCATAATTAAGAAAGCAGGTGCAGCACTCCCAAAACAGATTCTTCGATCCATATACTTCGCCATGGTGTACTCACACCTATAATACTGCATTGGTGTTTACGGAAGCACTTGTCAGTATTCGCTACAGCCATTGGTGGTAGTGCATAAAAAGATTAACTAGGAAAATCTATAAATCGAACAAGCGTAATGAAAGTACATATTAAATGTTCCACGAATTAGAAATTCTCAAACTAGTAGATATCTACAAACCAAAGATTGCCTCATATCAAATCGTCTTTAATACTGCACCAGAAATAATTCAAAATAAAATATTAGCTTCCCAAACACAATATCGCTTTAACGCAAGACAGTCAAACACGTACATCAGGAAGCCGAATTATACTCTAGACTGTGCGACTAGATCCTCATCCTCAACAGGTTCAATCCTTTGGAATACACTTGATCAAGAGATAAAACAATCTAGAACATGAAAAACCTTCCAAAGGAAACTGAAAGACAAATTCACCAAATCATACAAGCCACAACGCTGTATTCCCTATCTTATTTCCAGAACAAAATTAAAGTATATTCTTATATACTCTAATTTCCATAATGATAAATTAATCTATATTTCTATATAGCAAAACAAAAATACAAATAACTGATAAAATAAAACCAAATATACCAAGGTCAAAGTATCCAAGGTTGTTAAGATACTCAATTAGTAAAGTAATTAATATTCGACATTTAATTACTGTATATTTAGCGTCTAATATCCCAACAAACACGAAGATATAATCTTAGCTGAATACGTATATGTAATTAGGTGTAATTATGTGAATGTGTAATCTTAGCTGAATATCCATATTGTATTCATTTATAAACATGTGTGTGTGGCTTACAATAGATAATCTCTATATACTTTTCTCTTTCAGTCTCTATATCTTTAAAACTAGTGTACATAACTTCGCTACTCTGCATCATCCAATAAAATGTTATAATGTTATAATGTTTCAGACCAACAAAGACCTTAGGATCCACTCATGCATGGCTGGTCAACCTAATCGTGTTTGTAATTGTGTACTGCGAATGTCCTCCTTCGTGGCAGAGGTGACCTACAATTTTACGTGGGTTCCGAAACGCAAAAAACTTAATTTTACTACCTTCAACTATACCTCATCTATCAACATATGCATCTAATCGATTTTTAAACATGTTTATAAACGTAATTACTTCTACCGGCAAACTATTCCAGCTATTTACTATTCTATGAGTAAGAAAGATTTTGGCAACTGCTCTCTCGAACCTTCAACTTGTCAGCTTACACCCGTTATTTCTAGTTCAACTCTACTTTGCTATTTCTAAAAAGCCATCTCTATTTACGTTATTGAATCCATTCATAATTTTAAAAACCTTGATTAGATTACACCTAAGCCTCCAAGTCTTGGGTGTAGTCAATTTTAACTCCTTAAACCTATCCTCGTACAACTTTGACCTAAGCGACGGAATCATCTTAGTTGGTAGTCTTTGAACTCCTTCGATTTTGTCTATATCCTTGTGCATATGCAGATTCCAAAATTGGATCGCGTACTCCAAATGGGGTAACTAATGATTTATAAAGAGGAGCTATCATATATAACCTAGCACTTTGTTCGCCTTATTGACCGCTGCTGTACTTTGTTTCGCTACTTTTAAATCACCAGTGACTATAACTCCTAAATCTTTTTCCTGATCTACGCTTGCCAACTCCTTCCCTGACATACTATACCAAAATTACCGTTACACGAACCTATACGTAACATTTTGCATTTATCGACATTAAATCTGATTTTCCGTGTGACCGACCAATCTACGATTATATTCAGATCTTCCTAGATTTTACCTCTATCTTCGTCATTTATCTCCTTACTACCCAACTTCGTGTCATTCACAAACTTTAAAACTCTACTGACTAGGTGGACATGTAAATCATTAATATACAGGGTGTTTCACAACCGGTCTGCCATATTTTGGGGGGTGATTTTGGGGGTGATATCGGGTAAAATAGTTAATACAACATAGGTGCTATTTCCAACCGTTGCGTTGCTACGGACGTTTTAATATGTGCAAACAACAAGTCCCTACTTGTGTGTAATTCGATAGATGGCAGCACTGGTGGTAGATTCGGTTAACGAAGTTACCAGTATTAATCCTCAGTTTTTTATTTCAGTTGGTTCTGATCTGTGGTACGAGACACTGTGTTGCGCTAAGGTGAACAATCAAAATGAATCAACAGTTCACACCCGCTGAATACGCTGATATCCTTTTTATTTATGGATTCTGTGATGGTAACAGCAGAGCGGCATTTGAGGAATATCGAAGGCGTTTTCCGAACCACCGAATACTGAACAGGCAAGTGTTTAGTGAAACACACCAGAGATTAAGGGAAACGGACAATTGTTCCACGTAACTAAGAACATGTAGCACGACGGCCTGTTGCTGTGGAGGAGCGCATACTGGACCTAGTACAACGTAGCCCAACTATCAGTGTTCGAAGGATTTCTAGACGAATTGGTGAATCTGCATCGCGTGTATGGCGAACCATACACGATGAGGGTTTGTGTCCCTATCATTTGCAACGTGTGCAAACTCTTCAACTGGATGATTACGGTAAACGCGTTCAATTTTGCCAGTGGATGTTTATGCGTCGCCAAATTCTTAATCGCATACTCTTTTGTGATAAAGCACAATTCATTCGAGATGGAATTAACAATAGACGAAATTCCCACGGTATCGTTGAAGGAAACTTTCAACATCAATTCTCGGTGAATGTTTGGTGCGGTGTAATTGGAGATCAGCTGATTGGACCGTTCGTTTTGGAACAACGATTAACTGCTGATATTTATCTGAACTTCCTGACGAATGAATTGCCGCTTTTGATGGAGGACGTGCCCTTGTAGACAAGGCGCAGGATGTTCTTTAAACACGATGGGGCACCACCACATTTTGGTCTTCATGTTACGGATTACTTCAATCAGCGGTACGGGAATCGTTGGATTGGTCGTGCTGGTCCAATATCGTGGCCCCCGAGATCTCCGGACCTAACCTCGTTACATTTCTTTTTATGGGGCCTTATGAAAGATTATAGTCTACAAGACCAAAGTACAAACGAGATAGGAACTCTTGCGTCGGATTATTGATGCCGATGCTTACACATGAGAACACCCCGAAATGATTCAATGGGCAGTGGAGTCTTGCTTGGAACGAGGGAGGCTGTGCATTGAAAACCGAGAAGGACATTTTTAACATTTATAAGGTGTATCTCATAAAATGTAGCAATCAATACATCAGATTAATACTCTCGTTAATTTTTTCCCTGCACCTTAAAATGTCCGTAGCTCCGCAACGGTTGGAAATAGCACCGATGTTATATTAACTTTTTTACTCGATATCACCCCCGAAATCACCAAATCACCAAATCTGCCAAAATATGGCAGACCGGTTGTGAAACACCATGTATATAAGAAAAAGCAAGGGGCCCAATACGGAACCCTGAGGAACGCCGCTCGCTACATTATCCCAAGAAGACTCCGTTCCATCAACGACCATCCTCTGTTTCCTACCTCGCAATCTCTCTTCTATCCAATTCATTACTACATCCCTGATTCCATGAGCCTTAGTTTTATCAACGAGTCTTTTGTGCGGTACGGACTATCGTAAACTTCAGCCACGCTTTAGAAAAATTATAAGAGATTAGTTGAGGAAGATTTGTTTCGCCTAAAACCGTGCTGCGTATTTCTAATCAAGTTATGCAATTCTAAGTGTTCGACTATACGATCCTTTATTATTTGTCGCCTTTCTTAAAAATAGGTGTTACATTTGCTAACTTGAAGTTATCTGGTACGCACACCTCAGAAATAGACGCATTAAAAAACTGTTAACGACACAATAATTCCTTCTTTTAATTCTTTTGGTTGTATGGGATGTATGGAATCCGTCCCCGGTGATTTAAGCATTTTCATTTTACAATATTATCTAAAGTGTTACTATTATCGAAAGGCATTATGTCTATGACCGTCAGGATATTCGTTACATCTTCTATTGTAAAATCTGACGTAAAACATTAGTTTAGCACAGTAGCTCACCGTCAGAATTTTTCAACGGTCCTAACACACTCTTTACCGGGTTTCCATTATTAACGTATTGGAAAAATCGCTTGGGGTTTCTTTGCCGTCACGGGCTATTGAAATTTCAAGATCGCGCTTAGACTTTTTTATTATGCTTTTCGCTTCACGCCTTAAAGATATATAGTTGTTTTGTAACCACAAATTGTCCTTATAGCACTTATGTGGCCTATGAGTTCTATCTTTATTATTTGTAGTATCCCTACTCTAGAAGTAAACCACAAGGGTTTATTATTTACGTTTTCTGACGATTTTTTATGTGAGAAATACTGTAGTGATTTTCTTTTTTGCCTTAAAAATAGCGAAATGTAACCTAACCGAACCAATATTTTACATAACCAGTTTTTGATCACATACCTTGTAGATGGGTAAATGTAACCAAACCTAACCTAACCAATATTTTACGTAACCAGGTTTTTATCACACCTTGCAGATGGCTAAATGTAACCTAACCTAACCAAACGAATATTTTACCTAACCAGTTTTTTATCACATACCTTGTAGATAGCTATTGTTGAGATGGTGGATATAGCAATGCGACCTGCGTCATGAAGTAATGTAGTCGGCGGTAAATAGGATATTCGTTAAATGTTTTTTATGCACTGGAGATAATTAATGTCACATAATGCGCACACCTCCATGGTTGAATGAGCAGTGAAACGTGTCAGAATTCCGGTAACGGGCATTGTTAGTGCATGCGCACAAGACACAACCTGGCGTTTATTCTGGTAGCCTTCTGTTAGCCTTCTAAAAGTTTTCAAACATCCATTATTTCATTATAAAAGAAGAGCGGCAATAGTAACTATTTTTTCTTTGAATGTTTCACACACAACTATTATTAAAGTGGATAAAAATATATGTACCTGAAAATTGCGTCTTTATGTATATAAGCCGCTCTTCCGATCTAGAATTTAAAACAGGGGTTCTTAATCTTTTTAGGGTGCCATCCAAATTCTGGTCTCGGGTCTAGCTCGGTGACCAATGCCTTCAAACAGTTAACTCGTAAGAGATAATAAAATATAATAATCGTAAAATGATTAGGGATAATATAAATAAATGATAAATGACAATTTAATGACCCAGGTTTGGGTCACGACCCAGAGGTTAAAAACCCCTGATTTAAAACGTTAGTTGTTAGAATTATTTACATCATTAGTAGAAAGTGAGGCAGGACAAGCCGCGACTGAAGAATAACTCCTCTCAGAAGGCACAAGGGATTCTAATTTCGCCGTCAGGAGCATCACCCTTTCTTCAAACCTCACTCTGGCCTCCCTCTCACGCTGTAGCTCGTTCTTCAGCAAATCCTTTTTCGAGCACCACCTGCAAACTAATTGATTATTTTTATTAGCTATATTAAACGCGTAAGCAGCAAGCTTCCCTTCGCATCGACTGCAACTACTTCACGGGAGTGCCATGCTATTAACTAATTAAATTAATAGCGTTTTTAAATTAATAGTGAGTTAATAATAAGTAATCAAATAACGACGTAAGTCGCTGAGAATAAGTGAAAGACAGTTAATAAATAAAACGTAGGGCTACGTTCTTGAAACGCAGAATACAGGTTCCTGTAACACAAAATTATACTGAAAAATAACTTATCTGCCCTCTGTTCAACCGATTTTTTCCCACTGAGGATGACCATACCCTGCCTGCTTATTCTTAGCAAGGCGAAATCAACCTTATTAGACCACGTTTTCTAAGAGACTGGAATTTCACTCTTTTCATTTACCATATAACTGTATTCTTCCAATAAAGCAAAATTTGCTTGTTAATGACAGTTCTCTCTAAGTATATTACCGTCCCATTTATCTGAATGTATAATGGGCATATTTGTATATCTGTATGCAGGTGCGTATTTATGGATATACATATGTAGGCCTACATGTGTTAACCTCTCCATCAATGGTCTTGGGCGGTTCCAGGTTGAAGGGGGTTCTCGTAAGGTGGCAGCAACGGAGTTCTCACTCTGGGTGTAGGGAATCGCAGTAGTTTCTCTTATACTACACTTTGATTTCTTCTTGTAGTGGAGCGGAGGATTCTGTAAAACTTATTAAGTTCTCTAATGGTTCCCCGAGTTTTCTTGTAGTGTATCGGGAATATATTTTTTGTATTTTTAAAATTAAGTTCTCTGAAGAGAGCAGGGCTCGAAGAACAATACAAAGATATTCTCTTACTGTAGTTTACTGCTTATAAAATGCTACAGGTAATGTTCAGCCTATATGTGAGATTAGCATAATTGGAACAATCAGAATGAATATTTGAAAAATTATGAGTTTATATACACAAATTTTTGTTGACATCATTATTATTTAATGTTGAACCGTTTTGTTTTTTTATTCACAGTAGGCTGAAATTTTTACAAAATATTTGAAGATAAGGTAAATTCTTGGGCTGTAACAGCGTCTAGACTGATAAGCAAGATATTTGAAGATGAAGCAATATTTTTCTTTTAAAAGCATACTGGCAGATCTGATGTTACCATGATTTGCCGAGTTAACTAAAAATGGAAATTGAAATATGCATTTTATTATGGATTAAAATTAAACATGTATAAGAGCCAAAATTAAATGCTAAAAATATAAAAATTAAGTGTTAAGCAAAACATGACGTCTTCTTTTACAGCTAAGAAAGAATGTATAAAGAAAATTAATATTGCATAATTTAACAAGATTACATGATTAAGCTAAATCTAAAATATGATTAAGTAATTTAAAAAAGATATAATTCATCAATTTTTCAGCAAATATAAAATAGAAAGATAATCATAAAATTTTCCCAAACTTGCGTCTTACATACAGTTAGAGTGTCACGCGAGTTTGAACTTTATATGCTAAAATGAATATAAGAATTATTCATTATTCATTTTTACACATGCAAAAGTGTCTGCGTCTGTATTTATATGCATGTATGCAAGGACATATGTATGTCTATGTGTGTGAGTGTGTTTGTGTATGTGTGTTTACACTGTGTATATATATATATATATATATATATATATATATATATATATACACAATATATATACACACACACATATATATATATATATATATATATATATATATATATATATATATATATATATATATATAATTTAGTGGTGGACCGGATGTCAGTTTTTCCACGTCTGCGGATGCGGATGCGGATGCGGATATTTAGTTAATCTAGCAATATAATAGAGAATTATAAATATATGACATAATTTTTCAAATTTCGTGATATTACTATTATGGCAGGCAATGCATAAGAATTAAAATTAATATTAATGTTTTCATCATGATAAAAATAACTTTCTCAAGAGTTTCAGCCACAGAAAATTCAATGAAACAAGTTTTATTCAATTTCCTTTGTTATCAGGTCTTTATATTTTGAGGTTTATACATTTGTTTGTTCATTAATAATTAATACTTTACATGAAATGTGCATGACTGGGCCTTATAAGCTACTTTATAAGCTAATTTAATTGTAAATTGCATAATTTATTAGAGGAAATATCCACATAATATCCGCAGCCAGAAGTGCGGATGCGGATGTTAAAAACGATGCGGATATCCGGTCCACCACTAATATATATATATATATATATATAAAATACACAGGCCATGCATGGAACAAGGAACTCTTCTGGGAAAATTAAATCGACTCTAGTCCGAATAAGTAATGGTAAATGACAAACATTACTTTTTTCATGTTAGCCCGACGTGAGCAACGGGTCACTCGCAAAGAGGCCCCAAAATATAGCTTCCCTTACCAGCTATCTGCAGATAGCTGGTTAGGTATTCAGTAAAATTCAGCAAAGCAGATAGCTGGTGAGGGAAGCTATATTTTGGGGCATCTTTGCGTGTGACCCATTGCCCACGTCTGGCCAGCATCATTAAAAAGAAAAACACTATGGTGTTTGTCATTTACCATTACTTATTCGGACTATAGTGGATTTAATTTTTCCAGAAGAGTTCCTTGTTCCATGCAAGGTCTCTGTGTATCGTAAAATATCTCAGGTGACCAGTCTGAGTTCTATCCCACATATAGAGGGTGGCGCAAAAGTCGCGCATCATAGGAATTTTCAGTGAGATGGCCGCGAAATTAACAACAGACGAGAGGGTAATCTTGATTTAATTTATGGAATACCAGATGGGACAAATCGATGATTCGGTACAGAATTTAAATTCTGTACCGATTTATCGATTTGTAGTACCTGGTATTCCATGCATTAAAACCAAGCTCACCCTCTCGTCTATTGTTAATTTCGCAGCCATCCCCTACCTAAAAGAAAAAAGAAATAATATATTATAATCAGCACTGAAAATTCCAATGATGCGCGACTTTTGCGCCACCCTGTGTATATTATATATATAAGCACACCGGACAAAAAATTAGTCACCCCTCTCAGAATGTACCTAATAACGTGTGACGGCGCCTCTGGCCTTGATAACCGCACGAATCCGGCGAGGCAGAGACTCTACGAGGTAGTGCATGTACTGAACATCGATTTGCTGCCACTCGTTCATCAGCCGGTCCCGAAGTTCCGCCAGAGTCCGTGGGTGTCTATTCCTGCGCTTCACTTTCTGTTTCCAGCCTGAACAACACCTTCGACGCATTCAGGATTAAAGGCTTCATTGGACCTGCGATGTACTCGTCGCCTCCCATCATTGGAGAACAAACAAAAACGGGACTCATCGGACCAAATTACACGTTTCCAATCTTCCGCAGTCCGGTTTTTGTGCCTCTGAGCCCATTTATAACGTGCCAATTTGTGACTTGCTGTTAACAGCGGCCTCTTCCGTGGTACCCTGCTCCAGATGTCCATCGCATGCAGTTCTCGTCGCAATGTCCGTTCGGAAATTGGTCGCTGGAGAACCTCATTGTTTCTTGGAGCAATTGTTCTCTGGTTTGAAAACGATTTGCAGTTACTAGACGAGAAACATGGCGGCGGCCCCTATTGTCGAGAATTGTTTTCCGGCCACAGTTACGCCGTCGATTGTCAGTTGATTGCGAACTACACCACTCTTTGTAAACTCGCTGGACAGTACGCGTTGACACACCAACAAATTGGGCTACTTCAGACATTTTGTGTGTGGGCTCTGCCAAACACGATGGCTCCTTTTTGCCACTGAGTAACGTCTGCCTCACGACCCATTTTGCAGACTATATCCAACACACACTTTGTTCTTCACCACCTCACGAAACAGATCTGATCCTGTGTGCTACGTCACCGCTACTTGTCACTTACCAATGCTACATCAGCGCCCTCTGTGTGACCTTGAACTTCCTACTATCGGTGCTATTAGGGGTGACTAATTTTTTGTCCGGTGTGCTATATATATATATATATATATATATATATATAAAATGAACAATGAATAATTCCTATATTCATATATTCATTCATATAATTCTTTTGTTCATTCATATAATTCTTATATTCATTCATATAAGTCTATATTCATTCATATAATTCTTATATTCATTCATATAATTCTTATATTCATTCATATGATTCTTATATTCATTCGTATAATTCGTATATTTATATAATTCGTATAATCCTTGTATTTATATAATCCTTATATTTATATAATCCTTATATTTTTGTAATCCTTATATTTATGTAATTCTTATATTTATATAGTCCTTATATTCTTATATATTTATATTCTTATATTCATTTTTACATAGAGTCCAAATTCGCATAACGCTGACACGAGTTTGGATAATTTTTTATTTTCTTTCTATTTTATTTTTGATGAATAATTGGTGAATTATTTCTTATTAAATTACTTAATTATTTTTTTAGATTTAGCTTCATAATGTAATCTTGTTAAATTCTGCAATGTTCATTTTCTGTATACATTCTCTTCGTTGTAAAAGGTGAAGTCATATCTTGCTTAACGTTTAATTTTAAATCTTAAGCATTTAATTTTTGCTCATATGCTTGTTTAATTGTAATTCATAATAAAATGCATATTTCAATTTCCATTTTTAGTTAACTCGGCAGATCATGATAACATCAGATCTGTCAATATGCGGTTAAAATAAAAATATGGCTTCATCTTCAAATATCTTGCTTATCTGTCTGCAGCCATTGCTGCAGCTAAAATATTTACCTTATCTTCAAATATTTTGCAAAATAATGCAGCCTATCGAGAATAAAAAAACAAACAAGTCAACATTAAATAATAATGATGTCACCAAAAATTTAGTATATAAAGCAGAACAATTTTTCTAATATTCATTCTGATTTGTCACATCTAACTTAGAGGCTGAGCATTACCTGTAAAACTTTAGCAGTAAACTACAGTAAGATAATATCTTTGTCTTCTCCTTCGAGTCTTGCTCTCTTCAGAGAACTTAGTCTTAAATAGAGAAAAATAATTTCCCGATACGTTACAAGAAGAATCGGGGAACCTTCAGAGAATTTAGTAAGCTCCACAGAATCCTCCGATCCACTACAAGAAGAAATCGATGAGTAGTATAAAAGAAACTTCTGCGATTCCCTGTACGGTACCAGCTACTCCAGAGTAACAAATCCGTTGCTGCCACCTAACCAGAACCCACGTCAACTTCGAACCACCCAATGCCATAGACGGAGGGTTGAAACATATATATATATATATATATATATATATGTATGTATGTATGTGTGTGTATATATATATATGTTACATGTGAACGTATATATGTATATATGCTTCCTGTAGCAACTGATGTGCATCATCAACACTTATAAATACAAATAATAAAATGTAATAATTATATTGTTGTTGTTGTTGCTACTATTGTTTTATATTGTTTTTCCTACTACGCTACGTATGTTTAGGAATGCATTAACTGTCATACTATCCTAGGTATATACAGTCGGCCCCAAAATATTGTGAGTTCGAACTTCGCGAACCCCGCTTTTACGCGAGTTATAATATGTATGGCACTTCAAATATTGAGACCTATCTGGTTCGCTCTATCGCGAGTTCACGGTCCGAGTCACGACCAAGTCGAAGCTGCTTTGTGGCAGTGTGGCGGCAAGTGCTCTAGTGTCGCCAAGGTACTTCCGCGTGCGTGACACAACTCTCGAGAAAATGAAGAAATCTTTGAGTCTGTGGATCGAAGATCAAAGCCAAAAGAAAATTCCCTTAAGTGGCCAGATAATTCGGGAGAAGGTAAAGCGTCTGTACGATGATCTGGCGCAGAATGCGAGTGATGGTGCGAGCCAGAGAGTTGCACGTGGTGATGGTGATGGTTTTATTCATAATCATTTACACGAGAGGGGTATGTAGTTGGAGGGAGGATTAAAAGAAGGGTAACTGTATTAGGTTTATATTTATGCGTACAATATTTTCAATTTACCCCTTATGATCGGCCAGGCTCGCGAACCTCACCCCCTATTTCCCATATGCCCTGGGTCCCTAATATCGCGAAATTCCATCATCGCGAGGTCCTGCAGGAAAGTAACCCTCGCAATATGTTACTCTCTATATACCTTTTATATGTAGCTAAGAACAATGAAATTTTTTTAGCATTATTATTATTATCATTAGTATTAGTATTAATAGCAGTATTTTATTTCGCATGAGTGATATTAATTCACAATAAATTTGTGGATTAAATGTTGTTGAAATTCATTTATATAGGATACTGTACATAATGTTATATATGGGAATAATGTAATAAGGTTAATTAATAACTGGTTATCAATTAACCCACAAACAATATTGATCATGCAAACAGAATGAATTGTATGTATAAATACCAAATTGAAAGCCAAGCAAACGAAGAATTGTATTCGTCAAAAATGGAGCTACGCATTTTTGTATAGTTTCGTGTGTAAACGAAGCAATTTTAGAAATCCTTAAGTACATCGAAATTAAAACATATGCATATTAAATACACATGTAATTTAGGGAAAAAGACATGATTTCAATTGTCTATTTAATTCTGAATAAGTTCGAATAAAAATACCATATATAGGTACCCAGAAAATAGGAAAATAACTAATGTAAAATTACATAAAAACAAAAATATGTGATCGCCATTCCTTCCTGCGGGTTCCCGCGTTTCAAAATTGAACGTTTATTTATGTATAAAATGGGAAAACTCCGTTGAAATTAGATTGTTACATTGTTAACAAGTTTAATGGCATGTTAAATTTACACCTTCGGAAAGGTCAATATTTCTTAAAAATAAGATGAATCAAAAAGAATCTTATGTAGGGAATCTTGCGCATGGCAGCATCGCACAGAACCATAGGCCGAAAAAGAGGGTGTTATACAAAGGAAAACGCGTAGCTTCGGTGCGTCTTAAGACTGGTTAAACGAACGTTCCCTCTCACAAACCCTGTGTTGAATGTAAATAGGAACATTAGATTTATTTCTCCTTTTAAGAACAAAAAAACGCGTTCGTAGAGGAAGTTTGTTCAAGTATATAAATATACATATATTGTGTCGTAATGATAAATTAAAATCGTGTTTGGCATTTAGAAGCGAAATCGTTCTTCTAATTTTGAGTAAATTACTCGCCAAGTTAAAATGGTCTTCCCTACATAAGTATAAATTAAAATCGTGTTTGGCATTTAGAAGCGAAATCGTTCTTCTAATTTTGAGTAAATTACTCGCCAAGTTAAAATGGTCTTCCCTACATAAGTATAGAAATCTTATTAACGGAAATTAAGTGTGTGTGTGTATATATATATATATATATATATATATATATAAACGATACAGTGTGTGTGTGTGTGTAAGTCGACTGGCTGCAGCGACTGGCAGGCTTTTGAAGCCAACCGGAAGGGCCACATTTTGTTTTACGAATTTGTTGTGATAGGAGGTGCCACTCCAGTTAGCCTATATATATATATATATATATATATATATGTAAGTCACTAAACTAATGCGACTGGCTGTATTCTCTGGCTGCTTACCCTATAAAGAAACTGGCCGACAGCCGTTTACGTCATACGATTGGTTGGTCCTATGCCAAATGGCTTTGATCCTAAAGCCGACCAGTATGGCTAGTGAAGACTCCATTATGCGCCGAGACACGCCTGCAAGAACATCTTCTCTTTCTCTCTCTCTCTCTCTTACCTTCTTGTTTTATTACCCTTGTTACGTTAGGTTACCCACGCGCTCCTTTGGAGGGTCTAGCCCGGGCCATCTTCATGCTTAACCCCCACTCTCCTTCCTTCTTATGTTAGGTTACCTACTCCCTTTCCCCTTCATGCATACTCCCTCTCCCCCTTCATGCATAACCTCCTTTCCCCCTTTGTTACATGCAATGTTGTAAGATATAATGTTATTGATCATGTTTAATGCAATGTTGCAAAATTCAATGTTATTGATCAGGTTGCATGTAATTGATTTGCATTCGACATTTTTGCAGGTATACTAGTCACAGGTTTTTGGAGTTCTCGGAATTTTGTAAATGTAGCTTGTCAGTTTAAAGTTAATCACAAATTACCAGAATCTCTCTCCATCAGTGGTGTTTTATGTAATAACCTTTGCCCTTACCCTCGCCCTTACCCTTTAAGTCTTATTTTACATATAGACGCAACACATTTTAAGTCTATTTAACATATGTAGGTGCAGACATTCTAAGTCTTATTTCACATATAGGCTTTACCCATTCTAAGCCCAATTTCACATATACGCGTAACCCTTTAAAAGTCCTATTTCACATATAATCTTCGCACAAATATTCTAAGTCCTATTTCATATATAAGCCTAACACAAACATTATAAGTCCTATTTCACATATTAGCGTAAAACATTGTAAGTTCTATTACAGATATGGGTGCAATCCATTTCAAGTCATATTTTACATATAGGCGGAACACATTCTAATTCCTATTTCACATATAAGTGCAACACATTCAAAGTCCTATTTCACATATAAGCTTAGCATAAATATTCTAAGTTGTATTTAACATGTAGGCCAAACACAAATATTCTAAATCTTATTTCACATTTAGGCCTAACACGACATTCTAAATCGTATTTCACATATAGCCGCAACACATTCTAAGTCCCATTTCACATATAGACGCAATACATTCTAAGTCCTATTTCATATACAGGTGTAGACAATTGTAAGATCTATTTCAAATATAGGCGCAACACATTCTAAGTCCTATTTCACATATAGTCTTTATCCATTCTAAGTCATCTTTCACATATAGCCGCAACCCACTTTAAGTCCTATTTCACACATAGTCGCAACCCATTCTAAGAACTATTTCACATATATGCCTAACACAATAAATCTAAGTCCTATTTCACATATAGTTCGAACACAAACATTCTAAATCTCATTTCAAATATAGGCCTAACACAAACATTCTAAGTCCTATTTCATTTATAGGCCTAATACAAACATTCTACGTCCTATTTCACATACTGGCGTAACCCATTCTAAGTACTATTTCACATGTAGGTGCAGACCATTCTAAGTCCTATTTCACATATAACCGTAAGACATTGTAAGTCTTATTTCACATATAGGCCAAACACAAATATTCTAAGTCCTATTTCACATATATGCCTAACACAATAAATCTAAGTCCTATTTCACACATAGTTCGAACACAAACATTCTAAATCCCATTTCAAACATAGGCCTAACACAACCATTCTACTGTAAGTCCTATTTCATTTATAGGCCTAACACAAACATTCTACATCCTATTTCACATATTGGCGTAACCCATTCGAAGTACTATTTCACATGTAGGTGCAGACCATTCTAAGCCCTATTTCACATATACTGTAGACGTAACCCATTCTAAGTCCTATTTCATATAAAGGTGCAGACCATTGTAAATCCTATTTCACATATAGGCGCAACACATTCTAAGTCCTATTTCGCATATAGGCTTAACAAAAACAATGTATGTCCTATTTCATATAAAGGTCTAACACAAACATTCTAAATGCAATTTCACATTTAGGCCTACACAAACTTTCTAAGTCCTATTTCTCATATAAGCGCAACACATACTAAGTCGTATTTCACATATAGGAGCAACATATTTCAAGTCATATTTCATATATGGACACAAAATAAACATTGTAAGTCCTATTTCACGTATAGGCGTACCACAAACATTTTATATCCTATTTCATATAAAGGCCTAGCAAAACATTCAAAGACTTATTTCATATCTAGTTAGAGGACATTCTAAGAACTATTTCACATATTGGCGGAGCCCATTCTGACTGCTTTTTCACATATAGGCGAAACCTATTCTAATTCGTATTTTACATATTGGCGCAACACATTAAAAGTCGTATTTCATGTATAGGTGCAACCCAAGTTAAGTCCTATTTTAAATATAGGAGCAAAACATTCTAAGTCCAACTTCATATATAGACTTAACACGAATATTCTAAGTCCTCTTTCATATGTATGCTTAACACACACATTCTAAGTCCTATTTCACATATAGGAGCAACACATTCTAAGTACTATTTCATATTTACGCGTAACACATTCTAAATCGTATTTCATATATAGTCGCAACACATGTTAGGTTCTATTTTGCATATAGGCGCTACACATTCTAAACCTTTGTAAGTTCTAAGTAGTATGGGCGCAAAAGGAGAGAGTGCGATGCAATTGAAAATGTTGATCAATGTTGCAAGAGTGCAACAAGGGTTATGCAACTTGGAGGCGGAGTTATCCTTCAAAGGGGGGAGGGGTTGTTGCAAGAGCAACAAGGGTTATGCAACTTGGAGGCGGAGTTATCCCCCAAGAGAAAGAGAGAGGAGAAGGAGAGAAAGGAAGAGCAGTGTTCGCTTGACAGGAGCCAAGCGCATATTAAGACTTCAGCCGAGTGGACGTTGTCTTATAGGACCCTAATCAGCCAGTCGGCTTAATCAGCCAGTGCCTCCAGGCACTATCAGTCAGTTGGCACAGTGTATTCTTCGTTTTGGCACGTACACACCCGTCTATACGCCCATAAAATATCACACACACACGATTATATGCGTCGGGTTCGAGACCCGGCGGCGGCGCGTACTTCCACGGTTGGTAGCCAGGGTAATCTAATGATCCCTGTTAAACTGTAGGTCTAAAATGGAGTGTAAACATCCTTTCACGATTGGTAGATAAATGGGTAACCAGTCGGGTGTGTCAATTTTAGGGAGCAAAGTGAGATCTTTAGCTTTTCAAAGACTACTAGTAACCAAATGATGCATTTTTATGTGCGAAATCGAAATATGGCTTTAAAATCCAGATTTGACCAAACCTAGCTACTTATATTTGAAGTTGAAGTTTACGAAAAATCAGCAATTTTTGCAAGTATTTTTTTATTGTATATAACTACATTTTACATACATTACATACAATTAAAGACATTTTGATTGTACTTCAATATTAAAACTAAGAAATATAAATAGGTTTCTTGAACTTTGCCAAGGTTGCCATATATAACTACATTTCACATACATACAATTAAAGACATTTTGATTGTATTTCAATATTAAAACTTAGAAATATAGATAGGTTTCTTGAACTTTGCCAAAGATGCCATGTCTGCCTTGCTCTTGTTCCTGGACATGAGCTCCCTACTGGCCACCTGGCCACTGATGTACGCCTCCCTCCTCTCTTGTGAATAAACATGTGCTGCTTCAGTTGTAATCCTTACACACCTCTCTACTGACTGTGTGTGAGGACCATGCAGGAAGTTCCATTGGTCTATCCAGAAACTTCTTGATTGTAGCAGTTGTGAGGGAGCAGGTCAGAGGAGGCCCAGTCACGCAGATTTCCAGTCAATAAGCTCCGAGAGTTTGGTGGCATCTGGGTTGATGTCAGGAGTCTTCCTGGGTCTGATACTGCAGTCTCCTACCTGTGTGTCCTCATCTCCTTCACCTCTGATTTCCAGTATCCTCTTCACTACCTCCCTCCTCTCCTACACCTCACTGCACAGCATGGCCTGGAGAACAGCCTCGGAGTGTGCATACCAGGCTGATCTCTTCACTGTAGGCATCACTATTCCTATCACTTCCTTCTTCTGACTTCTGAGCAGCTCCAGCTGGTACAGTACATGCCTGGGACTCTCCATACAGCTGTGATTTAACTTGATGTTGAACCAGTTTGGCATGTAGACTCCCACTATGAATTCCACAATTATCCTCAGGTTCTTCAGGTTCCTACCCTTCAGCCCATGTTTGGAAATCCACAATCTGCAGAACCTTAGAGCCGTGGTGACCCACCTACTGTGACAGACTGGCCCAATCTCCAGGAGAGCTAGACTCTGAGTTACCTCTCCCGATCTGATGGCAGTGTTGATTCTGTAGCCATATGATTGGTCTGTGCTGAGGTCCTTCACTAACTCCTGACTGAGATGGGGTAGAGGAGGACCAACAGTGATCCTCGTGAAGTTTGGGTTGATCTCCAGCTCAGTGGCAGTGTCTAACATCTTCCCTAGGGGCCCAGACCACTTGTTTTGCTCAATGTCTTGCCATCCAGTGCAGTCACCAGATGTCTGAGACTCAGCTCCCCAGTGTGCAAGTCACAGACAATCCACACCAACTTCCTGCTAAGCTTGACCTCCACATAATGCATTACTCCTCCTTCCCAGACAGTATTCACATTAGTACTGTCACCTCCTATGGCCAAAAAGGTCTCGTCTGCTCCTCTCTCTCTTAGCCAGCTCAACAGATGATCAGCAATAACCTCAGCATGACTTCTCTCCTCTGCAGCTTTCTCTGGTACAAAATGCCACAAATATTTCCCACCTGGTTCATTGCACAATGTGTAGTGTTCTTCCTTAATGAGGCCACGAAACTGCCTGTCACTGCCCTCAGCTTCCCTCATCACTTTGGTGTCATCTCTTTTCTCATCAAAGAAGATACAGGTGATGCCATTTTCCCTAATCTCTTCATCAAACTTCTTGACCAGCTCCTTAGTCAGTCTCTCCTGAGCCCTCCTCACCTTGTTTTGGTCAATCACCAGTGCTGTGTCAAACTCTGTGATAAGACCAGCATCAATCCAGGCAGCAGTGGCAATCTCTGCAGTCTCTCTCAGCCCAGTGTGATGTCTCAAGCTAGCCAGAGCTATGCTGGTGATATCTTCAGTGTTGTATTTCTTCTTCTTAGCCACAGGCAAGGAAGACGTTGTCGCAGCCTCTGGTATGAAGTCTTCTTCCTCCTCTCTCCTCCCTGCCCCCTCCAACTCCATCTCCAGCAGTGACTCCTCCCTCAACTCCTCTTCTTTCTTGGCTGACTCCTCTGCCTTCCTCCTCCTCTTCTCCTCGGCCTTCCCTCTCTGCTCCTGTCTCTGTAGCACTGCTTCCTGTCTCCTGGTCTCAGGGTGATCAGCTAGACGCGTCTGGTGTGCCCCCACACTGCCCAACTTTTCTCTCTGACCTTTAATGAAAGCAAGCTCCTGCACTGGTATCTTCTCGCTCCTGCAGTTGCAGTCAATGTGAACCTCAATGTTGCAGACAGGGTTGCACCCAAGCTCACTGCAGCTCCTGATCACAGTGACAGGTCAGGATGTCCATCAATTTGTCCAGTTTCATCATGAACCTATCTTTGACCTCTAGCTTCACAGTTCCAATGGACACCTTCACTGCCTCATCCCACAGTGCCTTCACTTAGCCCTGATCATGACCTCAGTGTTGGTTATAGGTCCTGTGAATAGAGCGTTGGCCTTTCTCCACTGAGCCAGTAGCCCTGAAACAATGCCGTTGTTAATCAGGTCATTAACTGGGTAATTCCTCCTGTCTTCCTCACTCATCTCTCTCCTCAACAAACCATACCTCAGCAGATCTCTGGCTGTGGGCAGCTCAGCAGGGGGAAGTTCCCTCCCAGTCCCCACCAAATGACTTAGGTGACAACTTGGTTTGCTTCGGGTTCTGATTTCTTTCTGACTCATCCTGTCGACCTGTGACCAAAAAAATGTCATTGAAATTTGGACAGGCCTACTGATTATGATTACATAAAATTAAGTTAATTGAAATTCTTAATATCTTCCTCTAAGCTCAGATAAAAGGTTGTGTTGTTATATGTACAAGACTTAATTATTCTAAGTAATGACAATTTCAGATATCTATCATATCAAAATATACAGAAAGTTTGTGTCACACATAACATTTCGAATAATTTGAATTACACAATATTTACATTACGAAGTGATTAAAATTGTCAAAAAGGAGGGAAAACACATGCATTCACAATCAAAACTCCAGCATTTGTGACTATGTGAAACTTAGAAACCATACTGCACACCAAAAATAACCAAAGTTGAACACACATATCAATGGCACATTGATATACAATGCTACACTCGTATTTAGGTTATATTTCAAACCTTTATGACGAAATATAAGTAGGTAAATGGCTTTTCTAAAAACACTAAAGATATTTCTAAGTTTGCTAGATAATATGACATCATTTGAGCATCAGTAGTGCGGTGCGTAGTATGGAAGAAAAAATTGATCCAAACCCATTCCCACGCTGCTATCTCACTCCTTGATAGACTGTGAATGGCCTTCGGGTCATTATAAACGGCGAAAGTGTAGTTTCACTGTTAAGCTCCCATCACCGAATAGGAAAATGTTTCCTCAATCGTTCTTATATATATCGAGATGTTGGTTAATAGATTAGTCGCAACATTCACATAATGGGGCTTGTCATATGTAATGCTCAAACTTTTCCCTCTATGGTTGTGGATGTGTGCAATGTGCAGCAGGCGCGCCTGGGTGTCTCCATCTTCAATTGATACATTAAGCTGGACATGTCATGCTGTGCCTCGTGAAAGGTATCTCTTTGGAGAGCTGCGCTATATCGGCCCTCAGCCACAATTGTGAACAGCTCTTTATCTTTAATATTTCTACTAAGCGTTGACTTTAACTTCAATTTGCATGCAGGCGTGTCTATGTTTACGACTTCAAAAAGTAAATCGTTTGTCAGGTACGACTTTTCAAGACTCTTGTTTAACCCCGTCACATTGTCGATGGCTGTCATAATATCCGATTCCTAACGAAACATTTGTGCTATAGTACTGTTCCTCACCGAACAGGACTGATCGCATAGTATTGTCTAAAGTTATGACTAATTTTTCGCACTCATCGATTCTTCTAAGGATCAGAAATATGATTTGCTCATTTTCAAGGGTTAAAAATTTGGAGACTAACTGGGGTTCACATAAACCCAGCTCATACGAATCACGCTCCAATTCAATGGGTCCGTGGAATTCTGTCACAAAGTTAGCGAGGGTGTTGTTAGGATGTACAGACAGAGAAGAAGAGGAAGGGAGTGTGACACAGAAGTGGCCAGGCGGCGCGCCGTGTTGCATACTAATTAAGCTTCATTATTGCAGCATCTTTTATATAGGTGTTGAAGCTTTCTGGGTAACCCAGCCATTTCACCAGGTACATTTTTCTCTTTCCTGAAACTTTGCTGCCTAAAATCTTTTCAATTTTAAACACACTTTTTCCTAAATTAAATGTCACTCTCTGCAACTCCTCGCGGTAAAAGCCTCCAGTGACCTCTTCCCCATTCAAATCTTCAACGTAATACATCATTATCTCAACTTTAGGTCTCAGAGCACGAACTTTAAAAATCTCACGTGTCCATCCTTGCTGAAATCCCCTCGCGAATTCATTTCCCGAACGTGATAGCCTTACATAATCATTGATTTTGAAATGTGCATAGTGTGGCGGTGGTGCCCCATCTCTTCTCACCTCTGGCAGCGTTACTCTTTCTAAAACTTCGTTAGGTATTGTACCAATCGTACGATGGTGTGAACGGTCGTATGATGATGTTAATGACCCGAGAACATTTATATGTGTAAAATATGTGTAAAATAGCGATGCATGCGTTCCTTTATGATACGTTGAACTCTTTCAGCTAAAGGAGCCTTATGTATAGAACTGCTCGTGTAGTAACTGATATTAAACTCTGTCAGCATGTTCTGAAAAGCGCGACCTATAAATTCTTTGCCCATATGCGTACAAAAATAGCCAGGAACCCCTTCTTCTTTTAACATCAACGTTTTGGTCGCTTTAGCAGCTGTTTCAGGCAATATATTTTTCAGTGGAATTAGCCACAGATATCTAGAGAATACATCTATTATGAATAGGATGTAGCGGTATCCGTCATTATATACTGAATATCTTTGCATGTCTGTTAAATCCGCTTGCCAAATAGAGTCAATCGAATTTGCGGTTAACTTGGCCGTTTTAAACCTTTTTCTCACCGGTTTATGAAGTGTATAAGCATCCGGATAACGCAAAAACCGCTCAACATCTTTTTTCCCTAATCCGTAAACACCTCTGCACAATATGCCGGGTCGAAATATTAAATTTGTGAATTTCCACATGCCTGTATCCAAGAAATTTGTAGATGCACTATGAATACTCAACAATGATTAAAAAAACTAAATTGATCAAGTTTTAGATGTTCCGCAAGTCCTCTGAAGATTGCAGGTAAAACTATTTGTATTCTTGTTGCTATTAATTTTTTTCTTGACAGTGTTTCGTCCAGAATATATATAATTTTTATATACAATTTTTCTTTTCAGAATTGATTATTTGAATAGTTACATACGCGTTGTTACACTAACAGTGACTTTCCCAAATTATCCGAAATGGCTGAGGCTGTAAAAGTGAAAGCAACTGTTGAAAAAATCATGATTCCAGCAGTTTCCCTTTTTGGGAAAGCTGAGCTCAGTGGAAATCAACTTCCCCTATATGAAGACGTTTCAAAAGAATATTTACAAGTAAGATATCTCTTACTTATAGCTAGTGAGGGGAAAAAAGAGCCAAATGCTAATGATGTGGCAAAAATAGTTGCATCAAAGGTAAAAGAGATCTGGAAAAGTGCATCAATTCCAACAACATCAGAACAGCAAATATTAGCCAGAGTAAAGGATTGTCATGAAAAATCTAAAAATATGATGAAGACTGGTAGAAAAAGGAAAGATTTTGAATCTAAACTGACCGCGTTCAAATCCAAAAATCAAAGGCTTTTTGATATTGCTGCCTCCAAATGCCATGATCTGTTTTCTTGCACTTGTGAAAAAGCGCTAAAAGTTCGTGCCATGGAACGTTCTTTCCTAACTGACCAAAGAGGTGCACGAAAAATGACAATAGGCAGTATTGATTTACAGACAACGAAGAAACTGCAAATAAGATCCGAGTGTAAAGAACAAGAACGAGCACGATTTTCTAAAAACATTGAAGATGGAGATATCAATAACCCATCCACTTCCAGGGAAGAGCCAATGGACTGCGATAACTTTCATTCAATTCCTGATTCTGAGACAACAGATCTACAGATCTACAGAAGCTAAGGCTAAGAAAGATCCTCAGATCCACTCTAAGGTTAGCACGAGAGAAAGGAAAGAGTAGGGGGTTAAGAGAAGAGAAGAGAATAAGGGGTTAAGTAAGGAGGAACACCTATCACTCGTAAGTTAACATTCATTCAGAAAAAGAGAAAAAAGACTTGCCATCATCATCCGCCGGCCACTGCCGACAAGTCAGAAAAATAGTCGGAGAGAATAGGAGAGGGGTGAAAGATGAAAAGAAGTAGAATAAGAACACTTACAAACCATGCAAACACAGTCTTAACTCACTGTCATACCATGCAAACTACAAGCATGCAAGAAAAGAGAGTTACAGACATGCAAAGTAAGGAGAGGATAAGGAAAAAAAAAATGTAGGTAAAGTTAAACAAAAAGTGGGTTAGTTTACGCTACGAGCTACATCTACATTTGTGTTAGTCTAATTTTTTTTTTTTAATAATTTTAATGCTGGCATCACACGCTGGTATGTCACAAGCTGGCATTAATCGTCAACAGACTCATCCTCGACCACCACCCCAGAGCTCCTGTTGCTAATTGTTTTTTTTATTTTAAACAACGTTAATATTTTAAAATGTCTGTCAAGACGGTTCTTAAACATTAACGCTGGTAGAGTTCACGACGACGCGGGAAGATTATTCCATTTATCAATTACTTTAAACGTAAAGAAGTTTTTAGCGATATTAGTAATGAAACGTCTGCCACGCAACTTAAATCCGTTATTACGAGTATTACTATTATCGAAAGTGAACAATTTGTCAAAATTTACGTTATCGATGTTATTAACGATTTTGAAAACTTCAATAAGCTCCCCCCTTAATCTCCTAGTTTCGAGTGAATACAGGTCTAACTCTTTAATCCTATCTTCATAAGGCTTGTTGCGCAATGACGGAATTAGTTTCGTGGCACGACGCTGAACCCTTTCTAACCTATCAATATCCTCACGCAAGTACGGGCACCAAAACTGAACGGCATATTCTAAATGAGGCCTGACTAGGGACTTGTAAAGGGGCAATATAATATCCTTCGATTTAAATTCGAAATTACGCGCTATGAAGCCTAACATCCTATTAGCTTTTGCGCAAGACTCCAGGCACTGGTTCCTAACCTTTAAATCCTTAGATACGCGTACGCCTAAATCTACTTCCTCGTCAACGCTCGCTAACTCCCTATCATCCATCGTGTACGTGTAATTATTGTTACGAGAACCTATATGCAAAACTTTACATTTGTCTACGTTAAATTGCATCTGCCACTTATCTGTCCACTCCATAATCCTATTTACATCGTCTTGGAGCCTATTTCTATCGTCCTCGTTAACAACCTTACCGCCTATTTTAGTATCGTCCGCGAATTTTGACACGTTACTAGTCAATCCTACATCTATGTCGTTAATGTAAATTACGAATAGCAATGGGCCTAACACTGAACCCTGTGGGACACCGCTACCTACATCCAACCACCCGATTCACTACCATTAACTACGACCCTCTGTCCTCCTAGCACGAAGCCATTCTTCTAACCAGTTAGCTACCTGACCGCGTATACCGTGCGCTTTAACCTTCGCAATTAATCTCCTATGCGGAACTGTATCGAACGCCTTTTTAAAATCTAAATAAATAACGTCAGCCCTCTATGCCTATCGTATTCGCGCACTATTTCGTTATAAAATTCTAACAAATTAGTTAAACAAGACTATGGCGTCGAAACCCATGCTGACTACTATTAATCAAATCTCTACTTTCTAAGTGATCGATGATACGATCCCTAACTACGGATTCCAAAAGTTTACCGACAATTGACGTTAAGCTAATGGGCCTATAATTGCTAGCTACCGTGCGGTCGCCTTTTTTAAAAATGGCGTGACGTTAGCTAATTTGAAGTCTTCAGGAATAATCCCCGTTTCGAGTGACTGATTAAAAATCTTCGTTAAGGGGCCTACGATAACGTCTTTCAAATCTTTCAAATGTCTGGGATAAAAAGCGTCAGGGCCTGGAGCCTTGCTAACTTTTAGCCTATCGATATAATGCGCAATCTCACCTCGTAAACAGTTATTTCATCCAAAATAGTCTCGCTACTAAATGGAACGATATCGTCCACGTCGGGACATTATTTACGTCTTCTACGGTAAAAACTGTCGCAAAAAAGTTATTGAAAATACCCGCCATCGCCTGAGCGTCAGAAGCCAAAGCGCCATTAACATCCACTAGAGGGCCTATGTTATCTTTTATCGGCTTACGATTATTGACGTATTCAAAAAACTTTTTTGGATTATGTTTACTATCCGCAGCTATAAGTATCTCTAAATTACGCTTGCATTCCTAACTGATCTTTTAACCTGACGTCTAAGCTCGATATATCTATTAAAGTTAGCTGCCGTGCCATTGCGCTTATTAAGTCTATACGCTCTATTACGCTCGTTTATGAACTCGCCTATTTCCCTAGTCCACCACTTGGGCCTACCATGATTTCTAGCGCGCTTGGGCCTACGAGGAATAAACTCCCTTTCAATATTCCTAAAACTTTCTTTAAACGCCACCCAATGCAAATTTGTGTCATTACCCATAAATAAGTTATCCCAGTCCACTACTCTCATCCTATCCGCAAAACTATCAAAATTAGCCCTACGAAAATCAGGGACTTCTATTACGTTACTATCCTTAGTGTTTTCTATCAATAACTTAAACCTAAGAATTTGATGATCACTACATCCTAAACTCTCGCCTACTTCTAAACCTTCGACTATATTCTCGCCGTTCGTCATCACCAAATCTAAAATATTGTCACCGCGCGTTGGTTCGGTAACTATCTGTCGTAAAAAGTTATCTTCCATAAACTCAATCAATCTCAAACCCTCCTCATTACCAGTAAAATCTCGTAATTAACATTAGGGCAGTTAAAGTCTCCGACAATTATACTATTCCGATTGTCAATAAAATTACCAAGAAGTGAGTAAAATCTAGTATCTGTATCGAGGGGTTGAACGGGAGGTCTATAAACAACAACAAAATTAAAACTAATACTACGCGCCCTAACTTCAACATATCGCATTAATTGCTGCCGGAAAATCTAACTTAACCTCGATAGCCCTAAGGGAATTACGAATGTACAGCAAAACGCCGCCACCAAACCTATGTAACCTATCATTAGTAAAGAGTTTAAAACCCGGTATATCAAGTTCCCCCAACAAGTCCCGAGTCACGGTATTTAACCAAGTTTCAGTGATAGCAACTATATCGTAGTTGCCGGAATAAATTATCGCCTTTAAATTTAATTTATTTCTAATACTACGCGCGTTATAATAAAAGACGTTTAAGTTATTTTTTACCACGGGCCCGCGTTTTAAACTATTTTTCACATCGGGTCCGCGTTCTCGGAACCCACGACCTATACAGCTTTCGCACGTTTTTGTCTATTAACCTACCTAGCCTAGCATTACCTATTACATTAAAATGCACCCCATCTTTTATAAAAAGGCTAGGATCACTGAATTCGGACCACAGCTTTACGAAGGGTACATTTTCCTCAGCACAAATCTCTTCTAATTTATTATTCAAAAATATTGTTTTTGACGTAATCCTAAGACCCAACCCGTGCCTAGGGGTAATACCTAGAACTAAAGACCTATCTTACCTCGCCTTCATGGACCTAATTAACCCCCTATATCTCTCCAAAAGGTCAGGCACTCTCGTATCGGGCCTATACGAATCGTTGCCTCCTACCATCGTCACCAACATTGAGTGACGGGAGGCAACGTCAATCCTATCCACTTCGTCTCCAACTCTGTCAACCCTGGCCCCTGGGAGACAGATCCTCATCCTCTTGGTTGGATGCCGTTCAACGAACTCTTTGTCCATGTGGAGCACTAAAGAGTCCCCAATTAAAATAGGTTCCCCCTCATTCACGTCCCTTTCCAAATAGGCGAAAGGGTTCGAAACGGGTTCGAAACCTCGAGAGGGGGGGGATTCCTATCGCCTAACGTACGCGGCCTAGCTCCACCCTTAACTTCTCTAAATCCCTCGCTATCTACTACTCTCGGACCAACCTTAACTCCGTTCTCAACTCTATCCAACCTTCCCGACAAGCTACCTAAACTAGAAACTAGGTTACGCACCTCACCCTTCAAATTACTAACGTCTTCAACGTTATTATTGGTTCGGCTTCCGTCAACCGTAGCCCTACCCCTGCCCTCATCAAGCGTTGCAAGTCTCTCCGTTACCTCACGTACACTGCGTTTTATGTCAACTATTTCCTCAATTAACTGGCAAAACAAACAAACTGATCTCTCGGTAATCGCCATAGGACCGCCGTTATAATCTTTAAATTCCGAATACCACCGGTTTACCCTACACCTAACACACGACGCTTTCTGCGACGGCATCGCGCAGTTAAAAATTAGTTTAAACCGTCACAAGTTTAAGTTAAATTAAGCCGGCACGCTATGAAAACTTCTAAATCGCTAAAAACCACTAATATTCAATTACTTAACTATAACAACGTGAATATAAACGCAAGTATATAAAATTCAAAACTTTCCAAAAGTAAAATTCTCAGCAATATGCAAAAGTAGATTCAATATAAGAGAGCTCAGGAAATGCGTCCGTTCAGTACAGAGTCTGGCTGATGATGATGATAGATACAGATAGAGAGCGTGATGATGATCACATTGAGGAAAGTATAAAAAAAACAGGTGAAGCACATAAGCTCACTCGCAAATTGCCTTCATTAGAAAAAACTTGTGACCGATTCTGAATATCAAACAGAGCTGGTGCAGCCGTTGCCTCTGCTGTTCTAGAAGATTTTGGTCTCATTACCTCTGAAGATTATCACAATGTTGTGGATAAAAATAAGGTGAGACGGCAGAGAAAGAAGATCAGAGAGGAGTTGAGTAAATCAAGTGAAGAAAGTATAGAAACATTGTATTTTGATGGAAGAAAGGACTTAACTAAAGAAAATATCTGTAAGGATGGGAGGTCACTCCTGTGACTGGAAATTCAACTAACCTTTCTAAGGGAGTGATAAAGTTTCTTAACAGTAACAATATTAAGGTAGACAATCTGAAGGTCATTGGATGTGATGGAACCAATGTAAACACTGGCATACATAATGGAGTTATCAGGCAACTAGAGGTACACTACAATACTCCTTTTCATTGGTTCGTGTGTTTACTGCATACCAATGAGCTACCTCTCCGCCATTTGTTTAATTATTTGGATGGTAAAACCAAAGGACCAAAAGCCCTTGCTGGAAATGTTAGCAAAAGTCTTACTGCGTACGAAAAGATGCTAGTTGTCAAGTTTGAAGCAATCAAATCAAGTAATATGCCTTCTATTCCGGGGGATCTTGATCTAAGCCAAGCTCAAAAGTATCTCATGGAAATTTGTAATGTAGTCATAGAAAGCCAATGTTCCCAAAACATTGAAAACCGCAACCCAGGTTCTTTAAACCATGCCAGATAGCTTACGACAGCCAACAGGATAGTTAGACTTTATGTTGCGACCAAAAAGCCGTCAGAAAACTTGAAAACACTGACAGAATTCATTGTTCGCGTTTATGCCCCAACGTGGATTAATATAAAGCGAAGTCCTTACTATTACCAGGGACCAAAGCACCTCTGGTTTATGATATCTAGTTCAAGATACCTATCTGATGAGCTTAAGGCAGTCATTGATCCTGTTATTGAAAGAGGGGCATATTTCGCTCACCCAGAAACTTTATTGGTCTCGATGTTATTTGATGAAAGGCAAGTGATGAGAGAGTTAGCTTTTCGGCGCATTCTCTTAGCCAGGGAAAGTGTGTCTTCGGGCATTAGAGAATTTAGACGGCCTAAAATTAATTTCTTGGCAAGATACTATACAGATTTAATTCGATTTGAAGACTACCCAAGACATGAACCACCTCTGACAAAAAGTTTGACAAACACTCAGTTAGAGCTTATCGTAAGGGGTAATGAAACTAACCCTCTATTGAAAAAGTACCCATGTCATTCACAAGCTGTGGAAAGACATGTCAAACTTGTAACAGACGCATCAGCTCAGCTTCTGTCTGTGGCCAGGAAAATAGAGATGGTTTTATAAAGGCAAGAATTGCTTCAAGATCAAACATACCTACATTTGAGTCAAAATGCGAATACAAATGTCAATAAACAACAGTATATGTAAAAACTAATGGAAGGGAGGTTTGGCTGGGCATGGTGTGGAATTCGACCTACAACCATCTCCTCGTGGTGAATTCTGGGTGATTTGCCTTGTAAACTATCATGGCAAGTCAGCAAACAGCTGGAGTTTACTATACGGAGTATCGGAAAAAATCACCAAAACTTTGAGTGACTTGTGGAACCTCAAAATATTTATATAAAAGCTTGAAACTTTGTCATGATACTTCGTATGTGGGTACACAAACTTTCGTAATACAGGGTAAATTAAACTTCCCCCCAAAAAAATTTCAAGCAAAAACAACCCGGCCAACTGTACAGTCTATTAACGCCACCATAAGAGGAGGGGTTAGAAATGTCATAATAGCGTTTACTTAATATGTTAGCCATTTGCTTACTTTAGAGACACATGGATAAGGTTGGCCGTTTGTTCTCTTCTTTCTCTTCTTCAGAGACGCTGCTGCTAGGGGCGATAGCGTATTCAGTTTTGACACATGAGAGACTTGACCAGGTCTTTTAACCTATTCAGATTACCTATCAATATTTTGGGGACATTTATTTGTTGTAGTCTTGCTTTAATATTCTTCCATCCTGTTGGTGAGGGTCTGTCCCACTTTCTCACCAGATCATGAACAATATCAACGATATTGGATCCTTGTTACCCTGTTCCTTCAACAATGACCTCGCCTGTATCGGTCCACTGTATGATGGGGTCCTCACTCAATAGATTATGAAGACTTAAGCCTTTATTCCTCAATGTATGTGGGAGACTGTTTTTTAACACATGTTCAATGTGTTTTATTCCGTTGTTCTTTGGTTGGTCATCTCTAACGTCGGGCCCAGGTCCTGTTTCGCCATTCTCAGCGCTACTCGCGCTGTGTCTAATAACCACGGGGAGCTCTGTTGGATTCTTATAATCTTCGTACTCATGAAGAAATTTCTGCAAAGCCTCTTGGTACAAGAGCCTTTTCTCATCAGGTGACTTTTCACTGTTTAATAGGGCTAGCAACTCGCTTTTCATTCTTTTAAGCCTACTTTTACAGGGTTCTAGAGCCGTGTCTGGAATCTTTGAACTTTGCAATGAAGCATACACCTCGTGCGAAATCACAACAACCTTCTTCATTATATTAATCTAGCCAGTAAAGGACCCAAAACTGAAAATGAGATGGGTAGGAATAATCCTCCTCTTTTCACAATAATTCGTTTTTTCTTGCCCACAGTTTGACTTTTATGAGCGAGCGTTCGTTTTATGTTCTTGTAACGACGTAAGCGAGCCTTCTGAGGGGGTTTCATTGGCACATTACATATTACAACATTAAGACAGATTTCACAGATGCATTTTAAAAAGTCGGAGTCGATATTTTTAACAAACATCTGTTGCAGTGCTCGGGGCAATCGTTGATAGATTTTTGTTAATTCACGATATTTCTTCAGCCTATTTGTCATTCTGGAATATACACCGTTTCAGGTTCGCTTGGGAATATATTCGTTCTTAGAAGCACCCTAAACGTGTTTCGCGGGTGAAGGTCACAAAGCAAATATCCATAACGCTGACTTGTGGTTTCTTTATAAACCTCCAAAAACTCTTTACGCCGCACTGATTCGGGAACATTTGATTGGCTAATACACCAATTTGTGACACATCTCTACGTTGTGCGAATAAGACTAGATATTTTGTATTTAGCGACACATCGCGCTTGTATCTATTTTTGAAAAAAATAGATTCTGGTTGATGAAGAATACACTTATGTTAAGATGGTGGGAGAACACTGTAAATGTCTCGGCAAACGTTTTATCCATTTCCAACATGAGATCGTCAATTACAATAACTGTTTGCTCATTACCTTTTACGAATTAACGTCATAGACACCTTTGTGGAACAAAATTTCATCTTGGTACTCGTTGAACACTGACTGATACGTCGAATAGCACCATATTACTTTATGCACAAATTTTGAGAACATCTCCCCCTTATCTTTAACGATTTTAAGCATAAATACAGTTTTTCCACATCCTGTAGGGCCAGATATAATACATGTGGGGGGGTTTGTGAGAACCTGAATTTTTCTACAGATTCCATCTCCAACACGTCACACCCCTAAGTGGGTTTTTTATAAAATATTACAAATTTTGAGAGCTGTTCCTTATATTTTGTTTTCTTCTTCCACAGAACCGTGAATGACGACGATGTACAGCACCCCATTATCGATATCACAGACGAACCCGATGACCTTGCAGCTACAGAACCCTTCCCCACTGACGAACCCTCACCAGCGACAGCTGTTGCATGCCACAGTTCAAAGTGGAAGCATGATGAAGAGCCCTCTACGTCAGGTATAAAGCTTGCTAGGATTGCTCCGGTTGTTAGACCCCCAGTAATAGAGCCCCAACCCTCTACGTCTTATGACACAACCCCCACAATAGTACCTTCCTCAAATATCCCCCCTTGTTCAGTTCCGGGTAATTCCTCCTCAACAGCTTCTCATACTGTGGAGGATGGTATAACATTCGAGTTGGTGTGCACCGCTACCCCCAACCCTGCCCTGACTAGAAATCGGTACGTGGTCAGGGTTGACCCTGGATCCCTGTGTACCAACGGACTGCGACGCGTAGTTGAGGTATTGTGGAGTTTGCCCTTCAGAACCGCGACGAACGTGAAGTCCGGACGAGGTTATCCTTCAGGTTCGGGTCAGATGAAGGGGACGATTTTTGGGTGGTAATACCGTTCAGACGTATGGCGACTGAGATATAGAATATATCTTGGGGCGTATAATGCAAGCCTCTCAAAGTGGTACATCCTTCAATATGGACAACTTCATGGTAGATATTGACAGTATTCCAGGTTGCGGGTCATAGTGATACACCTTATATTCTTAATTTCAATTCTCCAGTTATTTACAGAAAGCATTTAAATGTCGATCGTGGTTGTGGTTTTATTGCAATAATCTTAGCTCATATGTTCACTGTGCTAAATAATTGGACGCAAAAAATTTGGCTGCCCACGGTTGTGCAGCGTGCCCGTAAACTGGCTTCAGATTGTAAACTTGAGTTTGCGTGTAATATGGGTCCTGAAGAACTGAGAAGGGCCGAGCAGGAAATGAATGCACGTATAGTCGTATTTGGAATGGATGATCGTCGTAGGACTGTGTATGTTTTAAAAAGCAGCGTGAGATCGTACAAGATCTCTTCTTATTTTAGGATTGCCAGGAACATCGTATCTCCCCATCCGTAACATAAGGGCTCTCTACGTCAGTTATGATAAAAGTCGAAAATATGGAAGGCATAATGATTTGTGAAAGGGTTGTCTGGAGTTTGTTGATGATATGGTAAAACATTGTAAGGAATGCTACATGGTATGTGAGCAGTGTAAAAGACCCAAATGTGAAAGTCGTGTAGTTGAAACCGAGAAGAGAGAATGTAATGTGTGTAGACGTACATTTTTCAATAATAAATGCTTTGAGCTCTATAAATCAAATGGCACTTGCAGGAAAATGAGGACTTGTAGGTGCGGTATGTTTCACATGATGGATAATTGGGGGAATTTCAAACATAAATGCGATGAAATTCACTGTTCTACATGTCATGAAAAATATAAGGTGGATGGAGTGAAGCATGTATTTTATATGAAAGATGTTACCGTGCCCATGTGCCCTTTGGGGGAAATTTGCACAGAATACCGGCAAAGGTAACGTACATTTGGCAGAAAGTTATAGTGAAGTCTGGGAGCCAACGCTCCCGATAAAGAGGTTATGGAGATCGTGAATGTAGGTAATACTTACATAATAAAGTACATCACCGAGCTGGCCACAGATACCTCACGGGTTAAAAACATACCTTTAGCCAGTTTCACAACGGCCTACGCCCGCATCAAACTTTGGGTTCTACTGCACTCTCTTGGACGGAGGGTGCTGTACGCTGACACAGATAGTGTGATATTCACAGCGAGGGAAGGTGAATACATGCCTGCTATTGGGAATTTCTCCTAGAGCTAACTGATGAGATCAAGGACGAGTATGGTGATGGTGCAAACACAGACTCGTTTGTGTCAACAGGGCCAAAAACCTATGGGGTACGGGTGAGGGTAGGGGATGATATGAAGTATATCGTGTAGGCTATCACGCTTAACCATGCGAACCGTCGAGTAGTTAAATAGTGTGCTTGGAAGATGAGGGTGACCAGCCACCCCAACTGACTGTGGGGACCAACAATTTTCGGGCGCAGAAACTGGGGTGTGTGAAGGAACTTAAAGGCACGAAAGTATGCCGTAACACCTATAGGAAGCGTTACCACGTGCCTGGTACCTATAAATCAGTGCTCTTTGGTTACCTTAATCCTGGATTGTATTTATATATATATATATATATATATATATATATATATATGTATATGTATAGAAACGACGTAAGTATAGAGGAGCGTTCTGCACACGAGGAAGAGAAATAACGAACAAATGAAAAATGAGGTAACCGCCCGGGAATCGAACCCAGGATCTTCCGATTGCCGGTCAGATATGCTATCCACTACACCACGGGCCTCGATCAGTCAGAAGTCGTAATTCTCCTACATAGGGCAGAAACCAATGCCTTGAGAGGGCACCCTCCCAAATCGTGAATATGTACATTTAACTGCAATGACCACGCAGTATATTAATGTATAGAAACGACGTAAGTATAGAGGAGCGTTCTGCACACGAGGAAGAGAAATAACGAACAAATGAAAAATGAGGTAACCGCCCGGGAATCGAACCCAGGATTGGCGAGGGTGCCCTCTCAAGGCATTGGTTTCTGCCCTATGTAGGAGAATTACGACTTCTGACTGATCGAGGCCCGTGGTGTAGTGGATAGCATATCTGACCGGCAATCGGAAGATCCTGGGTTCGATTCCCGGGCGGTTACCTCATTTTTCATTTGTTCGTTATTTCTCTTCCTCGTGTGCAGAACGCTCCTCTATACTTACGTCGTTTCTATACATTAATATACTGCGTGGTCATTGCAGTTAAATGTACATATTCACGATTTGCGAGGGTGCCCTCTCAAGGCATTGGTTTCTGCCCTATGTAGGAGAATTACGACTTCTGACTGATCGAGGCCCGTAGTGTAGTGGATAGCATATCTGACCGGCAATCGGAAGATCCTGGGTTCGATTCCCGGGCGGTTACCTCATTTTTCATTTGTTCGTTATTTCTCTTCCTCGTGTGCAGAACGCTCCTCTATACTTACGTCGTTTCTATACATTAATATACTGCGTGGTCATTGCAGTTAAATGTGTATATATATATATATATATATGTGTATTGTTAAAGATATGTTTATTTATCACGTATATTTGTTTTAATTAAGGTTTCATTTTCCCCTTTGCGTGCGTGCTTGTGTGTGTGTGTGTGTGTGTACAGTAAAAAGCTAAGCTCCGCCCACTGTAAGATCGGCCACGTGACTCCTGCCACTACCTGAGCATACCTCTATTCCTGTTTGCTCAGTTGACCTCTGCATACCCTTGAGCTCAGATGCGTATTCTCCCGCGTAGACGAAAAATAGTAATGGCTACCTTTAATATTGCGTGTTCAACGTTTATGAAGTGGTATTCGGCAAAATGCCAAGATGTGGTGGATACTGTAAAACTTCCTATTCCCCCCTCCTTTGATACTTTTAAGACTACATTGAGCTGTGCGAAGGACCAAGATGTTCAAATACTCTACATATATTTTGGAGAGGGCATTGTAGGATTTCGTAGTACAAACGATGTTTTGAAGTATGTTGTAGACCTAACCTTTATAAAAACTCACATATACCACGAAGTAGAAGAAGCAAAACGTTCTGAAGATAAGCAACGGTTATGGATAGTGAGTCTTCTTGATGAGTGGTGTGACAAGCGATATTAATTCATGTTACATCATACCGACTACTTGTACCCTACGGTTGAGAATGTAAATCTTGTCATCATGAAGAATCTTAAGTATTTTTACCACTATATTAATATATACCATGAAGAGGTTTGTAGTGAGGTTGTGGCTAATGGGCTGTGTGAGTTTTTAACAGACTTTAGAGACGAGTATCGCTTGTTAAACAAAAAAGGATAAATATGGGCATATGTTTCTCTCAAATAGTGCACCGGATTGTGAAGATGTTTAGTTTGTGAAAATAAACATCTGGTGAGTGATAAAACATTAAAGACGGTATTGTTTCATGTAGCTGAAAATTCTGTTTGTCCAGAGGCACAGGTGTTCGAACAAGCCTGTACACGCTTCAGCAGTTTATGGTGTGACTCGCTTCCCCCATCGAGCCGCCCACCCGTGTACCTCACCCCTCCAAAACACAGGAGTTCGAACAAACCCTTACACGTTTCATCGGCGTGACTCACTCCGCCCGTCGAGCCGATCCGTCCACCTGTGACTCATAGTCATCTCAGAGCTTGAACCGAGTGGACGTGCGAATACGATGGAACTTCCTTTGAGAAGCATTCTCAACGCCTCTTACGATGTCTCCGTGACGAAGTCATTGCGCGTGTTCAGACGTGAAACCGGCACCATTAACAATGTACTTGAAACGAATTGCAGGCAAGCAAACTCTGGTAAACGTAATGTTATTTATTTAAGTGTTGAGGAGATGAATAGAGTCTTCGTGATAGTTGAGAAGTGGGGAGAGGACCGTTATAAAATACATGCAGGTGTAGGTACAAGAAGAGAACAGATTAGTGATACCCCCTCATATGCCGTTGTTTGCACGTTGTGTATAAATAACGATCAGTCATGCATTGAATACGACTGATGTGGAAGAATGCATCTGATAATAACGTTCTTGTCCCTACGCGAAACCGCTTCATCCTCGACAGAATGTTTGAAATCGTCGGATTCCGCAAGCTGAAGCATATGTTAGACGCTCGTGTTACGAATATGATTTATTTTGACACGGTTCTTGAATACGCATACACCGCTCTGCTCGACGGATTTATTGAATGAAGGAATGAACAATGCGAGAATGGCTTAAAGGTGGATGCATATTTAAAGGTTTTAGATTCTTCGAAATATCCCGACCCGAACTTTGGTACAAAGGACTTGAGCGGTACAGGGCAGAGCTTGCCTACACTGTTCACCCTGAAGAGCTGTATCTCTATAAAATGAATAACTGTCGTTACGACTTGGAAGATTATTTCAATTGCCGCTATGCAGAGTGAAGAAGAGTTCACGATTGAAAAGCTCGGGACGTTAAGAAAAAACCATCGATTGGAAAGGAGTGTTTATAAACTTGTATTTAATAATGATGTTGTGGTTAACGATGACCTCTTTATGCGTGCTTTTGTTTGTATTCTAGCCGTGTTTAAAGATAACTTGCCAACCGAATGTAAAGTGGGTACAAAAATAGTATTGAACGATATGAAAGCCATTCATGTCGAGTATAGGCATCCGTATATCTTGAGCGGTGAACTATTGCTTGGATAGCTTTACCGTGTAGTGGAAAGTAATAACGATGTGAATATAGACTCGATAAGGTGTGAGTTTAGCGATTTGCGCCTAGAACATAGAGTATTTTGATGTATATTTATTTATTTAATTGAGTTTATATATATATATATGAAAATTATTTCACGAAAGTAACACGTGAAAAATATTTATGATGAATAAAACCACGAAGGAAAGGAAACACAAAAAGGTGCTCAAGCGCTTTCGTCTAATGATATCCTCAGGAACACTGAAGTACATAAAAGGTTACGGCCTATATATAGGTTACAGAAAAAAAAAAATAAAATAAATAACATACATACACACAAATATATATATATATATATACATACATATCTACACACACACATATATATATATATATATATATATATATATATGCAATAAACGGAGAAGTAAAAATAAAAATTAAAAATTAAAAATTAGAGGATTAACAAAGAGGCATACAGATTTGTAAGGAAAAATATCGATTTTTAGCACAAGATCAAATGAATTATAAAAATACAAATTTATACTGGAAATTTGCCCGGGTTTTAACACTTTGCCTTTTAGAGTCAAGTTTCGATATATATAAAAATAAAATGAAGATTAAAAGTTAATAAAGTAGCATACAAGTTTACCAAAGATTTAGCGTCCTACCCTTTTTATCTAAATTTGTTTTGAAGGAATTCAAAACAACAGGATCGAGTTGAAAAAGACCTTTGCTTATGTTGAAGTTATTTGAAAGTTGGATAATGGCAGACTCAAGAATATTTCTATTAACAATGTTGCTAGAATGAAATAAAACTGAAGCATTATTCCAATCAATACAGTGGGATAACTCTGAAAAATGGACAAACAGAGCACTGGACAACTGTCCTGTTCTAACGGAATATTGATGCTGTTTTATACGTGTGTTCAAATCCTTCCCCGTCTGACCTATGTAAAAGGATTCACATTGTTTACACCCAATTTTATAGATAATGCCTGAATTATTGGTAGGGCTATTTTTTACTATATTTTTCACAATATTGTTATATGAAAATACTACATTAATATCCAAAAGTTTAAGTACATTAGCAATGCCTAAAAAGCCCGGGAAAAATGGAAGTACTAAAATATTTTTTGACAAAGTACGAGTGTTATTATTGACACGATAGAAAGTTCGTTTTGCCTTGTTGAGATAAGATTCCATAAACGCAGATGGGTAACACAGATCACTTCCAATACCGTTGATTTTTTCCAATTCGGCATCGATGTATTCCGGACTGGCGATCCTAAGGGCGCGGAGAAACATTGATGAAAAAATGGCCTTCTTAGTGGGGGTGTCATGTCCCGAGTAAAAGTGTACGTAGGACAAATTGTTTGTTGTTTTCCGATAGATACTAAACTTAAAACCTGGGCTTTCCCTATGTACACGCACATCCAAAAATGGGATTGAATTGTCTTGTTCCACTTCTAAAGTAAACTTAATGGAGGGGACTTGATCATTTAACTGAAGGAGGAAGTTATCCAGGTCACGATTCATGGGCCAGATACACAAAATATCGTCGACGTACCGCAACCAAGGGATGCCAACCCCCAGGATTCTCGGAATGTAAGTAATTTCGAAAAACTCCATATAAATATTGGAGAGGAGGGGCGATAAGGGGTTGCCCATGGCCATCCCAAACACTTGTTGATAATACTCGTTATTGAAAGTGAATTTACAGTCTTTGATGCAAAGCTTAATAAGTTCCAAAACAATGTGTGAAGGTAGTGGCAGGTCATACTTACTGTATGTAATTCTTGGGAGAGAAAGTCAAGCATATCATCAATCGGCACTTTTGTAAACAATGAACAAACGTCAAAACTGATCAATCTATCGTTAGTTTCAGTACGTGCATTATTCAATTTTTCAGTAAGATCCATGGAATTTTTTACATGTGAATCAGAGATCTGTGTTACCCATCTGCGTTTATGGAATCTTGTCTCAACAAGGCAAAACGAACTTTCTATCGTGTCAATAATAACACTCGTACTTTGTCAAAAAATATTTTAGTACTTCCATTTTTCCCGGGCTTTTTAGGCATTGCTAATGTACTGAAACTTTTGGATATTAATGTAGTATTTTCATATAACAACATTGTGAAAAATATCATAGTAAAAAATAGCCCTACCAATAATTCAGGCATTATCTATAAAATTGGGTGTAAACAATGTGATTCCTTTTACATAGGTCAGACGGGAAAGGATTTGCACACACGTATAAAACAGCATCAATATTCCGTTAGAACAGGACAGTTGTCCAGTGCTCTGTTTGTACATTTGTCAGAGTTATCCCACTGTATTGATTGGAATAATGCTTGAGTTTTATTTCATTCTAGCAACATTGTTAATAGAAATATTCTTGAGTCTGCCATTATCCAACTTTCAAATAACTTCAACATAAGCAAAGGTCTTTTTCAACTCGATCCTGTTGTTTTGAATTCCTTCAAAACAAATTTAGATAAAAAGGGTAGGACGCTAAATCTTTGGTAAACTTGTATGCTACTTTATTAACTTTTAATCTTCATTTTATTTTTATATATATCGAAACTTGACTCTAAAAGGCAAAGTGTTAAAACCCGGGCAAATTTCCAGTATAAATTTGTATTTTTATAATTCATTTGATCTTGTGCTAAAACTCGATATTTTTCCTTACAAATCTGTATGCCTCTTTGTTAATCCTCTAATTTTTAATTTTTAATTTTTATTTTTACTTCTCCGTTTATTGCATATATATATATATATATATGTATGTGTGTAGATATGTATGTATATATATATATATGTTTGTGTGTATGTATGTTATTTATTTATTTTTTTTTTCTTTCTGTAACCTATATATAGGCCGTAACCTTTTATGTACTTCAATGTTCCTGAGGATGTCATTAGACGAAAGCACTTGAGCACCTTTTTGTGTTTCCTTTCCTTCGTGGTTTTATTCATCATATATATATATACATATAGGGTGTCCCCCCCCAAAAATATACTCTTTATAGCATCATATATTTTATAATTTAAAAAACAACAACAATATATTGTTATAGCAATTGCCAATGAAAGGTAAATTAGTAATCTAAGTGATCAAAATGTTATAGCGAGTTGTTTGCATATAAAATTTAATTAACTACGCCAAGTGTTCAAAATGTTCTCCGGCGGCATTTTGAACATTTTGAGCTCTTGGCGTAGTTAATTAAATTTTATATGTAAACAACTCGCTATAACATTTTGATCACTTAGATTACTAATTTACCTTTCATTGGCAATTGCTATAACAATATATTGTTTGTTTTTTTTAAATTATAAAATATATGATGCTATAAAGAGTATATAGTTTTTTTTGGGACACCCCTGTATATATATATTCTGTACTAATATGCAATTGATTATACGTTTCGTATATATATATTATTTTCAATATATTTAATTATTTAATATAACTCTATATATAGATATGTATATTTTTCCTCTAATATATTGATGGTTATTCTACAACGTTTTGTATATTATTGATTATATATTTCTCGTTCGTGTTTCTTTTGCTATTATTATTTTTTGATCATATATATTCCATTGTATATTTATTTTGATTATATATTCATCGTTCGTATTTCTTATGCAATTGATTCCATTTAATATGCAATTGATTATACGTTTTGTATATATATATTATTTTCAATATACGGGGCTCCAATAAACCTTAGCCCCCCCCCCGGCCATGGCCTAAACCATTAGAGGTATAGTAAAACTAAACATACCTTACAAAAGAGAATTTAATCCTGCATTTAATGAGAAACAATTAAAACTTGGTGTTCCCGCCATTGGCTTCCAAGACAGCCTGAATTCGCTTTGGGTAGCTTGCCAAAAGTGACGTGAATAGATCTTGATCGTTAGGCAAATTTGCTAAAACAGTTTCAGTGTGTTGCGTCATTGTATCCTTCGAAAATCGATTTGCTGCAGGTTCTTGAAACAAGAAACATTCAACCTTGTCCTTTATAACTGATCCAATGTGTTCACAGACGTTCAGGTCAGGAGAATTTCCTGGCCATTCTTCATTTCCAAAGAAATCGATCTCATGGTTCCGCAACAACTGTTGAGTGGTTAATGCCTTAAAGCAGGAGGCCTTATCGTGCAGAAGCGTGACCTGATCGACATCCATAACATTGTTTGGGTTTCTTAGAAAAGGAATGACATGCTGGGATAAAATAATATCACGAAAATACTGCCCATCCCAACTCTGACCATTTGGCTTCAGCACCCACATGAGCTTCTTTGCAGTGAACAAAACAAACACACCAACACAGTCTGGACTTTTTAATAATTCGCGGTAATGTTCATTGTCATCGATTTCATCTGGTGTTGTGGCCCACACTCGATCATTTTGGTAGTTAGGCCGACGTGTTACGTAAACAAAAAATTCATCGGAGACAGCTAAATGCATGAAATTATCTACATCCCAATCTTCAAGATAATGGGCAAACCACATTCTGTCATCAATGTTAAGTTGAGTTTTTCTTGGCTTTGGAAGTTCATGCCAAGGCTTTAAACCTTGCCTATGACGGTACAGTCGAATGATCTCACCACTAACGATCTTTCCTCTCAACACTTCGATCTCTCTAGAAAGTTTAGCACAGCTGTTTTTCCGCTTACGCGTACCGCTTTCAATGATGTCCTTTGTTTCCTGAGAGTGGCAAATTTGGGCGGCCAGATTTGGTTGTATCCATTTCACATTCATCCAAAGTTTTATTCCGATTTCTTTTGACGAAGTTCTCACTTCTTCGCAACTTGTTCGCAACCCATGAACGTGTTATAAAAGTGGCTCCAGCATCACGAGCTTCCCGAAATGTTATTGTTCGTATGCGATCTATCACACATTGCCTCTCCGAATCACCAATTAATTGAAAAGCCATTATATTATCACTTTATCAGCTAGAGTATTTTAATACCTGCAATAAATAAAGAATTTTATATATTTTTATAATCACTAAAAACTATTTCGATATAAGTAAACATGTAAACTGCAAATGGGGGACTAAGGTTTTTTGGAACCCCTTATTTAATTATTTAATATAACTGTATATATAGATATAGATATTTTTCCTCTACTAATATATTGATGGTTATTCTACAACGTTTTGTATATTATTGATTATATATTTCTCGTTCGTATTTCTTTTGCTATTATTATTTTTTTATCATATATATTCCATTGTGTATTTATTTTGATTATATATTCATCGTTCGTATTTCTTATGCTATTATTATTTTTGATCATATATATTCCATTGTATATTTATTTTCTACATATTTCGTGAAATTGAATCCATTAATTCGTCTAAATAAACAGAATGATGTAATGGTGTTTTATTTAATTCTTTTCGTTGTACACGACATTTAATTACAGCAAATGGATGCCTTCTAAAACGGATTTCTAAACCAACTGCCAAATATATCTGGATAGCACAGTCTGGCAACCCTAATAATGTACACCTGAACAAGCAAATTATGCCTTCTAAGTCAACTGGCTGGTTAAGCCAGGATGTACGCTTTAATTAAATAAATAAACGCAATCTGGCAACTCAGCCAGATAAGCCAACTGGCTGGTTAAGCCAGAATATATGCTTTAATTAAATAAATAGCGCAATCTGGCAGCTCAGCCGGATAAGCCAACTAGCTGATTAGGAACATATTAAGACAACGGCCGCTCGGCTGAAGTCTTAATATGCGCTTGGCCTCTGCCAGGCGAACACCTCTCTTCCTCTCTCTCCTCCTCTCTTTCTCTTGGGTGATAACTCCGCCTCCAAGTTGCATAACCCTTGTTGCCCTTGCAACATTCCCCCTCCCCCTTTGTTGCAGAACTTATGCGCCATTTCCTTTGCAACATTGATCAACATTTTCAATTGCATTGCACTCTCTCCTTTTGCGCCCACACTACTGTCCTATTTCTTATATAGGTGCAGACCATTCTAATTACTACTTCACATATAGGCGCAACACATTCTAAGGCGTATTTCACATATAGGCGGAACCCAAGTTAAGACCTATTTTACATATAAGCTCAACACATTATAAGTCCTATTTCACAAATAGTCGTAACCCATTCTCTGTCATCTTTCACCTTTAGGCGCATCCCACTTTAGGTCCTGTTGCACATATAGGCGCAACCCATTCTAAGAACTAGTTCACATAAAAGCGTAACACATTCTAAGTCTATTTCACATATAAGCCAAACACAAACATTCGAAGCCCAATTTCATTTATAGGCCTAACACAAACATAATAAGTCCTATTTCACATAAGTTCGAACACAAATATTCTTAGTCCTATTAAATATATAGGCCTAACACAAACATTCTACCTCCTATTTCACAATTGGCGTAATCCATTCTAAGTACTGTTTCAGATGTTGGTGAAGACCATTCTAAGTCCTATTTCACATATAACTGTAACCCATTCTAAGTCCTACTTCATATATAGGTGCAGACCGTTGTAAGTCATAGTTCAAATATAAGCGTAACACATTCTAAGTCCTATTTCACATATAGGCTTAACAAAAATATTGTAAGTCCTATTTCATGTGTATGCCTAACACAAACATTGTAAGTCCTATTTCACATATAGGAGCAACCCACTTTAGGTCCTGTTTCACATACAGGCGCAACCCATTCTAAGTACCTTCTAACCCATTCTAAGTACTATTTCACATATAGGCGTAACACATTCTAAATCGTATTTCATATATAGTCGCAACACATGTTGTGTTCTATTTTGCATATAGGCGCTACACATTCTAAACCTTTGTAAGTCCTATTTCATATATAGATTCAGACCATTCTAATTCCTATTTCACATATAGGCGCAACACATTTTAAGGCGTATTTCACGTATAGGCGCAACCCAAGATAAAACCAATTTCACATATAGGCGTAACCCATTCTAAGTCATCTTTCACATATACTGTAGGTGCAACCCACTTTCACATATACGCGTATCCCATTCTAAGAACTATTTCACATATAAGCGTAACACATTCTAAGTCCAATTTCACATATCGGCCTAACACAAACAATCTAACTCCTATTTCCCACATAGTTCGAACACAAACATTCTATGTCCTATTTCATATATCGCTTAACACAAAACATTCTAAGTCCTACTTTATTTATAGGCCTAACACAAACATTCTAAGTCGTATTTCACATTTCGTTCGAACACAAATGTTCTTAGTCCTAGCACATATATAGGCCTCACACAAACATTCTACGTCCTATTTCACATATTAGCGTAACCCATTTTAAGTAGTTTTATACATGTAGGAGCAGAGAATTCTAAGTCCTATTTCACATATAGACGTTACCCATTCTAAGTCCTGTTTCAAATACAGGTGGAGACCGTTGTAAGTCCTATTTCAAATATAAGCACAACACATTGTAAGTCCTATCTCACATATAGGCTTAACACAAATATTGTAAGTTCTATTTCATGTATATGCCTAACACAAACATTCTAAGTCCTATTTCACATATAGGCGCAACCCATTCTAAGAACTATTTCACTTATAAGCGTAACACATTGTAAGTCCTATTTCACATATAGATGCAGACCATTCTAAGGCTTATTTCACATATTGACGTAACCCATTGTAAATCCTATAATCCATTCTAAGTCCTATTTCACATATTGGTGCAGACCGTTCTAAGTCCTATTTCACATATTCACGTAACCCATTTTAGTCCTATTTCAAATATAGTTGCAGACCATTCTAAGTCCTATTTTACATGCGTAACCCTTTCTAAGTCTTATTTCACATATACTGTAGGCCTAACAAAAACATTATAAGTCTTATATCACATAGAGTTCGAAAACAACCATTCTAAGTCCTATTTCATATATAGGCCAAACACAAAAATTATGAGTCGTATTTCATATATAGGCGTAACCCATTCTATGTACTTTCACACATAGGCGTAACATATATTAAGTCCTATTTCATATATAGGTGCAAACCATTTTAAGTCCTATTTCACATATAGGCAAAACGCATTCTAAGTCCAATTTCACTTATAGGCCTCACACAAACATTTTCAGTCCTATTTCACATATAGACCTAACACAAACATTCTAAGTCCTATTTCATATAAGTCCAACTTCACATATTAGCGCAACATATTCTAAGTCCTATTTAATATATAGGCACATAACATTCTAACTCCTGTTTTACATATAGGCGTAAAATATTCTTAGTCCTATTTCACATATAGGTGTAACCCACTCTAAGTCCTATTTCACATAAAAGTGCTGACCATTCTAAGTCCTATTTCACGTATAGGCAAAACACATTCTAAATCCTATTTTACCTATAGGCTTAACACAAAATTCTAAGTTTTATTTCATATATACGCCTAACAAAAACATTCTAAGTCCAATTTCACCTATAAGCCTAACACAAACATTCTAATTCGTATTTGACGTATAGGCGCTACACACTCTTAGTCCTACTTTACATATAAGCCAAACACAAATATTCTAAGTACTATTTCACATATAGGCCTAACACAAACATTCTATATCCTATCTGACATATAGGCGTAAGCCATTGTAAGTCCTATTTCACATATGGACGTAATCCATTCTAAGTCTTATTTCATTTATAGCCCTAACACAAACATTCCAAGTCCTATTTGACATATAGGCCTAACTCAAACGTTCTATGTCCTATTTATCATATAGTTTGAACACAAACATCCTAAGTCCTATTTCATATATAAGCCTAACACAAACATTATAAGTACTATTTCACAAATCGGTGCAAACCATTCTAAGTCCTATTTCACATATAGGCTTATCACAAATATTCTAAGTCCTATTTCACATATTAGCGCAACACATTCTAAGTTCTATTTCATGTATGGGCGGAATCCATTTTAAGTTCTATTTTACATATAGGCGGAACACATTCTAATTCCCATTTCGAATATAGGCGCAACACATTATAAGTCCAATTTCACATATAGGTGCAGACCATTCTAAGGCCTACTTCACATATTGGCGTAACCCATTCTAAGTCTTATTTCACATACTGGTGCAGACCTTTCTAAGACCTATTTCACATATAGGCATAACCCATTCTAAGTTCTATTTCACATATATGAGCAAGGCATTGTACAGTAGGTCCTATTTCATATATAGACACAACACATTCTAAGCCTTATTTCGTATATAGTTTCAGAACATTCTAAGATGATGGGATGGGAAACTGAATCGAACTGGAATCGATAAACTGATAAAACCGATGTTATTTTATGAACTGAAATCGAAAAAAACTCGAACTGAAAAATATTCTGGCAACTAAAATCGAAATTCAAACTGAAATTGAAAAACAATAAAAAAGTTAAATCTGAATTCGAATAGGTTAAAAATAATAGGACTTAGCATTTGTATGGATTTAAAATATCCATTTATCCTTTAATTCGATACGGAACGGTTTTTAGTTCCGTTAGTGTGGGACGGCTTTTTTCTTTTTTCAGATTGATTTTAAGTCCTCAAAGAAACAATTTGTTGCCCGAAAACATTTACATTATTTTAATTGTTCGCTCTAATTTTAATATGTGAGTTTACAAGGTATTTGTATTTTGTATATAATAAACAGAGGTGCATTTAATTGTTTTATTCCCCTTTCTAATTCTATTATTTATATATTTTATACATGTCGTGTGCTTTAAAATTTAAAAAGTGTACGAATTAATAAAACATTTCGAAATGAAAGTTTTTTGTTAAATAAAACTTTATGTGAAAGAAATGAAGCGAATAAGTAAAAAAAAAAAATATATGAGTGTTTCGTGCTGATTCAGTTGGCTATACAGTAGATGCTTACATGTTTAATCATAGCAAAAAAAGATAGTTACTAAAGCAAATTCTCTCTTTGAAAAACAGAAATCGAATGCAAACACAAATATAAAATTAAATCTGAATTTATCAGTAGGGTACCCCCCAAAAAATAATATAAATAGTACAAAGAAATTCTTAAAGAAATCTGAAAAAAAAACTGGAATCGAAATTTAAATTGAATTGAACCGAAAAATATAAAATATGAATCGAAAAATAAACAAATCGAAAAACAATTAAAAACTTAACTCGAAACTGAAATCGATATTTTTGATATTTTTGCAACTTAAACTGAAATCGAAAACTAGACTTAAAAATTTATCAGTTTCCCATCTCTGCGCGTAACCCATTCTAACTGCTATTTCACATACAGGTGAAACCTATTCTAAGTCCTATTTCACATATAGGCACAACACATTCTAAGTCTAATTTCATACATAGGGGCAACACAAGTTAAGTCCTATTTTACATATAGTCGCAACACATTCTAAGTTCTATTTCATATAGAGACACAACACATTCTAATTCCTATTTTACATATAGGCGCAACAATTTCTAAGTCGTACTTCGCAAATAAGCGTAACACATTCTAATTCCTATTTCACATACAGGGCTAACACAAACAATGTAAATGCTATTTCACATATAGTCCTAACACAAACATTCTTAGTCCTATTATACATATAGGCCTAACACAACCATCCTAAGTCCTACTTCACATATAGGCGTTACCTATTCTAAGTCCTATTTCACATATAGGTGTAGACCATTGTAAGTCCTATTTCACAAACAGACGTAACCCTTTCTAAGTCCTATTTCACAAATAGTTACAGATAATTGTAAGGCCTCTTTCACATATACGCGTAACCCATTCTAAGTCCTATTTCACATAGAGTTGCAGACCATTCTAAGGGCTATTTCACATACAGGCGCAACCAATTCGAAGTCCTATTTCACATGTAGATGCAGATCATTCTAAGTCCTATTTCACATATAGACGTAACCCATTCTAAGTCATATTTCATATATAGATGCAGACCATTCTAATTCCTATTTTACATATAGACGCAACACATTCAAAGGCGTATTTAACATATAGGCGGAACCCAAGTTAAGACCTATTTTACATATAGGCGCAACACATTAAAAGTCCTATTTCACATATAGTCGTAACCCATGCTACGTCGCATTTCATATATAGGCGCAACACAAGTAACGTACTATTTTACATATAGACGCAAGACACTCTAAACCTTTGCAAGTTCTATTTCACAAAGTCCTATTTTCACAACTTAAAACAAAGGAGATTGTAAAATAGCTCCGTTAGGCGGAGCTTAAAACTGTGGACGAGAAAAAAAGAAAGAAGACTATTAACGTCAATTACATATTCATCTTTATTTGTCCTGAGTTTTCTCGTGAGATCTATGTCTTTTAGTCTCGAATGTACGCGCTGTTCTTTTTCTTTTATATAATAATTCTAGAGGTATCCCGTTTCAACATCCAGCAGTTCAAAATTTTTGTTTTAAACTTCACTGAACGGAAAGAAAAACTGAGACCTATTTTCACAAGTGGCTGCGAAACGCCAAGCAACCGTATTGATTTTGAGTGCCCTCAGAAAATAAATTTCAGATTCCTTAAAAAGTTAAAGATTCTATCAACGTAAAAGCTCAACCATTAGGAATGCAGCTGACGAGGAAGCTTCTAACAGTGGCTGCATCCTCCAGCGCGGGACACGTCAACGCGAAGAAGAGGCGACGTCAAACCGAAACATCAACGCGCTGGTGGCCAAACTTCCTCAAATCTTCGTGCAGCGGGCTGTCTACGGTTGGCCAGACTGGCAGTCGGCGGCCTGTTGCGTGGCACGGTCAGAGTGCCGAACGGCTCCCGGGGCCGGACCTATACCTGCGTGCTCCCCGGACTACTCTTACTCTCCGGCGACATTAAAACTAATCTAGGTCCCACTACAACTTACACATGTCACCATACACAAGACATAGACACAATAGGACCATGAGCCACATACAAATGCATAATATTAACATATTACACCACAACGCAGATGGCCTCACAAAGAAAATCATGCAGCTTAGGGGATTCGTACACAAACAAAACATCCACGTAGCACTTATACAAGAAACAAAACTTAAACGCACCACAAAACACCCACCATCCCTGACTTCACGGCAATCCGTCAAGATCGTACTGGAGGTCACGGGGGTGGACTCATCACTTACATACATAAAAGCATTAGCTACACTGATGCCACCCCAAAACATTACAAACACAATCCAAACAGATAACACGATAGAAATACAGGCAGTTAACATTAAAACAATGCCAGCCAATTACAATCCACAGTTACACAATCTGGCATCTCTCACTTAGGAGGAGACTTCAACGCTAAAGACACTAGTTGGTACCTGCACAACCAAAACAACACCAGAGGTTATAAAGAAACCGTTTTTACGGTTCTTAGATGAGTGTGAAAAGGCAGAGGTAAATAGGGATGAAACCATGCGTGCCGCCCGGAGTGGGGAGGCACTGTATTACACTACAGTAGTAACACTAATCCCAGGTCGTTATGGTGCGGCCGAGGATGTTGTGAGAAGCTTAAACGGAAGTTTAAAAAGTTCAAATCTTCCGGCTGACTTAGTATACGAAATCATGAACAAAGAAACCCCCTACACATACTCTGACTCTAAAATCACAGGATAATAGAAATATTAAAGACAAAAGATTGTTCAAAATTATAACCTAGAGCCGATGTGGACAGCGCTCCAAAGAGATACATTTCACGAGGCACAACATGACCTGTCCAGCTTAATGTATCAGTTGAAATAGGAGAAACTGGGTGATGGCTATCCATCCCCAGACATGTGCTATATTTACAGCAACATCGTAGAGCACCAGTTTTTGGGGGATACTCAGGCTCGTCTGTCCCGCATTGCTCATATACCCAACCATAGAGGGAAGAGCTTGAGTTTTACATATGACAAACCTCACTATGTAAATGTTGCGACTAACCTATTAACCAATATCTCAATATATATAAGAACGATTGAGGGAACAAGTGTCGCACTGAGTTACAATGACCCGAAGGCCTTTCACAGTCTATCAAGGTGTGAGATACCAGCGTGCGAGTGGGCGTGGATCCATACTACATATGAGTGTCCCCTTTCTGAAGAGGGCCGCCAGATACCTCGGGAGGAAGTCGCTACAATCAGGTTTTAATACGGTAGAAGACATAATGGCGGGGGGCTAGACCTAAAGAAGCTCTGAAAAACACTTAAAACGTACACGGCGCGAAATTATCAAAGATACAAAGAGAAAAATGCATGGTGGTGGGAAGAAGAGGGCCATCCGGAAGAAGAAGTGATTACCAGCACGTGGCGTTAAACGTAAAAGGACATCAAAAAAGAAGAAGTGTTCTAAGCGAATGAACCCTATAGTTGATAATTTTTTTAACTGATATCTGTAAGCTAAGGATTTTGCTCTCAGGAATCATAGGATGTTTAACACTCGTCGAGAGAGGTGGCACTATTTCGGACTCGTCATGGCATGCTTCATCCATCCCTGTAGCTCACAATGTTGTAAATCGAAGCTGTCCCTCTTTCATATGCCCCAACACAAGTTTCTATTGAACACAGTTACTTTATTGCGATTAACCCGTTGAACACAATTAGTTACCCGACTGCCCCTATAGAATTCGTGATACCCAGCTCAGGCCCTTACTTTTTGGATTCAAGTTGCATGTACATGTACGCTAAACTACTTATAGCCCATTCAAATGGAACGGATTGCAATGACAAATATGTGGTATTTCCCGAAACCAACTTTCTACACTCTATATTCAGCCAGTGTGAGGTGTATTTAAATCACGTCAACATCTCGGCAGGAACGGGTTATTATCACCTACGAGCCTATCTGGAAATATCCTCAACTTTCCAAAGAAGCAAAGAATACCTTTTTAACTACTGAGAGTCATTATGAGACTAAAAACGAAAGTAGTATAGAGGATAAATTTACAAATTCTTAAAAGAAGATATACGAATGTTTTGGACGCCTGCATACAGACTTCACATTCCAGGAGAAACTGCTTATGAATGGCATCGACATGAAAATAAAGCTCACCCGCACGAATCCTGAGATCTGCATAAATCTGGGAGCTGATCAAGAAGAGGACGCAAAACCCGTTGTGGTTCATGTTATGGAAACATACCTTCGCGTACGGCGAATGAAACTAAGTTCACCAAAACAAATATAGAAATTGAAAAACATTTACTACATGCCACAGTAAAATACCCAATTAACAGAGAAAAGAACAAACTATACACGGTACCCTCAGGGTTGGCCTCGAAGCAGATAGAAAACATCGCCCTGGGGGCTCTACCTAAAAGGCTATTAATTGGTTTGCAGGAACACGCTTCGGTGAATAGAAAATATAAAAAGAACGCCTTTAAATTCGAGGATTTCTGCCTTAAAAACATAACTCTATACGTCGACGGTGTTGCGCTGGGGGGGGGGGACATTGTATACGGACTACTCAGCAGACGCCGTGTTCCCGCTTTGCGCGAGAGCATATAGCAATGTGGCTAATATTGCCGGTGCTGGTGATGAGCTTGGGATTGGGGTAACGCAGAAAGAATTCATCAATCAATTTAACCTTTATCCGTTCGACATCACACCTGACTTATCTGCTTGTGTAAATACACACTTAAGTCGACAACAGAGTGGAAACCTCTCAGTCAGATTGGAATTCGCCAACCTGATAGACGCTCCTAGTAGTGTACTAGTATACCTCGTGTCACAAGACCTAATTGTGGTTGACCGCTTCAGGAACGTAGCCACTGACTCAACTACGAGAAAATGCGTGACAATTATTGTAAACACGGACGTTATAGGTGGCGGAGGAATTCATTGGTTGGCCATCAACTTTAAAAATATGAAAAGAATATACTATTTTAATTTTAGTTGAACGACATCTGCCAAGTAGCAGACCATTCGCCCAACCTATCAAGATCATTTTGAAGGGTTCTTACGCCCTCCTCATTACTTACACTATTTCCTAACTTTTTATCGTCTGCAAATTTAGAAACTGTAGTTAGCAGCCGAACGTCCATATCGTTAATATAGATGATAAAAAGTAAAGGATCCAGAACGGAACCCTTTGGAACCCCTCTGGTGACGGGGACCCCACTCCGAAGCCACTTCATTTATTACCATCTACTTTCTAACTCTTAACCAAACTTCAATCCAACTGAAAACGAGCCAGGTAATTCTTAGTCCTCTAACTTTACGTAGTCATTAAACTCAGGTGAGGAACTTTGTCAAAGGCTTTTTTAAGTCGAGATACACTGTATCTATTGCTCTAGTTGAGTCGTATAAAGTATAGAGTACATATTATGGAAAAATTCTAACAAGTTTGTTGGACAAAATGTATCCCGCATGAATTCATAAAATTAAATTGTTTGATTCAAGGTGATACACGATGGGTTCTGTAATAATGGATTCCAACAGCTTGTCAACAACTGACGTTAAACTGATCTGGCGATAATTATAAGGATTTTGCCTATCACCCATTTTAAAGATTGGTGTTACATTTGCTAATTTCCAGTCGGTTGTAACGTTCCCTAATTCGAATGATTGTTTGAATATGGTCACTAAATCATCAACAGTATTGTGGTTAACATCTTTTAATACTCTTGGAAGAAATAAATCAGGACCGGATAATTTGTACTTATTCATCTTGTCAATTAGTTGCTGTACCTCATCTTTTGTAAAACGTATGGTCGGTAAGGGTTGGTCATCGTCAAACGAAATCCGAGGATTTGGTACTTCAGTTAAGTCTTCTTCTTTGAAGACTAACGAAGAATTCATTTAACGTATCAGCTATATCTATATCACTGAATTTCAGTATGTCATTTCTATCTTTTAGGGGACCTACGAAATTTTTAATTGGTTTCCTGCTATTAACATGGGCAAAAAACTCTTTACAGATTGATTATGCATGTTAATGTTTAGAAGATCGACATATTTATTCTTTGATTTTTTATTAAAATGAATCTCATCCAAGCCAAAGTATTCCCCGTTATCGAAAAATGTAGGCCAAAAATCGACAAATTTTATCCCTTTTTCCTCGCAAATGCTAAGCTTGAAACGAATGACATACTTTACTTAAGTACATCCACCAGACTGCATTCTTTGGAGAATTCCTACAACTATTCCCATGTCACTTTTTTTTAAAATTTTAGCGGTTATGTTTTAAAACTCGTTTACATTGGCCTCAGTCTGCCCTCCTGTCCCTATAAAAATGTCATTGCTACCAACATGTACAATAATGGAACAACTTTTACTTTTAAAGTTAACGTTGTCAAATTCCCGATTTATTCTCTGACTTGTGGCACTTAGAAAACATCTAAGTTTTCTCTTTGTCTCGTGTTTTGTTCTGAAAAAGTCCACTTGATTTCTGCGCAGAAAATCCCCAATTAAAAAGGACTCCTTCTCTTCGTCAGCAAGCAATTCAAATCTATTTTTCATGGTAATGGGTTCAGAATCCTTGTGTTTCGGTTTTGAGGGTCTTTTATTTTTTACTACAATGAATTCTTCATGCTTTGTTCTACTTTTGGGACTACTCGCTGTAGTTTCCAAGAGGGCCAATCTCTGTTCTAAACGTTCAACCTTAGAGTTTATATCCGGTGTTGGGTTTTCACTCTGGCTTTGTCCACTGGAGTGGATCTCCAGTTTCACAATCGGAGCCTCAAGATATTTTACAATTTACTTTACCTCTTTAACTTCCTTTTCATAGTTTTCTCTAGGTCTAAAAAACAAACATACACTCAAAGTTGTAATGTCGCTGAAATTACCTTCAGGAAAGTCAACACACCAATGTTGAACTTTACATTTAAATCACTCGGCTTTCAGTTTACCTGGCCCTGTCATATTCTATTTTTATTGCAGTTAACAATAGTTATGTAAGAAGAGAGCAAAATTGAAAAACTCGTCTATTTTTGAGTAGGTGACTGTTTTCCCGCGCTGTCTACTACCTGCTCAAATACAGTCTTGAAGGCTGAGGCAAAACGAGCCTTAAGGAACCACGTTGTACTTTGACTGCTTTAATGCTGTCTGCTTACCCACCTCGGAAGGGATTAGTAGCTCGAAGATATTCCTCAGACATGGCAAAAACAGCTTTATGACACCACGTTGGTCACCTACACTATAACTTCGTTTAATAAATAAAGGAATTTAACTATAATTAAATACTAAAGCAAGTTAACCCTTTCATACCTGATTTTCGTTTACTTTTCATGTCACAAAAACCACTTGTGTTATATCTCCAGAATGATTAAAATCTCATAAAATTTGATGGTCTCATTTGCGCCCATACGGCATGAAAGGGTTAAATTAGACATGTTAAATTAAATATGAGGGCACCGAACACTATTTTAAATGTATAACTTTACTGTCGAGTTTATTTCACTGGAAAACAAATTTTCACGATCAGTGACACTGGACACTCGATGATACGCGTGTAATCATCATGAACAATAGGTAAAGACTGAGGGAGTTACAGAGTTACAGGCTAACAAAGACGGTAAGATCCACTCTAGGCTAGCCCAAGAAGGAAGTAGAAAAGTTAGAAATAGTAATGAAAAAAGAACGCTGAAAACTAATACCATACTTACACTTATAGACGTGTAAAGCTTTCACACAGGAACAGTAGTAATAGTAAGGTAGAGAACAGACAAGGCTCTCTCTCCGCTCTCTTTCTCTCTCTTTCACAATTTACAATGACATAAATAATTGCGAAACCGAACCGCCCATTCCACCCAACCCGGCCACAAGCTTTATTTTTTACTGGTAGGCGAGTGTCTGAGCAAGAGAGAGAGAGAGAGAGAGAGAGAGAGAGAGAGAGAGAGAGAGAGAGAGAGAGAGAGAGAGAGAGATTGTTTTTCGAACTTTAAGTATAATTTTAGAGTGTTGATTCACTGGTTGCGTACTAGTATCAAAACATACTTTTAATTTACTGCACATAAATTGTTTAATAGAAACTAATAAAACGTCAGTGTACAGACGATAACGAATAAAACTTGAATTTGAGAAACGAGAGTGTTTTGCTTTTTAGCAGTGACGAGATAAGTACAGAAGTTTCGTTAGAATTTGCAATGATGCTGCAAGTTGCACTTCTCCTGCAGACATGTATTGAGTAGAACAATATTTTGTACTGACGATCAAACATATTTCTTTCTATCTAAACTTTAATGTATGCAAATTAGTAGTTTGACAAAAGTAAATAGACACCATTATGACTCTCCTCAAGAACAAATGGCAAAGCTCATCAATGGAATGCCAGAACGTGTATCAGCTTTACATAATACAAAGGGAAAAGCAACACGATTCGAAATATAATGATTTAATAAATTTATTATTTTTTATTGACATTTATTATTAGATTAGAAAATATTGAAAACCAATGGTGTCTATTTACTTTTGTCATCCCTCTGTATGTGGATGAGCTTTTGTTTTTATGTTTTCTATATGGGATTTTATGAAGATGGAGTATTTTCTCACCGTTTATTGACAGGACAAGAATAAAGAAGGGAAAAAGCCACCTAAAACATAGTATATTTTTTATATATGTGCATAAACATCTTTACGTAAGCAAAGATCCACTTGTGGTTAGTGAATACTGCGAAATGTCTGATGGCACAAACGTTTCTCTGTTTTTGTTTCGTTAATGAGAAAATTCGTAGATTAAAGTTAAATTTTGTTTGTCTGTGATTACATATCATTCGGGAAGTGGAAAGTTTTTAATACCATTATGGTTGAAGGTGAACAGAGGTGCGGTTACACCTTTAATATGACTAAAATCTTTCTTATTTTTAGACCACTTTTTAGACCACTTCTTTTTCATTCCATTATTGAGATTTGTTTGTTTCTCACAAGATGCGCGTCTTATATCTTCCGTTTGTTCACTCATTCCTGAATGACACTCGCCTTCTCTCATTAAGTTCTCTGTCTCATTTCTGTAACTGCTTCTTTATATTTAACTCGTAATTCTCTGGCTCCGTTTTGAACTCTTTCGTTTCCATTTTTCTTTCCTTTAGCGCCTCCATTTCCCGTGGAACTATTTCTCATCGAATATTCTTTTGTACAGTCGGGCACAATCGAGTCGATAAAATTGATTAGATAAAGAATTGCGTATCGGAGTCAGAAGAGTAATTGTGACTGAAATGAAAGAGAAGAAATTGAGAGAAAAATAAAGAAAGAATAACTCGAAAAAGAAAACTAATTAAAAGGAACTTTAGTGATAATTCTCCCCAAAGTTAGAACGTAAGTTTGGCAATAAATTTCATTTTTTCATATAAAGAATATACTTTTGAAGAATCACATCGATACAGAGACCGTAAAGCTGATGTGAGGCGAAGTTGGTGTTGCTGCTAAAGTGTAGTACAAAATGCAGGGAAGTTATTTGAGCTGAAAAGGCAAAGCCACAGTTTAAAGATTTATTGCACCCAAGAGTATCATTACAATCGAAGTTAAACATAATTTATGTGTAGTAAGTCCTACGTGAAATGAAAAACCGACTTTATGAGATAAAAATAAAATATAAGTTACGTACTATTAACCTTCACGAATTATTTTTATTTGATAAATTATCTTTATTTCTCTAATTAAAGTTCCACTTTCTAAGATTCTAAGAAGCTGAGAAGAGACACAATCTGAATTAAGTTAAAACAGGCTGGAAGTTATGAATTTCTTTATAACACAGGCCTGCAAAATTGAGGGTCCTAAACACTTTTTGGAAATTGTATGCTGGTTTTATAGGAATTTGGGGTGCTAAATCCAAAAACGGCCTCAGATTTGCTCCATCACGTATAGTTTTTTCACAATTTGCTATGACGTTTTTATGTTGTAATATGTTACTGAATAAAATAAGTAGTGAAGAATTACCACATGAAACCTATTTCCTGACCATTTCTGAATATAATTATTTTAAAAAACTATAAAACTTGGATACTTACATCTTTACTTAGTGGAATGGCTTAGTAGTCCCGTTTTCTTTTGCCAGTGAAGCTGCGCCTGTTGCATTTCCTTTTGTGCGCTGCTTCCGGATTTTCACGATGCAGCATCCAGCAATAATCCCCCATCATATTAACGTTCCACCGGCCTTGGTATCTCTTTTCCATCTCCTTAATGTCTTGATGGAAACGTTCTCCCTGTTCCTCACTTACTGCACCTAGATTTTCTGGGAAAAAGTCCAAGTGTGCATTCAAGAAATGAATTTTGATACTCATTGAGCATCCCAAAGCTTTGAATTTCTCCAGCATGTTTTCAACAATGAGTGCATATTCAGGGTCCTTATTATTCCCAAGGAACTTAGTAACCACACTTTTGAAGGAATTCCAAGCCTCTTTTTCTACTTCAGTCATCGTAGACAAGAAGTTTTCATCTGACAGCAGTCTTCTAATGTCTGGGCCTACAAAAATACCTTCTCTTAATTTTGCTTCTGATAGGTTAGGGAACTTCTTGCAGAGGTACTTAAAGCATTCTCCACTTTTTTCTAATGCCTTAACAAACTGTTTCATAATGCCTAGTTTTATATGAAGAGGTGGTAGAAGTACTTTCTTTGGGTCAACAAGATTTTTACGCAAAATATTCTTGCTTCCAGGTTCTAGAGATCTTCTTTGTGGCCAGGGCCGTAACTAGGGTTTAGAAATTAGTGAGGTCCAGATTTTTTTCGAGCGCGGCGGGACGAGCAAAATTCAGACCAAAATGACATCTACAAACACAACCCAAGCTATACACTAAACACAAAACCCTTGTCTATAATTAAATACTGTACAAAGGGACCTGTTAGCAAAAATACTTTTATTAAAGCTGCACTGAGAACGGTTCAGTCTCTTTTTTTTTTTTAGGAAATAATTACCGAGGTCCGGACCTCTGTGACCTCATAGGTAGTTACGGCCATGTTTGTGGCCAGTGTTTTTGCTCCCAGTGTTGACTCTTTGCTCTGCTATCCCATTCACAAAGGAAACATGGGAACTTAGTATATCCTCCCTGCTGCCCCAGAAGCATGCACAATACCTTAAGGTCTCCACAAATCATCCAGTGATGATCATAATATTTTATCTTTGTAAGAACCAATTCCAAATTCTCATAACTTTCTTGGAGATGTACCGAGTGACCAACAGGTACAGAGGCATACTTGTTCCCATTGTGCAAAAGAACAGCTTTTAGACTTCTTTTAGAAGAGTCGATGAAAAGTCTCCATTCATCCGCTTTGTACTCAATGCCAAATGCCTCTACCAAACCATCAATATCACTACAGTAAACTAAATTGCCCTCATGTGAAAAGTAGTGAATAAACTCCTTTTCTCTTCTTCTATACAAATATATCGATGTTCCAGCTGATAATAAATTTCTTTCTTTTAATCTGGAGCCTAAGAGTTCAGCAGATTCCTTGGATAACACTAGGCAACAAATTTCAACTTTTTTTTTGTTACAGACACGTGAACTACTGATTCCTACTAAAGCGGTGATGCTGATTTCAGATCTGATATCAAAATTTCTCTATCACGTCCAGATTTTGTGTAACCGAAAACCCCTATTTTTCATTTTTTTTCTCACCCGCTTCTATTACGAAAGCCGTCTAAGCTACTTTTCCGTGCCACGTTTTATGTTAAGCATACTTAAATAATTAGCGAACAGGGATGTCTTTCCTCCTTTATTCTGGCTTAAGACAGACAGCGGAATTCCGCTGGCGGAGTTACCACCCCTGCGCCCAACCATCCACCCAAAGCGCGTTAGTATTTTGTTGTTACTACTGAAAGGCAAATTCCTGTTCTTAAGTGAAACTTTGGTGTGTCCTCTTCCTTTGTCGCTTGTAGGATGACGAGCTCTCCTTCTGCAGGAACCAACAATAATCTCCCATCATATTTGGGTTGAAATTACCTTGGTATCTGTTTTCCATAACTGAGATCTGTTGGTGGAAGCGCTCACCATGCTCGTCACTTACAGCCCCAAGGTTGGCCGGGAAGAAGTCAAGATGAGAATGTAAAAAATGAATTTTCAAAGACATTCTGCATCCCATTATTTCATAAGATTTAAGCATGTTTTCTACGAGTTTACGGTGGTTTTCAGCTTTGTGGTTTCCAAGAAAATGTTTGACAACTTCAACGAAAGATGTCCATGCTCCTAGTTCATTCTCATTTAGGTTAAATGGAAACGATGAGTCGTGGATGACACTGCGGATCTGTGGTCCAGTGAAAACTCCAGCTTCTAGCTTAGCATCTGTCAATATTCCTTTGAATTTATCCTTTAAATATTGGAAACCACTACCTTGATGATCCATACCCTTCACGAAATTTTTCATAAGGCCAAGTTTAATGTGAAGTGGTGGAAGATGTACTTTCTGAGGGTCAATAAGTGCTGGGTGTTTCACATTGTATTTACCAACAACATGTTCAGTTCTAGATAGCCAATCATGTTTTTTGTAGTGGTTCTTGTCATCTCTGCTGTTCCATAGACACAAAAAGCACATATGCTTTGTGTAGCCCAACTGTAACCCAAGAAGTAATGATACAACTTTAAGGTCGCCACAAATATTCCATGTGTGGTCCTTATATTTGATGAGTCTTAGCAGCAGTTTCATCGATTCATAAGTCTCATTAAGGCCAGTGGCATGTGCTACAGGTATTGAAGGTTTTTCATTGCCGTTGTGCAGTAATACAGCTTTAAGGCTAGCTTTACTAGAGTCAATGAACAGTCTCCATTCTTTTGGATCATAGCGACAGCCAATCCCTTGCATCAGACCACTGATATCGTGGCAGAAACAAACGTTTTCTTCCTGTAAGTAAAATGCTGAAAACTGCAAATGGCGATGGCGGAAATGGGGAAACTTTGGTGTTTGGTTGGAGAAGATTAAATTCTTGAAGTCTTGAACCAAGCAACTCTGCCTTTTCTTTTGGTAATTCCAAATCGCGCACTAAGTCATTTAACTCCGCTTGACTTAACAAATTGGGGAAATATTTGCATCTGGAACATATATGCCATCTTTCCCTGTTTCTATATCACTAGCAGAATCTTCAGATGAACTGCTGTCTGTTATCGTTGCTGGTGGAACTGGTGGTGGATTTGTTTCATCATGTGGTACTGGTTTCATTGCTGATTCGCAGTTTGGGTACGTGATCTTTGATTTGTTTTTCTTTGTGAAACCAGCAATCTTTGTCAAACAAAAAATAACAATAATTGAAGTGATTTTTCGGCTCACGCCAAACCATGGGGACTGAGAACGGCATAGCTTTTCTTTTACCATTCATCCAAGCTATTAACATTGCATTGCACTGTGCACAGCAAATATGTGGTGCCCAGTCCCTCTGTTGGTCTCCTAACTTACAGTCAAAAATAACACTTGTAGGCAAGTTTAATCTTTGTTGTTATGTTTCTACGTTGTGGCTTAGGTGTATATTGTCCACAGACAAAGCAGAAGTTGTCTAGGTGATTTACACAAGCACATCTATTTGATGCCATTTTGAATTACCATACAATATCTGAAAAAACGTAGAAAGTAATTATTACGATGTGCAAATAAAAAAAAATACACACCGTAGTACAAAACAAATGCTATAAAAAACACACAAGTCACCACAACCTGTCACTTGCTCATCAGCAGAGAGCTTCAACAACCGTTCTGCTTGACTGTCACGTAGCGACTGACCGTTGGGCCGTTGCCCGTTACTATGCTCTTGACTCAGTGTTGCCAACTCGGGATAAATTTTATTTATCAAAATTGTTCGAATTTGTATGTACAGTAGTTGGCAAAAAAAATTGCTTTAACCTTGAAAAGCAAGTTTCATATTACTGGCATTAAGCCGATTAAAACCAAAATCTGGACGTGGTAGAAAATTTTACTAAAAGTGATTTGCATTTTACACAAAATCTAGACGTGATAGAAAAAATCTAATTATAGATTTGAAATCAGCATACCGAAATTAGCTAGGAGCACCTATTTGGTCTTCTGTAACAAAATCTTTGTTGCCTAGTGTAATCACAAATCTCTCACTAAATCGTTTAGTTCAGATTGAGTGAACAACTGGGGGTCTTGACTTCCTATATCAAACTGAAATTCTTCATGATCAGTATATGAACCAGAATTACTAGGCAAATCTTCCAATGTTTCTGGTGGAAGCGGAACTAGAACTTCTGGCCCCTGAGGAACAGGTCGAAAAGCTGATGGAAGATTTGGATAGAATATGGCTTTCTTATTTTTGGAGTTATAGCCTTTAACATCACAAGAGCAAAAATAGCAGTCATCTTAGTGATTTTTTGGCTCCCTCCATACCATTGGCACACCAAATCTGAAAGCTTTCTTTTTGCCTTTACACCATTTCCTTAGATCCTCTACGCAAATAAAACAAACTTTGTGTGGTGCCCATGGTTTGTCTTGGTCTCCTAGTTTCATTCCAAAGTAGGCATGGTACACTTGCCTAATAAAATTTGTTACGTTTCTTTGATGTTTCTTGATCACAAATTCCCCGCATATGTAGCAGAAGCTGTCGGGACTGTTGACACATCCACGGCTAGCCATGATTCACAACTTACTACAGTACCCAGAACACAATAAGAGTCTTGAATTTAATTTAATAAAGGCTAAATAAGGCTTTCTTAACACTATCAAAACACGCTAGTTCGCTGATATGATATAAAACACAAAAAACAACTCAAAATCACTGAAAAAATTCGCTTCGGATGAATCATTGTGCGCACGTCATGAAATCTGAGTAACAACTGACTCATACGGCTTGGCAACCCAGTATTTATAGTCTCTTAGAAGTTTCTAGTAATTTCCGGAAATCTGGCATTTTCTCGAAGTCGCTTCACAAAAAAATCGAATTTGTGAAATAACTTTGTGTCGTATGACATTTTTATTGTGTTTTTCGAATTCAGCACACAAAAATACATTGTAAACAGCTAAAATTATGAAAAACGTTTTTCCATCGCAGGCCTGTGATAAATAGTAATATGCGTTTTGCATACATTTTAACGAGGGTAACTTCTTGAAAAGAGATTATGAAATTAAATTAAGTGTAAGGCTTACAGAACAAATTACTCCTTAAGCTTCCTTAAGCACGCGATTCCCCAGGCTCACCTTAAAAAAAATTAAAATAAATAAATATCCAAATTCTTCGCTGAGTTTTATATTTTAACTTAATGTTTTCTGCTAAAAAATGGTAAAGATTAACTTTTGCATTAAAGATTTGACGATTTTGGCACGCTCACTTAAAAAGGTTGCCCACCCCTGTCCTAGTTACTGTATAAAGGACACTTTTCCAATACTTAATTTTCAAATTTATATTATGAAGAATAAAGTGAGTAAAACAGGGTGTACATTCTAACTTGAAAGCTTGTAATATGATGACTTATTTTCTTAAGTAAGGTAAAATATCTTCTTAAGCGTTTCAATTTTAATATCTGTTTATTCACAATATATGCGTTATCAAAGTGGAATAATAGAATTTTTGTTCAGCTGCTTTCATATTTTTTTCTCCTTAATCAAAATCGGTTTTATTCCCAATAAGAGAAATGAATAACAATAAAATTTTCTGTCGTTAGTTATCACAACCAAAAATGAAACACGGCTGGTTTTACGCCAATTTGTCCTTTTTTGTTCGGTTTATACTCGGAAAGTGTAAAGGCTTCATTCACAAAAAAATCATTGACTCGCCCGATACTGAGTTGAGATTTCCTTTGCACAATGTATCACATAATACCCGAAAATATATGTCAAGAGAATCCATTATCCTCAATATAATTTTTTCATTTTCATTTTCGGATTTCAAACTTGGAAAAAAATCTGTCTACCAATAAAGTGATTGGTAAAAAAAATAAATATCATTATTGGAGAGACTAAATAACAATGTAAGCATCATTTTACTGATTTTTAAACGTACTTTAAGTTACATATATATAAATATATAATATATGTAAGAGTAGTACTACCACAAAATGTTAGAGTGCGATGGCAATGCAACATTGCACGCAACATGATGAGAGTGTTATTAATCCCCCACCCACCTACCCCCTATATACCCCCTTCACCCCACAAAAAGTGTATGTATATATCTGTCAACTCCAAGGATAACCTAACCTTGTTGCCTCAGGCCCACAAAAAAAAAAATATATACATATATGTGGGTGTGTATAGAAAAACTTAATTTATATATACTCGTATGTATGTGAACTTCAAGGTGTATCCCAACCGGGCTGCTCAGGTCCAAAAAAGTATATTATGCATGTGGGTGTGTGGGTAGCCTAAACAACAAGGATAGATAGAGATGATCCATCCGTTCGTAGCCATGGCGCATCGCATAATGGTGTCTTCAGCATCACAGCCATCAGGCTTAGAAGGCAGCTGTTCACCTCACAGCCAGTCGTATTTGGCGTACAGTTATTTACGCGCATATAAATCACCATCGCTATGCCTCAAACACACACACACACACACACACACACACACACACACACGTATCGTTTATATATATATATATATATATATATATATATATGCCCTTCATTTCCATTGATGTTTGTTTAAAGGGTGTAAATAAAATACAGCTACAGCGTTCTGACTCTTTAATATATATTGAAATACAAAATATACACATTAGGTGCAAAAGTAGAGATAATACGAATTATATATATAAAATACAGCTACAGCGTTCTGACTCTTTAATATATATTGAAATACAAAATATACACATTAGGTGCAAAAGCAGAGATAATACGAATTATATATATTTACAGGAAAAATATCACAGCAGTGTAGGAGAATTACAATAAAAACAGGAATAAATGGTGTTATTTAAGATATGTATATATACGTATCAAAAAACAATACAGATAGCAGAGACGAATTCTATATACAGCAAAATACACAGAACATATTTATGATAATATATATATATATTTTCATTCATATATATATATATATATCGTAAAGAACGACGGTTGTATAGGAGATATTCCGCGCAAGACAAGAGAGAGAAAACGGAACAAATGAAAAAATGAGGTAAGCCACCTGGGAATCGAACCCGGGATCTTCCGATTGCCGGTCAGACGCGATACCATTACACCATGGACCTCACTCTTCCAAATGCCGTAATTCTTCTACATACTCGCAGAAACCAATGCCCCAAGGGGGCACCTCCCGCATGCCGTAACATTATATACATTCAACTGCAAAGAACACGCAGTATAAATAACGTAAAGAACGACGCTTGTATAGGAGATATTCCGCGCAAGACGAGAGAGAGAAAACGGAACAAATGAAAAAATGAGGTAAGCCACCTGGGAATCGAACCCGGATCTTCCGATTGCCGGTCAGACGCGATACCATTACACCATGGACCTCACTCTTCCAAATGCCATAATTCTTCTACATACTCGCAGAAACCAATGCCCCAAGGGGGCACCTCCCGCATGCCGTAACATTATATACATTCAACTGCAAAGAACACGCAGTATAAATAACGTAAAGAACGACGTTTTCTCTCTCTCGTCTTGCGCGGAATATCTCCTATACAAGCGTCGTTCTTTACGTTATTTATACTGCGTGTTCTTTGCAGTTGAATGTATATAATGTTACGGCATGCGGGAGGTGCCCCCTTGGGGCATTGGTTTCTGCGAGTATGTAGAAGAATTACGGCATTTGGAAGAGTGAGGTCCATGGTGTAATGGTATCGCGTCTGACCGGCAATCGGAAGATCCCGGGTTCGATTCCCAGGTGGCTTACCTCATTTTTTCATTTGTTCCGTTTTCTCTCTCTCGTCTTGCGCGGAATATCTCCTATACAAGCGTCGTTCTTTACGTTATTTATACTGCGTGTTCTTTGCAGTTGAATGTATATAATGTTACGGCATGCGGGAGGTGCCCGCTTGGGGCATTGGTTTCTGCGAGTATGTAGAAGAATTACGGCATTTGGAAGAGTGAGGTCCATGGTGTAATGGTATCGCGTCTGACCGGCAATCGGAAGATCCCGGGTTCGATTCCCAGGTGGCTTACCTCATTTTTTCATTTGTTCCGTTTTCTCTCTCTCGTCTTGCGCGGAATATCTCCTATACAAGCGTCGTTCTTTACGTTATTTATACTGCGTGTTCTTTGCAGTTGAATGTATATAATGTTACGGCATGCGGGAGGTGCCCCCTTGGGGCATTGGTTTCTGCGAGTATGTAGAAGAATTACGGCATTTGGAAGAGTGAGGTCCATGGTGTAATGGTATCGCGTCTGACCGGCAATCGGAAGATCCCGGGTTCGATTCCCAGGTGGCTTACCTCATTTTTTCATTTGTTCCGTTTTCTCTCTCTCGTCTTGCGCGGAATATCTCCTATACAAGCGTCGTTCTTTACGTTATTTATACTGCGTGTTCTTTGCAGTTGAATGTATATAATGTTACGGCATGCGGGAGGTGCCCCCTTGGGGCATTGGTTTCTGCGAGTATGTAGAAGAATTACGGCATTTGGAAGAGTGAGGTCCATGGTGTAATGGAATCGCTTCTGACCGGCAATCGGAAGATCCCGGGTTCGATTCCCAGGTGGCTTACCTCATTTTTTCATTTGTTCCGTTCTCTCTCTCTCGTCTTGCGCGGAATATCTCCTATACAAGCGTCGTTCTTTACGTTATTTATACTGCGTGTTCTTTGCAGTTGAATGTATATATATATATATATATATATATATACGGCGCTCCAAAAAACCTTAGCCCCCGGCCCATGGCCTAGACCATTAGAGGTACAGTAAAACTAAACATACCTTACAAAAGAGAATTTAATCCTGCATTTAATGAGAAACAATTAAAACTTGGTGTTTCCCCTATTGGCTTCCAAGACAGCCTGAATTCGCTTTGGGTAGCTTGCCAAAAGTGACGTGAATAGATCTTGATCTTTAGGCAAATTTGCTAAAACAGTTTCAATATGTTGCGTCATTGTATCCTTCGAAAATCGATTTGCTGCAGGTTCTTGAAACAAGAGACATTCAACCTTGTCCTTTATAACTGATCCAATGTGTTCACAGAGGTTCAGGTCAGGAGAATTTCCTGGCCATTCTTCATTTCCAAAGAAATCGATCTCATGGTTCCGCAACAACTGTTGAGTGGCTAATGCCTTAAAGCAGGGGGCCTTATCGTGCAGAAGTGTGACCTGATCGACATCCATAACGTTGTTTGGGTTTCTTAGAAAAGGAATGACATGCTGGGATAAAATAATATCACGAAAATACTGTCCATCCCAACTCTGAGGATTTGGCTTCAGCACTCACATGAGTTTTTTTGCAGTGAACAAAACAAACACACCAACACAGTCTGGACTTTTTAATAATTCGCGATAATGTTCATTGTCATCGATTTCATCTGGTGTTGTGGCCCACACTCGATCATTTTGATAGTTAGGCCGACGTGTTACGTAAACAAAAACTTCATCGGAGACAGCTAAATGCATGAAATCATCCACATCCCAATGTTCTAGATCAGGGGTTCCCAAATTGGTGTTCCGCGGAACACTTGTATACCGTGAGAAGTGTTCCGCGGAACACAATTTGGGAACCCCTGTTCTAGACAATGGGCAAACCACATTCTGTCATCGATGTTAAGTTGAGTTTTTCTTGGCTTTGGAAGTTCATGCCAAGGCTTTAAACCTTGCCTGTGACGGTACAGTCGAATGATCTCACCACTAACGATCTTTCCTCTCAACACTTCGATCTCTCTAGAAAGTTTATCACAGCTGTTTTTCCGCTTACGCGTACCGCTTTCAATGATGTCCTTTGTTTCCTGAGAGAGTGGCAAATTTGGGCGCCCAGATTTGGTTGTATCCATTTCACATTCATCCAATGTTTTATTCCGATTTCTTTTGAAGAAGTCCTCACTTCTTCGCAACTTTTTGGCAACCCATGAACGTGTTATAAAGGTGGCTCCAGCATCACGAGCTTCCCGAAATGTTATTGCTCGTATGCGATCAATCACACGTTGCCTCTCCGAATCACCAATTAATTGAGAAGCCTTTATATTATCACTTTATCAGCTAGTGTAATTTTAATACCTGCAATAAATAAAGAATTTTATATATTTTTATAATCACTAAAAACTATTTCGATATAAGTATACATGTAAGATGCAAATGTGGGGGGCTAAGGTTTTTTGGAACCCCTTATATATATATATATATATGCATCAGTAATGGAAATACATAGATTAAGGGCAGTTTGTACCACGCTTAAATAAAATATATACATATACAGGGCGTCCCAAAAAAATGTATACACACTTTAAATAATTATAAAGGCAGTGTTTATTAAAATACATTTCATTTTCAAAATGTAATAGAATCTACAGACATTATTTAATTGTTTTGTCAACGCCTGTTTTCAAACTGACGTCCGTTCTGGTCCAGGCACTGCTGATAACGCGAAGCAATGGAATCGCAAACATCACGAAACATTTCGTTTGGTATTTGTGTGCATTCTCGTTCAATCTCTCAATTCAGCGACTGTTGCAGGTTTTATAGCGTAGACTTTGTCTTTTAAGTATCCCCATAAAAAAAAGTCTAGTGGTGTGAGGTCTGGTGAACGCGGAGGGTATTCTACGAAACCCCTTCGTCCAATCCACATCCACATCGTGCCAAGTACCACTCGCAATACTCCACTCTTCGGTCCGGATCATCTTCATTAATAGCATGGACTAATCTTGGAATGTAACTTTTCCATTGACAGCGCTTCAAAATGCGTTGGACAGACGATTCTGAAATTCCTACCTCACGACTCGCTTGCCGCACAGATTTTCTTGGACTTTGGTGATACGTTTCCAGTACTCTTTCTTGCTTTGTGGGGCTTGTCGATGTCCGTGGTCTTCCGGAACGCTTCTTGTGGACATTCTGAACAGTTCCATCGGCTTCAAACTTATCTCTAATTCGAGTGATGGTAAGTCGCGTTGGTGGATCTGTTTGAAACTCCCTCCTAAACTGTCTTTGCACTTCAACTGCGTTTTCACACTTCCAGTAGCATTTTAGAATGAATTTCCTTTGTTCAAAGCTTAGTCTGACTGCCTTTATTAATTCCAATGGGTTTAACTTGGAAAGAAAGAAACATCAATTGAGCTATCAGCTGTTAAAGTGTGTATACATTGTTTTGGGACGCCCTGTATATATATATGAAAATTATTTCACAAAAGTAACACGTGAAAAATATTTATGATGAATAAAACCACGAAGGAAAGGAAACACAGAAAGGTGCTCAAGCGCTTTCATCTAATGACATCCTCAGGAACACTGAAGTAAAGAGAAGGTTACAGCCTATATATAGGTTACAAAAAAAATATATATATATATATATATATATATACGATCATAAATATTTTTCACGTGTTACTTTCGTGAAATAATTTTCATATATATATACATATACACATACATACATACATACATATACAATAAACGGAGAAAAAAAAAAATTATTAAAAGATTGTGGGATGGGCATACAACTTTGTAAGGAAATACTATCGATTTTTAGCACAAGATCAAACTACAGATTTTTAGCACAAGATTAAATTAATTGTTTCCAACCAATGTTATTAAAAATACAAATTTATACTGGAAATCTGCCCGGGTTTTATCACTCTACCCATCTTGTATATAAAAATAAATTGAAAAATAAAAGTTATTAAGGTGGCATACCAATTTACCAAAGATTTAGTAAAGATTTTTTTTTTTTTTTTTTTGTAACCTATATATAGGCTGTAACCTTCTATGTACTTCAGTGTTCCTGAGGATGTCATTAGACGAAAGCGCTTGAGCACCTTTCTGTGTTTCCTTTCCTTCGTGGTTTTATTCATCATATATTATATATATATATATATATTATATATATATATATATATATATGTGTGTGTTTGTGCTGTTGTGGCGGTTACACGTGTTTCGATCGAAGTCCGAATAAAAGCGATATTACAGTAAAAATCCTGCAGTTAATCAGTTTTAAACGGTGCCGATATTGTGAGTTAATTGATAGTGCATAGCGGTATTTCTTTTTGAAAAAGTAAAAATCGCGGCGTATACCAAAAAAGTGAATAAAATCAAAGTGAATTAATATATACAGCATTTGTTTTTGTTATTTTTCCGAGTCTCTTTGTGAGGAAAGTTTTGTTTTTTGAAGTGCCCGCAAATATCCCCCCATTATCCCCCGCAGCCACGTCGAGAGGACCAATCAGTGAGAAGTATACAGCGTGCCACATCCCCTACCCTGGAGTAACGGAAAATTCTTTCCCTCACACAGCTTGAGTCATCCCCCACCCAATACCTCCCATAATACCCCCTTTTTGAGTCACTTCACCAACATGGAAATTAATGCATACATGCAACTCTGTGGATCTGTAAACTGCAACAGCTGAGACAGAGGCGATCAGGTGCGATTTTTGTCAGCTACTTTTTGATTTTAAATGCCTAGAATGGGGAGATGAAAAAATCTCCCTTATAACGAACGCAAAGCAGTTTAATGGAATAAAATTTTCTGCGAGAACTGCTTGACCGAATTAAACTCTTTTACGGTATTTAAAGCAGAAAGAGACTACGAGAAGAGAATGAAAGAGGAAAGTGGAAACAAAGAACAGTGGAAAACGGAAGAAACGGAGAAAGGCGAAATAGAAAGAATTCAAATACCGTCACAAAATGAGGCCGAAAACACACAGGCGACAAAGAGTGTAAAGACAACACACAGCATAAGGGCAACGAAGGACACAAACACAACTAGCACAAATAGGACAAGACAAGAGGGCAGTCAAGTAAACGAAGTAAAACTGTCCCCCAATAAGGAGCAAAAAACAAAAGCCAAGAGTAAATATGGGGAAGGAATTATATGCAGGTATTATATAAAAGAAATTGCAGATTTAAAAGAGGACAATGTATATATGAACATCCCCCAATATGCAATTTCTTCTATAATAATGGTCATTGTAAATTTGGAGACGGATGTAAATTCTACCACCCGGACATTTGCAGAACTTACGCAAAATACGGAACCTGCAAATTCGGGAATAAATGCTACTATCAACATCTCCCGACGGACTCAACGAACAAAGGAAAAAGTTTAAATGACAATAGGAATAAAAATAACAATAGGAACAACAATAGGAACACAATAAGCGAACAAGAAAATTTTTTCAACATCTCAGACACCTTACGAATGCTAAATGTCATCCACATGCAGTTGACACAGCTGGAAACCCCCGAGCCAAATCGCTACCGGGCAAGAAGCTACCAATACAAGTAGGAGGAAACGGATCTCTTTCGGAGGATCATAGAGCAACGAATCAAGCGATATCGAAGGAAAACGAACTTGAAATGCACAAGGGGCAACGAAAAACAGAGAACATAAAAATTGTCCTGGCTAATATTCAAGGAATAAGACCAAACCAATCACTCAATAAGGTTTCGTACCTGAAAGGATTTATGGACGAAACAAGGGCGGACATCGCATGCCTCACAGAAACTCATCTTAAAGATTGCCAAGGAAATTGTGAAAACTGCGAACATTGTATTGATAAGAAAGAGATAAATATAGAGGGCTTCAACTTACTAAGAGCGGATAGAACGACGAGACGGAAAGGTGGCTGTGCTATATATGTACAGGAAGGTCATATGACAGAGACGATAATAAGTAAATCAAACAGCTATGTGGAACTCCTAGCAGTGAAAATAGAAAAACTAAACTTGATAGTAATAGTCATCTATAGACCTCCAAGCACCCCAACCGAAAAATTCTCGGAGGCCATTGATGACATTAGAAAGCTAATAAAGGCCATAAACCCTCCATCCCCCAATATAATGATCTGCGGAGACTTTAACTTCCCATTTATAAAATACAAAAAGGTGAATAGGAATATATATATTCACCAGGACAAGGGGGGCACAAGAGAAGATCAGGAACAAGCAAAAATGTTGATGGCTCTCACAAACGAGTTTATGCTGACACAGGAGATAACAGAAAATACCAGAAAAAATAACTGCCTGGATCTGGTATTCACGAATAACACGAACTTGATTGCTGATATAAAAATAACCCCAACCATTATCTCAGACCACAACTTAATCGAGATATCAACAAATATGATGGCAGCATTAGAAGACAATACACATATTGTGGAAAGAAGTAAATTCGGGGCCTTTAACTTAAACTCGAAGACTATAAATTGGGAAGCAATCAGATCGCACATGGCCCAAATAGAATGGAGAACAATTTTCGAGAATAAAACAACGGAAATGCTAACAACTTTGGAGGAAAAAACGCTGAGAATTTTAGAAAAATATGCTCCGAAATCACAGCCAAAAGGAAAGAGGAGCTGGCTAGAAAGGCAAAAGAGAAGACTATTCCGCAAAAGAAAGAGAGTGGAGGCGAAGTTAGGAAACTGCGGAGATAATGGCAGGAAAATAATAAAAGAAAAACTGGAGGGTATCGATAGGGAAATACAAGCCCTGATTAAGGACCATACAGAGAGGGAAGAGGAAAAGGCGGTAGAAGCAATAAAGGAAAATCCAAAATACTTCTATAGCTATGCAAAAAGGAAAACAAAAACGCGCGCCGCTATTGGGCCCTTAAGGACGGGAAATAATGAACTAACCGACGATCCAAAAGAAATATCTGATACATTGAGAGCTCAATATGAATCAGTTTTCAGTACCCCAAAAAGTGACAAAGCGATACCTGACATAAATGCATTCTTTGAAGAGGAATTGCAAGGAGAGTATATAACAGACTTTGAGTTTACACCAGAAGATGTAGCGAGAGCTATAGAACAAATGAAACTACATTCAGCTGCAGGTCCGGACAATTGGAACGCATTATTGATTAAAAACTGTAAAAATGAAATAGCTACACCTTTATACTGGATATGGAGAAGATCCCTAGACACTGGGGAAATACCGAGCATCTTGAAAAGAGCAAACATTGTCCCTATATATAAAGGAGGGGACAGATCTCAAGCAAAGAACTATAGACCAGTGTCATTGACGTCCCACCTCACCAAAGTATTTGAAAGAATAGTTAGAGAGAAAATTTATGATTTCCTGGAGACACGGGAAAGATTCAACGAAAATCAGCATGGATTCCGATCAGGTAGATCATGCCTATCAAACTATAGAGCACTACAACAATATCCTAGATGCATTGGAAGGCAATGACAACTACGATGTTATATACACAGATTTTGCTAAAGCTTTCGATAAATGTGACCATGGTATAATAGGAGATAAAATTAAAGACATGGGAATAACAGGCAAAGTGGGAAAATGGATCTACAACTTCCTTAGTGATCGTCTGCAGGTCGTCAAAATTCAAGGTATATCATCATCAGAATCGGAAGTACGCAGCTCAGTACCACAAGGGACAGTACTGGCCCCACTCCTGTTCATTATCATGCTAACAGACATAGACAGCGGAGTAAACAGCAATAGTATAGTAACATCCTTTGCAGACGATACAAAGATCAGCAGAAAAATCAGCGATGTACATGACGTGGAGGCCTTGCAGAGGGACACGAACAAAATATACAAATGGTCAGAAGACAACAACATGTCATTCAACGCCGAGAAATTTCAGCTCTTGAGATATGGTAGAAAAGAAGAACTTAAACAGACTGCATATTATGCTCCAGATAGACAGGAAATTCAGAGAAGCATGAAAGCGATTGATCTCGGGATAATAATGACAGATGATGCGAAATTCGAAACACAAAATCAGATAGCGATAAATAGAGCAAAAAGAGTCGCCGGACAGGTTCTAAGAACGTTCAAGAGAAGGGACAGGACAGTAATGATTCCCCTGCTAAAAACACTGATTATACCAAAACTTGAATACTGCTCAGTTTTGACGTCCCCATATAAAAAGGAAGAAACTAATAAACGAAGAAAGGCAAAGGCATTTCACAGCCAAGATTGATGGCTGCAAAGAACTCAACTACTGGGAAAGACTACGTAAACTAAATCTGTACTCACTGGAAAGAAGAAGAGAGAGGTACATCATAATCTACATATGGAAAATGATCGAAAAACTGGTACCAAACCTAAAACTAAACCCAATTACCATTCAAACAACACTGGAAAATAGGAAAGGCAGAATGTGTAGTGTTCCCAAATTAAAAGCACGACAAGGGACCTCCTCAACCCTGAAGGAAAATAGCTTGGTTGTCAGGGGGCCAAGACTTTTCAACCAGCTTCCTAAGGACCTCAGAAACGTAACGGGGGTCAAAGTTGAAGTCTTCAAGAAAAGACTGGATGCCTGGCTCAGGACAGTACCAGATGAGCCGGGCGTGCCTGGCTATGTACGGTGGAGAGCGCAAGAAAGTAACTCGCTCCTCCACCAGGCCAGACCTAGAGGCGGGGCCACCAGCTTGACCTCCGTGTGAAGAGAGACCAACACACGAAACAACATAAGGTTCATAAGGTAAGGTATATATATATATATATATATATATATATGCATTAAAAATAATGCAGTTAGTAAAGAAGAGTTCTATATATATCAAAATACACGTTTAATATATATACACGTCAAAATGGAACATGATTAAGTTCTACCATGCTTAAATAAAATAGTAAACTCGCACATGATCGAGTCCACACTTACATACTGACGGCTCTGTACTACACAATAAGTGCGATTTAACATTCATTCACCACTCAAAGTATGCGAATATCTATATTCAATATAAAGGGCTTACAACTCGTTTAACACTATTTTTGTACCCACTTTACAACTGGGTACTTGTCCTTTTTGCTGGACATACTATACTCGTCCCTAAACTCTACTAAAAACTCGCACAAGCCTTCAGCTACAACACTGCACACCAGTGTACGCGTGCTCGGTGTGATGTAACATGGCTTAATATCTCCTGTCAACCAATCATCAACAAGGTTCACAACCCAAATCCTTTGCTTCTCTTCTGCAAGCGTGGCTTGCAGAGGCACGCACAAAAACGACATCCTGTGCTACAACATCACCATTAAATTTACGTTTATAAACACTCCTTTCCAAACAGTTGTTTATTTTTTCAACGCTGACCCTTTCAACTGTAATTTCTTCTTCACAACTCATATCGGCAACTGAAGTATGTGTCTAAATCGTGCCGACAACTCTTTCTTATATAAAGAAATAATTCTTCAGGGTGAACATTGAACGTGAGCTCAGCCCTGTACCGTTCTAACACTGCACCAAAGTTCGTGATATTTCGATGAGTCGGCACCTTCTATATACGCAGCCAGTTCTAAGCCATTCTCGCCTTGTTCTTCTCTACACTTGGTAAAATCACCGAGCAAGACGGTGTACACGTATTCAAGAACCGTGTCAAAATAACGCATATCAGCAGCACGGACGTCTAATATAGGTTTCAGTTTACGGAACCCGACGACTTCAAACATTCTGTCGAGAATGAAACTGCTTCGTGTGGGGATAAGGGTATTATTGGCAGCAGCATTCTTCCACATCAACTGTATACTAACGCAGGGATGTTTTGTATCACGATTTATGGATAGCGTACGAATAATAGCGTATGAGTGTGCATAGCTAATCTGCTCCTTTTTTGAGCCTACACCTGCAGGTATTTTGTAACTGTCCTCGCCCCACTTCTCAACCACTCGCCCCACTTCTCACATTTCGTTTCAAGTACATAATTAACAGCATCGGTATTACGGTATTACGCCTGAATACACGCACAAACTTCAGCACGGACACGTCGTATACTGCATTGAGGATGATGCTCAACGGATGCTCCATCTTTTAATAGTTTTCTACTGATCCTGCGAGTTGAGAACGTCCAGACGGGTCAAACTTTGAGGCGATTATGAGCAGCCGGCGCGTTGTTTTTGGACTCGGAGGGGCCGTGCAGGTGGATGGGTGGAGGGAGGTGTGAGGTGGGTATGAGTCACACGGGGTTACGTCGATTCCAGGTGTTAGTGAATCGTGTACGAGATTGTTCCAACATGAAAGATTCGCTGTGATTAGCAGCATGAGTCACGTGACTCATTTTATTGGACAGCAACATGCAGTGGGTAGTGCTTAGAGTTTTTCATGTACACACACACACACACACACACACACACAAACACATACACACAAAAAAAAACGTGAAAATGAAACGCTAACTGAAATGTGATTTATTTTAAATATAAAAATAAATAAAATGTAGAACATCGTCAACAAGTAAATACTCTCTAATTCATGATATATATAAATAACAAATATTCATGCACCATAACTGAGACAAATACATGTAATAATTAGAAAAATAAATAAACTGTAAAATTTCTTCAACACGTAAATATACGCTAACATGACAGCAATATTCACGCCTCGCGGTATCCGACGGTTCGCCTGTTAAGCGTGATGCCTTTAGCCTTCACAATATATCTCATTTTCTCCCCAACCCTCACCCGTACCCCGTAAGTTTTTTGGCCTGTTGAGACAAAAGAATCAGCGTAGGCGCTATCTCCATACTCATCCTTGATCTCGTCAGTCAGCTCTCCAAGGAATTCCCCAACAGGTGGCATGTATTCACCTTCCCTCTCCGTGAATATCACACTATCTGTATCTGCGTACAGAACCCTCCGTCCAAGAGAATGCAGTAGACTCCAAAGTTTGATGAGGGCGTATGCTGTTGTGAAACTGGCTACAGGTATGTTTGCAACACGTGATGTGTCTATAGCCAATTCGGTTCTGTTATACTTTATTATGTACGTATTACCCACATTCACGATCTCCATGACCTCTTTATCGGGAGCGTTGGGGTAATCCCACACCTCGTTATAACTTTGTGCTAGGTTGACGTTCCCCTTGTCTGTATTCTGAGCATATTTTTCCCAAAGACTATTTAGGCACAACCGTTCAAGTTGTATCCCTTCACGATCACGGTAGCGTTAAATATACGCCGACTTTTCATTTTTGCTCTCGACTCCTCGCGGGTACCCTGATACTTCTACCTTATCCTTCAAAAAAGTGCTCATATACGGTGTGAAAAGGTTGGGGAGCTTCTGAAACCTCCACACCTCATATATCTTTAATATTCTGTTACCGTGACGAACGGATAGGGACAGCTCAGGACTTGTATATACGCCTCTGATCTTCCGCTGGTTGGCTGTATGATTACACGCCCCAATGTTCTCCCCTGCGCATTTCACGCACAGGGAACATGAGCTTGTGATCTATAATGACGGGGAAGCTTGGCATCCATAAATCGCGAGGGAGGAGCACATCTACGAAAGAAAGGCCGAAATAGTTCTCGTTCAAATTAGCTGAGAACTCTTCGATGGTAGGCAGGGCTGGGCCCACCAGTTTTTCAGGTACTTCTACGGGGTACGGATTGTTCTTCACCACGTAGGGATATAAAGAACAGAAGTGGTAGTACTGGAGTTTCACGCCCTTCGTAGGTGGAAAGCATAGTTTGAATGGGTGTGCGGCCGCCAAGGAAACTATCGCCGCATTTGAGAGGATCCAGCACCATTGAACGCCTGATGGTGTTTATTTCTTCGCGGTACTCTCCGTCTTTCTCCATCCGCTCTTCATATTCGTGCTTCCACAAGACCTTGTGAATGAACTGGAAGCTTATAAGTTGGTCGCGGGTGCAGGTCCATGCGAGACCGTCGGCGGAAGATCTGCCATGCAGTCTTCTCACCAGTGACATGGTCTTCGCTTAGACCATCCACCCAAAGAACACGACCGTTGTCCTTAATGGCCACTTTCCCCGTGTTGGGGGCATGTTTTATGTATACACCGATCTGTTGCTGCAGATGTATGAGCCAGTATATAGCCTTATGCCCGTAACTGCGTGGGTTGTTTCTGTGAATGATGGCCAGTGTATCTTTAGGCATGAAGTTGTTCTTGAACACAGTAAAACACAATGACGCGATCGTGGTTGCGGCCTGCAGCGGGTCGGAGTTGAATCGGACTATATACATCCTTCTAAAGGCTTGGAAACATACTCTAAGTGCGCGTACGTCATTCATACAATAACGCTCAGATTCATCCGCTGAATTATAAGGATTATCTTCATTAAAACTGTTGTGGTACCTCTCAAAATCTTCACGCTCTCTATCACTCATGTTGTCATAATTAAAGTAATGTTTGGAGGGTGGCAGTCTTACATAATTTAAAGTTTTGCTCTTGAGGAAAGTGTAAGGGAAATACCCTTTTGAAACTTCAGCGGCTACGCCCATCACCTTGGGTAGCTTGGCTAATTTACAAGTATGAATAACATGGTGTCTTGAAAGTGAACATTACTTCTTATTTGCATCTGTATAAGCTTGTTTCCTCTTTTCAAGGGATCGCCTGTAAATATCCGACGATTCGTGTTCAAGCAGTTCCTTATAAAGGAATTGTGCGTCAAATTTTGCGCCGTTATGGGCAAGAATATACACAGCCATTTTTTTAACTTGTCCGATAACTTAACAATATAGGACACAAAGAGTTTCACGGGATTGTTGTATGCACCGTTTTAAAAACGTTTGTTCGCTTACCACATTTGCGACAGTCATCTCCCTCGACGTTCATGCACTCATCGCAGAGAGTCTGGCTTACAAGTAGATGTGGAATAACCTCTTTGGTTTCAGCATCCGTGTGTCTCTATATTATATCGTAGTATACAGTTATACAAGGCTTATTTTTAGGTTTGGTGTCTCTCATATAGCATACATGCTTTATACAATCAGCTTTATATATCTCATGGCATGAAGAACAACAAATTTCATCACATTTATTCATGAATTTTCCCCAGTTGTCCATCATATGAAACATGCGGCATTCACAAATTCTCATTTTCCTACACGTGCCATTTGATTTATGGAATTCAAAACAGTTATTATTGAAAAATGTGCGTCTACACACATTACAGTCCCTCTTCTCAGCTTTAACTACACAACTTTCACATTTGGAGCTTTTACATTGTTCATTTACCATGTGGCAATCCTTACAATGCTTCACTATATCATCCGCTAACTCGAGACATCCTTTACACAAATCATGATGCCTTCCATATTTTCAACTTTTATCATAACTCGCGTAAAGAGCCTTTATATTGTGGATGGGGAGTAGGGTAGGTTCATTTTGGAACTGTGATCTTGGACTAGTCTAGATAGAAAGGTATTAATGTATAAAAAACGTTGCACCAACTCATATTTGTGAAAATGATTGTATTTTTTGAGGATTGTTAATTATTTTTAAGTTGTAAAATTGCCGAATTTTACGCGTAAAATCGCGCGCGCGGCACTCGCGCAATGTAAACAAACAAAATATCGGACCTTATTTCATCAAAATAATCAATTAAAATTCGGCTTTTTTAACAAAACGATGCTTGAAACTTATTGTAAATGCATTATAGATGTTTATTAGTGTATTATTTTGTATTTTTTAATGATATTTACCTATAAAATGTGAAGTAAATTGTTATTTTATGATGCGTTCATTTAATTGTGTTTATTTTCAGATATTACATAAAAATGGGTAAAAAACGGAAGTCTGCAGTGTTAACTCGAAGTGATAGTGCCAAAAAATTCAGTGGCCAGCCTTCCCCTTTGGATAAAACGGAGCCTCCTACCCTCCACCAAGTTATTCAGTACAGTTATTTCCTCCAAAACAGCCACCCGGACTTGAAAGACTATGATATTGCTAAAATGATAGCAAAGGATGTGATTGAGATCTGGCAGGCAGTGAACCCGCGACTGCCCCTGTATGAGGAATATTATGTAGTGAAATTGGTGGATAAAGTGTGCTTCAAGAAAGCAAAAGAGATAAACAGGAAATCTCTTTCTACAGTCCGGGAGCAGAATCTGAAGGAAAAGCTGAATAAACTTTTTGACATTTCTGCTTGCACCTGTAAGCTACCTGTTCGTCCCTGTGATGACAATGCTGTGAAGTGCAAGAAATAAAATTGTCAAACACAGCACATAATCTCCTTGACAACACAAATACATAATCTCCTTGACAACACAAATACATAATCTCCTTGACAACACAAATACAATCACTGGCTGGGAGGGAGGCCTTGTAACAGCTCTGGAAAATAAAATTGAGCGGAAATTGCACATCATTGGCTGTTCACTCCATCAGAATGAGCTTCCTTTCAGAGCTGTTTTCACGCATCTTGATGGCAGTACCAAAAGTCCCACTGCTTTCACTGGTCCGCTGGAAAACTGTGAAATTGACTACCAAGATCTGCCACAAGTGGAATTCACCAAACTCAGTGGCCCCCTGGATGACATGGAATTTGCTGAGGAGACACTGAATGATCTCAGTAGCGACCAGAGGCTTCTTTTGGAGTATGTGCTTGGAATTTCCAGGGACAAAGTCAACCCAAGATTTGCTGCCTGGAAAATTGGACTATTAAACCATGCAAGATGGTTGACTTTGGCAATTAGATTGATGTGTCTGTGGACCAGAGGTGCTTACCCTCCAGAACTACAGGATAAGCTTTACCAGGCCATCAAGTTCATTGTGGAAGTGTATGCAGTCAGTTGGTTTGAGATTAAAAGGGACACCAAGTTCCACAATCAGTAGCTGTACATCTTCAACATGATCCAGAGGATCAGGCAGCAGTCTAAAGAAATCGAGGGTGTTGCTTTCAAGAACCTGAAGTACAATGCTTTTGCCTTGCTGCCCGAGAATGTGCTGTACTCCATGATGAAGTCTGATGACTTGGAAGTGAGAGAAGCTGCTCTCAAGAAAATTCTGTCCATCAGGTAAGCATTTATTAATTTACAAAAATGTGAAAAAAAATTTGATTATGGGGATTTATTTAATAAAAAAAAGGCCCGAGTTCTATAAATCCCGATAATCGAATTTTTTTTCACATTTTCTTATCCAAATTCCCCCCCCCCTCTCCTCTGATAATGGAAATAATCTTACCTTCTTTCTGAAAAAAATTCGATTATGGGGATTTATAGAACTCGGGTTTTTTTTTTTTCAATTTAAGTTTAATTTAAATCAGCAATTCTGAGACTAATAGGGATTAAATCTTAAACTGGAATAAAAAATAAATTAATTATTATTCTTTCAGAAATGGGAAGCCAGCCAAGAAGAGGCTGAAGAAGATCACAGCCATCAACATTGAAGCTACCCACTTGTCAGAACTAATCAACCTTTCTCAAAGTGGCATCTGTGAACTTGCTCTCACAGAAGACTTTTCTGACCAGGAGCTTCAAGAAGCATTGCTGAATGGCACCAAGCTGGAGCTGCCTGATCTGCCTTCACATTCTCAGAGTGTTGAAAGGGCCGTGAAGCTGACATCTGAAGCTTCCCATACTGTTTATGGACTCGAATCAAGGCACAAACACATTCTGGCCAAAGCCCTAAGCCGCCAGATGAGGCCTTCCTTTGCTTCTAAGGGCTCTTACATTGAAAATTATGATGATCATGGGATCTAAATGTGTCTATTTGACTCTGTACATGTTTTTTTTTACTTGTAGGAGCAGAGAATTGTAAGTCCTATTTCACATATAGACGTTACCCATTCTAAGTCCTGTTTCAAATACAGGTGGAGACCGTTGTAAGTCCTATTTCAAATATAAGCACAACACATTCTAAGTCCTATCTCACATATAGTCTTAACACAAATATTGTAAGTCCTATTTCATGTATATGCCTAACACAAACATTCTAAGTCCTATTTCACATATAGGCGCAACCCATTCTAAGAACTATTTCACTTATAAGCGTAACACATTGTAAGTCCTATTTCACATATAGATGCAGACCATTCTAAGGCCTATTTCACATATTGACGTAACCCATTGTAAATCCTATAATCCATTCTAAGTCCTATTTCACATATTGGTGCAGACCGTTCTAAGTCCTATTTCACATATTCACGTAACCCATTTTAGTCCTATTTCAAATATAGTTGTTGTTGTTGTTTAGCCGATCAGCCCACCCTGATCGAGCAAGCCGGCGGCACGCAGGTAACCGATCGCCCTCTCCGGAGTGGACCAGAGGTTCAGCGCATTCGTGATGTTGTGTTGTGTTCGTTGTTGTGCTAGAGTGGTACAGTCCGTCATAATGTGTTCAATTGTTTGTGGTGTGTCTTGGCACAGGTGGCAGGTGTCGTCTATGGAGTTGTCTAGTCTGTGTTTATATGTCCGTAAGTTGGGGTGATGTCCACATCGGAATCGTGCTAAGTTAACTCGATCCGATCTGCTCAGGCTGATCTCTGACCTGTTAATGGGCGGCGGCTTCGCACCTAGGACCGCATTCGGACCGAGTCGTGTCAGTGCTTTGTGGGTTAGGTGTGTGTGTATGTGTTTTCTGTACTGTGTGATGTCTGTGGGGCGTGGTATGGAATGGAGTATTTGGTTATAATGTCTCTCTGGTGTTACCTTAATGGTGCGAGGTGTTGGTGCATGATTGTACATGTAGTGGCAAGGGTGTTGTGGGTTAGTTGTCGCTGCTGCCATGAATTGTGTTCCCCTCATGTCTAAATGTTCCCTAACTTTTAGTATTTTTGTTTCTGTGTGCAGGTGTTCTATTGGTGTTGTTTGAGTGCATCCTGTAATGATACGAAGTGCGTTGTTTTGTATTGTTTGTAAGGTGTTTATGTGTGTGTTTGAGATAATGGGCTAGCATAGTCCATAACTGAGCGAATATATTGTTTGTAGATGAGTGATGTTGTTTCCTGCTGGTGTCCAAAGTTTGTGCCTGTTAGTACCCTAAGCGTGTTAAGTCTTGACGTACATTTGTTTTTAATGTCCTGAATGTGGTTTGCAAAAGATAATGATGTGTTGTATGTGACACCTAGTATTTTGGTTCTGTGAGTGTGTGGAATGTTGATGTTGTTTAGTGTAAGTTGTGGAATTACCTGGTGTTCTTTTGTGTTGCTTGTAAGCAAGGTGATGGTTGATTTTGTGGGCGCTACTTTGAGTCTATTGTGTGTGAGCCAGTCTTGTATACTGTTTATGTATGTTTGTAGGTTATTTGTAGCGGTGTCGATGTTGTTGTGGGTGGATGTTAGAGTGATATCATCTGCATATGATGATAAGGTAAGCTTGTTATCTATGGGTGTTGGAATGTCATGCATGTATAAGTTGAAGAGTGTTGGTGAGAGAACAGAGCCTTGAGGGACCCCGTTCGGAAAAAGCTTGTTTTTGGATGACTTGCCATTAAATGTGACATGTGAGTATCTTCCTGAGAGATAGTTGCTCAGCCACCTTTTGGTGTTATTGTGCATGTTTGTGTTGAGTATTTTGTTTATGAGAGGGAAGCGTGGGATTGCATCAAATGCTTTACTAATGTCTATTGTTGCTAATAGTGTACGTTGAGCTGGTCTTCTAGAGTTGATGCCATCCATGATGTGCTGCGTGAGGTTAGTGAGTAATGTCGTGGTTGAGTGGTGAGGTCTGAATCCATGTTGAGTAGGCGATAGTGGTATGTGTGGGTTGGTGATTTGTAAGATTAGTCTTTCTGTTACTTTGGAAGGTGTGCATAGTAAAGTAATGGGTCTATAGGAAGCTGGTTCTGTTGGATTTTGTTTGGTTTGAGTAGTGTAATAATTTTACCTTGTTTCCATATGTCAGGAATAATACAGTGTTGGTATGAATATGTGCTGATATTTGTGAGAGCTAGTATTCCTTGTGGGCCCAAGTGTTTAAGGTGTATGTTAGATATGTTGTCTGGTCCAGTAGCCTTCGAATTTTTAATGTTTTTGATGATCTTGGTGGTCTGGTCTGTATTGAAGGGTGTAATGGTCGTGTCGAGTCTGTAGGTTTTCTTGTGTCTGGCTGTTTGTCTGTCTGCGTGTTTCTGGTTGTTGTCTCTGTTTAAGTGACTTATCTTTGCGTAGTGATTAACTAGAATGTTAGCTTGTTGTGTGTATGTTGGGATATTATTTTGGCTGCGACAGATAGCCGCGTGTGAGGTGTGAATGCCGCTGTTAGAGTGGGTAATGCTGTTTATAGTCTTGTATAGCCTGTATGTATCTGTGGAGTGGTTTAGTGTTGTTATGAATTCCCTGAATGTTTCTGTTTGTTTTTCTTTGAGTTTGTTGTTTATTTCTGTGTTGAGCTGTTGTATCTGCTGCTTTATGGCTTCTGTGTGTGGTGTTTGTGTGTTATGTTTGAGGTTGTTACGTTGCCTTATGAGGTGGGCTATTTCTCTAGTGTAATTTGGGTTGTATTTCCTAATGTTGCCCTTGGGTATGTATTTGTTTGCATTATTGATAATCTGATTAAATGTCTTGAGTGTTGTATCGATGTTTATGATGGGTGTGCTGTTTAATGTGGTGAATTGTTCCTCAGTCTGTATTTTGAACTGTTCCCAATCAGCTTTCTTGTAATTTCTGTAAGTGTGCCTAAGGCTGTTGGGGCAGAGTGTAGAATGTGTTGTAATGATGATGGGCAAGTGGTCTGATGACAGTTGTTTTTCTGTTCTCCATTGTGTATGTGTTGCTAGTGAGGGGGAACAGAACGTTATGTCTGGGGAGGAGTTTGAGTATCCTGCTTGATGTGGTATGTGTGTATGTTCTTCTGTATTGTTAAGAATGAAGAGGCTGTTTAGTTGTGTGGCTATGTTGGCGCCTCTGGTGTTGTTTTGGTTGTGCAGGTACCAACTAGTGTCTTTGGCGTTGAAGTCTCCTCCTAAGATGACATTAGTGAGAGAGGCAAGATTGTGTAACTGTGGATTGTAATTGGCTGGCACCTGAGGTGAACTATCTGGTGGGATGTAAATGTTGATTAGTGTGGTGTTGTGTTTTGCGCGTGTTTTAATGTTAACTGCCTGTATTTCTATCGTGTTATCTGCTTGGATTGTGTTTGTAATGTTTTGGGTAGCATCAGTGTAGCTAATGCTTTTACGTATGTAAGTGATGAGTCCACCCCCGTTACCCCCAGTACGATCTTGACGGATCGCCGTGAAGTCAGGGATGGTGGGTGTTTTGTGTGTGCGTTTTAGTTTTGTTTCTTGTATAAGTGCTATGTGAATGTTTTGTTTGTGTACGAATTCCCTAAGCTGCATGATTTTGTTTGTGAGGCCATCTACGTTGTACTGTAATATGTTAATATTATACTTCTGTATGTGTCTCATGGTGCTATTGTGTCTATGTCTTTGTGTATGGTGACATGTGTAAGTTGTAGTGGGGCCTGGATTAGTCTTAATGTCGCCAGAGAGTAAGAGTAGTTCGGGGAGCACGCAATTGTTCCCTGTAATTGAAAAAATAGCACGCTGAGAATAGGTCCGGCACCGGGAGCCGATCGGCACTCTGACCGTGCCACGCAACAGGCCGTCGACTGCCAGTCTGGCCAACCGTAGACAGCCCGCTGCACGGAGATTTGAGGAAGTTTGGCCACCAGCGCGTTGATGTTTTGGTTTGACGTCACCTCTTCGCGTTGACGTGTCCTGCGCTGGAGGATGCAGCCACTGTTTAGAAGCTTCCTCGTCAGCTGCTAACACTTTTTTCACGTTGTTCTTGCTACCTGTTCAGACGTTTTTTATAAACAAATCCCAGTTTTCTGCTCAACACGGCTCTTTCTAATTTTAAAATTGATTAGTCAAGTATGTTGAGACTGTGTTTACAAGCTGATCTTGTGCTCGCATAAAATCATGTTGAATTTGAATAATAATAATAATATCTTTCTTGCCACGTTCATTCCCTAAGATTCTTCGTCTTGATTAAGTTTTCAGAATATTCCCAACTTTTTTCAAATTCTCAATACGTTCGATTACACGTCGCAGTCCGTGTTCAACGCCGCTGCTATACTTGGTACGCGGGTCAACCCTGACTACGTACTGGTTTCTAGTCGTGGCTAGGGTGGGGGTGACGGTGTGCACCAGCTCGAATGTTATGCTACTGTCTACAGAATAAGATGCTGCTGTGGAGGGTACGGACGGTATTGAACAGGAATAAGGGGAACAGTTTTATTTTCAGAAGGAACTAATGTGGGGGCTGTGTCGTAAGACTTAGAGGGATGGGGCTCTATTAATGTGGGTCTAACAACCGACACACTCCTGGCGCGCTTTACACCTGACGTGGAAGGCGAATCATCAACTTCGTCATGCCCCTGTTTTCTCCTCGAATTGTGGTATGTGGGTGCTACAGTTGACGTTGCTTGGGGCTCGCTAGCGAGGATGGAGTCTGTAGTCTCAACAACAACTACAGTCTCATCGGCATCATCAGCAATGTCTATGATGGAGATATGTTGCTGGCACAGTACTTCATTCTTGTCATCATTCACGATTCTAAGGAAGAAGAAAGAAAACTTGAGTGTAGAATATAAGGAACATCACTTAAAATTTTATTATATTTTGTGAATGTTCCACTTTGGAGTGTGACGTGTTAGAGATGGATTTTGTAGAAAAATTCAGGTTCACGAGTCCCTCTACATGCATTATATCCGGTCGTACAGGATTTGGTAAAACTGTGTTTATGCTTAAAATCATTAAAGATAAGCGGGAGATGTTCTCAAAATTTGTCATAAAGTCATATGGTGCTACTCGACATAATGGCCCGTATTCAACGAGTACCAAGATGATAGTTTTTTCCACAAAGGTGTTTATGATGTTAGTTCGTTGAAGGGTAATGAGCACACGGTCATTGTAATTAATGATCTTATGTTAGAAATGGATAAAACGTTTGCCGAGACATTTACAGTGTTCTCCCACTATCTTAACATTCTTAACATTCTTTATCAAGCAGAATCTATTTTTCAAAAATAGATACATGCGCGATGTGTTGTTAAATACACCATATATAGTCTTATTCGCACAACATAGTGATGTGTCACAAATTGGAATATTAGCCAATCAAATGTTCACGAATCAACGTAAGGAGTTTTTGGAAGTTTATAAAGAAACTACAAGTCAACGTTACGGATATTTGCTTTGTGACCTTCACCCGCGAAGCAGGTTTAGGGTGCTTCTATGAACAAATATAGTTCCAAACGGGGCTGAAACGGTGTATATCCCAGAAGGAAAAGAGGTTAAAGAAATACCATGAATTAATAAAAATCTATCATCGACTGCCACAGGCACTGTAACACCTGTTTGTTAAAAATATCGACTCCGACTTTTTAAAAGGTGTCTGTGAAATCTCTCTTAACGTTATAAAATGTAATGTACCAATGAAACCACAACAGAAGGCTCGCCTACGTCGTTACAAGAACATAATACCCGCACTCGCTCGTAAAAGTCAAACTGTGGTGGATAAAAAGCGAATTATTGTACAAAGAGGGGGCTCATTCTTACCCATCTTATTTTCAGTTTTGAGTCCTTTACTCACTAGTTTAATATAATGAAGAAAGTAGTCGTGATTCCACACGAGGTGTATGCTTCACTACAAATCTCAAAGAGACCAGATACGATTCTAAAACCCCGTAAGAGCAGGCTTAAAAATGGAAAGCGAATTGTTAGACCAATTAGACAGTGAAAAGTCTCCTGATGAGTAAAGAATCTTATACCAAGAAGCTCTGCAGAAATTTATTCACGAGTACTAAAATTATAAGAATCAGACAGAGGTCTCCGTAGTTATTAGACACAGCACAGACGACGTTGAGCATGGAGGCATAGGACCTGGGGTCGTGGCTAGAGACGAACAGCCAAAGAACAACGGCGCGACCCAGCAACATATCGAGCAAGTATTGAAAAGCTGTCTCCCACATACATTGAGGAATAAAGGCTTAAGTCTTTATAGTCTATTGAGTGAGGATACAATTATACAATAGACCGATACAAGTGAGGTTTTTGTTGAAGGATCATAGTACAGGGCTCGAACATCATTGACATTGTACATGACTTGGTGAGAAAGTGTGATAGGCCCTCACCAGCAGGATGGTAACATATTAAAGCAAGACTACCGCAAATAAAGGTTACAAAAATACTGATAGGTAATCTGAACAGATTAAAAGACTTGGGACAAGCCTCGCACATACTACAGCTGAACACGCCTTCACCCCCAGCGGTAACATCTCTGAAAAGGAGAAAGAAGAGACCATACAACAACGGTCAACCCTCTCCGCGCGCCTCCAAAATACGCAAATGGCTAACATATTAATAAAACGTTATTATGTCATTTCTAGCCCAGCCTCCTACGGTGGCGTTAATAGAATGTACAGAGGTGTTTATAAAGAAGGATTAGGGAAAAAAAGATGTTGAGAGGAAGCAAGATGCTTATACACTTCATAAGGCGGTGAGAAAAATGTTTGAAACAGCCAAGACAACAGCGGCTTCGATTGACTTTATTTGGCAGCGGATTTAACAGACATGCAAAAATATTCAGTATATAATGATGCCTAGCACTTCATCCTATTCAAAATGACTGTTTTCTCAAGATATCTGTGGCTAATTCCCTTGAAAAATAAATCGCCTGAAACAGTTGCTAAAGCTACGAAAACGCAGATGTTGAAAGAAAACAGGATTCCTGGTAATTTCTGTACGGACATGGGGAAAGAATTTATAGGCCGACCTTTTCAGAACATGTTGACAGAGTTTAATATCAGTTATTATACTTGCAATTCGATATATAAGGCATCTTTAGCTAAAAGGGTTCAACGGACCATAAAGGAACGCATGCATCGCTATTTCACATATAAAAACACATACAGATATATAGACATTCTGGATTCGCTGGCCTCATCCTACATCCATTCACACCACCGAGAGATTGGAACAATACCTAATGAAATTTTAGAAAGAGGTTTCAAAATCAATGATTATGTAAGACAAGACGGTCGCTTTCGGGTAATAAATTCGCGAAGGGACTTGAACAAGGTTGGACACGTGAGAGTTTTAAAGTTAGGGCTATGAGACCTAAAGACGAGATAATGCTGTATTACGTTGAAGATTTGAATGGGGAAGAAATTGCAGGGGCTTTTATGGCGAGGAGCTACAGAAAGTGTCGTTTAATTTAGGAAAAAAAGTGTTTAAAATTGAAAAAATTTAGGAAGCAAAGGTTCAGGAAAGAGAAAAATGTACCTGGTAAAATGGGTAGGGTACCCAGAAAGCTTTAACATCTATATAAAAGCTGATGCAATAATAAAGCTTAAATAGTATACAACATGGCGTCTAACCACTTCTACGTCACACTCCCTTCCTCTTTTTCTCCGTCTGTATATCCTAACAACACCCTAGCCAACTTTGTAACAGAACTCCATGGACCCATTGAATTGGGCCTTGAATCATATGAAGTACGAATATGCAAATTTCAATTGGCTACCAAAATTTTAAGTATTGATAATAAAGAACCCGTTTTTATAGTTCTTAGAAACCGTGATGAGTATGAAAAGGCCGGAGTAACTCGGGACGATACAATTCGCGCCGTCCGGAGTGGGGAGGCGCAGTACTACACTACGGAAGTAACACTAGGACCTGGTCAATAGGATAGAGCCGAGGATGTTGTAATAGACTTAAATGGTAGTTTGAAAAGTTAAAATCTTACGTTTGATTTAGTATTCGAAATCACAAACAAAGACAGCCGGCACATACTTTGGCTCTAAAATCAAAGGCTAACAGAAATATTAAAGACAAAGGGCTGTTCAAAATTATAACCGAGGGCAGATATGGGACAGCCATCCAAAGAAATACTTTACACGAATCACAGCATTACTTGTTCAACTTAGTGTATCAGCTGAAACTGGAGAAAATGAAGGATGGAGACCCTCCCCCAGAGATGTGCTATATTTGCAGCAATATCGTGGAACATCAGTTTGTTGGGGATACCCAGGCACGGCTGCTGCGCATCACCCACATTCCCAATCATAGAGGAAGGAGCTTAAGCATCACATACGACAAGCCTCATTATGTCAAAGTCGTAGCTAACCTACTAACCAGTATCTCAATATATATATAAGAACGATTTAGGGGAAAAAGTTTCCATTCGGTGACGGGAGCTTAACAGTGAAGCTGCACTTCCGTCGCACTTTCATAGAATGACCCGAAGGCCGTTCACAGTCTATCTAGGGGTGAGATACAAGCGAGGGAGTGTGATTGGTTCCATTTTTTTCAACCATACTGCGTACGGGTGTCCCCTTGCTGAAGAGTGGTGCCAGATATCTCCGTAGGAAAGAGTTACAATCAGGTCTTAACACGGTAGAAGATATAATGGCAGGGACTAAACCAAAAGAAGCTCTAGAAAAGCACTTAAAGCGTACATAGGACGAAATCATCAAAAATGCAAAGAGAAAAATGCGTGGTGGCGGGAAGAAGAAGCGCCCTGTACGGAGGAAGAAGGGGTTGGTCACCAACTCGTGGCGTTAAACGTAAAAGGACATCAATAAAGGTGAGGTGTTCTAAGCGCATGAGAATTGGCTGACCCCTTTTTTAACTGATATAAGCTAAAGACGTTGCTCTCATGAATAATAGACTGTTTACTACTTGCCGAGAGAGATGGCACTATTTCTGACGCGCCATGGCACGTTTCATCCATCTGTGTAGTTCACAATGTTGGAAATCGGAGCTGGCCCTCTTTGACATGCTCCCGACTCAAATATCCATAGAGCATAGTGACTTTAACACAGTTAATCCGCTAAACACCATTAGCTCGCCGAGTGCTCCTATAAAATTCGTGATCCCCAGCTTAGGCCATACTTTTTTGACCCAAGGTGTACGCACATGTACGCTAAACTACGAATAGCACATTCAGATGGAACGGATTGCGAAAACAAAACGATGTATACCCAGAAACAATCTTGTACACTCCATATTCAGTCAGTGTGACGTGTATTTAAATCAGATCAACGTCTCGGCAGGGTCTGGCTACTATCTCCTACGGGTCTATCTGGAAAATGTCATAAATTTTTCAAAAGAAGCGAAGGATACCTTTTTAACTGCCGAAGGTTATTATCAAGCTAAAGATGAATGTAGTATAAAGGCCAAATTTAAAAATTCTAAAAAGAAGATATATGAATGTTTTGGGCGCCTCCACACAGATTTCACATTCCAGGAGAAGCTGCTTGTGTATGGGGTCGATATGAAAATAAAGCTCACCCCTAGGGGCCCTGAGATTTGCTTTAATCTGGGTGCTGACCAAGAAGAGAGCTCGAAGCCTGTGGTGATTCATATTATGGAAACATATCTCCGCGTGCGCTGAGTGAAATTAATCTCTGCTAAACAACTAGAAATTGAAAAAAAAATATTACTGCACGCCACAGTAAAATACCCGGTTAAAATTGTCCAACTTAAGTTGTATACGGTACCCTCAGGGCTAACATCGAGGTAGATAGAAAATGTTACTCTTGGAGCTCTACCAAAAAGGATATTAATTGGTATGCAGGAACACGCTTCTGGAATGGAAAAAACAAAAAGACGGCATTTATGTTCGAAAAATTTGGCCTTAAAAATATAACCCTGTATGTCAATGGAGTGGCCTTAGGTGGAATATTGGAAACGAATTATTCTCCAGATGACGAGTTTCCACTTTGCTCGAGAGCATATAGCAACCTTTCACATATTGACGTAACTTGCAACGAATTAGGAATCGGCTTAACGCAGAAGGAATTCGTTGAGAGGGTTTGTTTATCTGCGAGTATAAACAAACACATAAGCCCACAGCAGAGTAGGAACATCTCAGTCAGATTGGAATTCGCCAAGCCGCTAGACGCCCATATTAGTGTAGTAGTTTACCTCGAGTCGCAAACGCTAATCGAAGTTGACAGGTTTAAGGGTGTAGTCGCAGACTTTTAAAAATGGACATAAATACACTCCAGAAAGAGATGAAGATTGAGAGATTCACACGCACCAAACTTATCGGCCTGTTTGCGAAGAATGAAACGTTGAAATTAACAACCACGAGAGACTGCGGCGCACTTATTCTAAATACGGATGTTAGTAGTAGAGAAGGGATTCATTGGATAGCCGTTTTATTTTAAAAATAGGGAGCGAACATCCAAAAAATGATGGTGTTATTGTAAAATTTTTCGAGCAACTACAAATTCGAGTATTGAGAAATCCTTCCCGATTCCTGAGCTACTACAGCAATGTCTCTGGCATTTACTGTTTGTGTTTTCTCATGCATATGGCTCGTGGGGAGAGATTTGCAGAATTTCTGCAATTATTCGACTTCTGTGACACTGAGCGGAATGATGAACTGGTAGCATTCAAATAAAAAACGGTTCCCGTTTGTAGGCGGTCGATGTATTGTGTATATATAATTGTCACTTGACCAGTTAATTATTTTAATTTGTAACAATATGCGCAGTATAGCTTTTATTATTATATTGAATAAATTAAAAAATGTATCCCTAATACTAATAATTTGTGTAATACATAAGGACGGTGATCATGTTCTGTAACTATTTTAAAATGTGATGGATGTTAATTCTTTAACTAATTTCTAAAATGTATCCCTAATAATAATAATTTGCGAAACATATAAGAACGGAGATTTTGTTCTGTAACTTATCTAAAATGTATTGGCTGTTAAATCTGTAATTAAATAAAATTGGATATAGAGGGTGTCCCATAAGTCCGGCATCATAGGAAAAATAATAAAAAAGGCAAAACAAAAGCTATTATTTACAGAACGTGCTCAATATGTCCACCATTGTTTTCAATACACAAATTCAGACGTGATACCCAGTCAGCAAGCACACGGTGAATGATGTCAGGAGTAATGGTGTTACATGCCCCAATAATGCGCTGCCGCAAATGTTCAACACTCCTAATTTTCTCTGCGTATACCAGCGCTTTCAAGTGGCCCTAGAGATAAAAAACTAGTGGAGTGAGATCCGGGCTTTAGCTGGCCATTCCACAGGCCCTCGACGTCCTATCCAATGACCAGGGAATTATTGGTACAGGTATTCCCTTACTTGGGTGCTGTAATGTGCAGGAGCGCCGTCTTGCTGGAACCATGTTGGGAAATTTCCTTCTTCGCTCAAGACATTGGGAAATGCTTCTTCTTTGAGCATACGTAGGTAGGTGCCTCCAGTGACATGTTCATCGAAAAAGAGTGGGCCTATGATGCGATCTTTCCAAATGCCACACCATACCATCACCCGAGATGCACCTTGTTCCTTTGAAGAGGTATACCAGTGAGGGTTGTTTTGAGACCAGTAGCGGGTGTTCTATCGATTTACCTCACCATTTTCATAAAAAACAGCCTCGTCACTGAACAGAATGGTGGACGGGAAATTGGCATCCCGAGCATAGACATTATAGCCTGTAGAAAGAGAAAAATATGAATTATGGTTTGTAGAAATAGAAAAATATGAAATATGAATTTCTCCTATGATGCCGGACTTATTGGACACCCTGTATATATATAGCGAGATTACTATCACTCATATTTGTATATATGCGAAAACAATAAACGAAATTTTGTATTAGTGTATAAAATGTCCGTCATAGTTTTTTATCATTTAATTAAATGTTAAAAATACTTGGTTTATTCTTACTCGACACACTCACACACACACACACACAAGAAAAGGAAACATCATTTCACTGATGATAATGCATTCGCTCTGCGTCTCACCATCTAACCCCCTATTGAATTCATCGTCGTTGAGTTGAATTTCTTCAGCGCTATTACGAAACGTTTCTGCAACACGATCCAGCTCTACCCAGCTCCTTTAAGAGAGAATAAAAGGGCGATTGTAAACAGAATTTTTTTTATTTATTTCATGGCCACATTTAATTTCAGACATTTTTTAAATCAGGAAATTTTTATAATATTTTACGGCCACATTCAAGTTTATATAGAAAATTCGACTTAAAACAGAGAAAAGGGCGTGAAATTAAACATTTGACAAAAAATTAAATGAATTACAAAAATATAATTTTATCTACTTACATCTCGTGCGTGTGACAATCCTTTGCCCGGGTGTGTGCAGTTCCACATATGTTGGCCACAACTTGCGATGAGAATAACTCTCCCCCGTCAACAGCCGTAAAAAGTTGTATAGTAGTCTCCGCCCTATAGAACATCGGAAAAAATCGCTCTTCCGTATATATATATATATATATATATATATATATATATATACGAGGGTAATTCAATAAGTACCCGCACTTATTATTTTCACAATTTTATTTTCACATCTGATAGGTTATAATTATAAACATATCACTTCTCAACATAGTCTCCCTGTTTCTCAATACACTTAGTCCAGCGATCTACAAGCTTCTTAATGCCATCACAAAAGAATGTTTTTGGCTGTGTGTGTAGACAGTCATGCACCGCCTCCTTCAGGTCATCACCGCCTTGGAATCGCTGGTCTCAAGCGTCTTTTAGTGGTCCAAACAGATAAAAATCCGAAGGTGCCAGGTCTGGACTGTAGGCTAGATGGTCGAGAACTTCAAATTTAAGTTCTTGAAGGCATTTTCTAGTCTGTGCAGCGGTATGAGGGCACGCATTGTCGTGTAACAGAATAACACCTTCCGACAATCTCCCTCTCCGTTTTGTGCGAATTGCTTGCTTTAACTCATTCCGAAGCATGTCAGAATACGATGCACTTGTTACTGTAGTTCCACGTTCTAGATAATGTTCAAGGATAGGGCCTCGTGTATCCCAAAACAGTGTTAGCATAACTTTACCTGCTGACTGCTGCTCTTTGAACTTCCTTGCAAGATCCAACATCTCCCGTTGCAAGGAAGTTCAAAGCGCAGCTGTCAGCAGGTAAAGTTATGCTAACACTGTTTTGGGATACACGAGACCCTATCTTTGAACATTATCTAGAGCGTGGAACTACAGTATCAAGTGCATCGTATTCTGATATGCTTCGGAATGAGTTAAAGCAAGCAATTCGCACAAAACGGAGAGGAAGATTGTCGGAAGGTGTTATTCTGTTACACGACAATGCGTGCCCTCATACTGCTGCACAGACTAGAAAATGCCTTCAAGAACTTAAATTTGAAGTTCTCGACCATCGAGCCTACAGTCCAGACCTGGCACCTTCGAATTTTTACCTGTTTGGACCACTAAAAGACGCTTTAAGAGGTCAGCGATTCCAAGGCGATGATGACCTGAAGGAGGCGGTGCATGACTGTCAACGCACACAGCCAAAATCATTCTTTTGTGATGGCATTAGGAAGCTTGTAGATCGCTGGACTAATTGTATTAAAAGACAGGGAGACTATGTTGAGAAGTGATATGTTTATAATCTATCAGATGTGAAAATAAAATTGTGAAAATAAAAAGTGCGGATACTTATTGAATTACCCTAGTATAAAAATGAACACGTGTATATATTCAGAAAACTACATGTTCATTACTGACAAAATATGCATATACTCGTATACTGTATATTCAAGGCACTTCACGTTTATTACTTACAAAATATCCCCGACTTCAAACACCTGTGGTGAAGAATAGATTTCCATTTCACTGTTTATGAATTCTGGTGTTTTGGATCCCATTTTAGCCGACCAAGCGAGAATGTTCACTGGAAACATAACAACTAACATCCTCTTGATGTGGAAGTGCCCCCATTTTATGTGTGGCATTGCTCCAATTCAAGTGATGTAGGCATGAACTCAAAAGGCCAATCGTCGGCTCGTAGGCTTTCTGTTTGAACAGTGACGCCTCTGTGGACGTGGTTTCGCCAGAAATGGCTTATGCATCCCACAGATTTTTCAAATTTAATAAGTGGACACTCAACATAATTATCAGGTCATCCCATAAGTAATGTCGTTTTTAGATCGGAATTTGAAGGACAAAAAAATCAACTGAAACTTTTTAACATAGTATATATTTTCCATTGGAATCAATGACACTCTGCCAACGTCCTACAAGCTTTTCAATGCCATATTTATAAAATTCAGGCGGTTTTGCGACAAAAAACGTACAAAGACTGGTGTGCAGGTCATCTAAAGAAGTATACTGTTTCTCGTCAAGATAGTTTTGCAGACTCCTGAAGAGATGATAATCTGAAGGCGCAAGGTCTGGAGAATATGGAGGATGTGGAAGTTTTTCCCACCCAAGCTCCTCAATTTTTGCAGAAGTGATCCGAGCGGTATGAGGACGTGCGCTGTCGTGGTGGAACACGATTCCTTTCCGATTATCGAAAGAAGGTCTCTTTTCTTTTAGTGCAGTGTTCAATCGATCCAGTTGTTGACAGTAGACTTGAGCGGTGATTGTTTGATTGTGTGGTAAGGTTTCAAAGTGTATTTCACCACCTTTATCCCACCAAACACTAAGCCACACCTTCCGAGGGTGAAGATTTGGTTTTGGCTGTGGTGTCGCTGGTTCTCCGGCACAAACCCACTGTCGACGGCGCTTAACATTCTGATACAGTATCCACTTTTCATCACCAGTCACTAAACTGAAAAGAAGATGGGTAGCAATGATCTTCCTCTTTGTACAATAATTCGTTTTTTCTTACCCACAGTTTGACTTTTATGAGCGAGCGCTCGTATTATGTTCTTCTAACGACGTAAGTGAACCTTCTGAGAGGGTTTTATTGGCACATTACATTTTATAACATTAAGACAGATTTCACAGCTGCATTTTAAAAAGTCAGAGTCGAAATTTTTAACAAATATCTGTTGCAGTGCTCGGGGCAATCGTTCTTAGAATTTTATTAATTCACGATATTTCCTCAGCCTATTTGTCATTCTGGAATATACACCGTTTCAGGTTCGCTTGGGAATATATTCGTTCTTAGAAACACCGTAAACGTGTTTCGAGGGTGAAGGTCACAAAGCAAATATCCATAACGGTGACTTGTGGCTTCTTTATAAACCTCCAAAAACTCCTAACGTTGATTCAGGAATATTTGATTGGCTAATACCCCAATTTGTGACACATCTCTACGTTGTACGAATAAGACTAGTTATTGTGTATTTAACGACACATCGCGCATGTATCTATTTTTGAAAAATAGATTTTGGTTGATGAAGAATACGCTTATGTTAAGATGGTGGGAGAACACTGTAAATGTCTCGGCAAACGTTTCAGCCATTTCCAACATGAGATCGTCAATTACAATAACTGTATGCTCATTACCTTTTAACGAATTAACGTCATAGACACCCTTGTTGAACAAAATTTCATCTTGGTACTCGTTGAATACTGACTGTTACGTCGAATAGCACCATATTACTTTATGCACAAATTTTGAGAACATCTCCGCCTTATCTTTAATGATTTTAAGCATAAATACAGTTTTTCCACATCCTGTAGGTCCAGATATAATAAATGTGGAGGGGCTTGTGAACATGAATTTTTCAACAGATTCCATCTCTAACACGTCATACCCCTAAGTGAGTCATTTACAAAATATTAAAAACATTTTAAGTGCTGTTCCTTATATTTTTTACTTCTTCCACAGAACCGTGAATGACGACGATGTACAGCACCCCATCATCGATATCACAGGCGAACCCGATGACCGTGCAGCCACAGAACCCTTCCCCGCTGACTAACCCTCACCAGCGACAGATGTAGCATGCGACAGTTCAAAACGGAAGCATGATGAAGAACCCTCCACGTCAGGTATAAAGCTTGCCAGGATTACTCCGGTTGGTAGACCCCCAGTAATAGATCCCCAACCCTCAACATCTTACGACACAACCCCCACAATAGTACCATCCTCAAATATGCCCATTGTTCATTTCCGGGTACTTCCTCCACAACAGCTTCTCATACTGTGGAGGATGGTATAACATTCGAGTTGGTGCGCACCGCTACCCCTACCCCTACCTTGACTAGAAATCTGTACGTGGTCAGGGTTGACCCTGGATCCCTGTATACCAACGGACTGCGACGCGTAGTTGAACGTATTGTGGAGTTTGCCCTTAAGAACCGCGATGATCGTGAAGTCCGGACGAGGTTATCTTTCAGGTTCGGGCAGTAGATATAGAATATATCATGGGGCGTATCATGCAAGCCTCTCAAAGTGGTACATCCTTCAATATGGACAACTTCATGGTAGATATTGACAGAGTATTCCGGGTTGCAGGTCATAGTGCCACACCTTATGCTCTTAATTTCAATTCTCCGGTTATTTACAGAAAACATTTAAACATCGATCGTGTTTGTGGTTTTATAGCAATAATTTTAGCTCATATGTTCACTGTGCTAAATACTTGGACGCAAAAAATTTGGCTGCCCACGGTTGTGCAGCGTGCCGGTAAACTGGCTTCAGATTGTAAGCTCGAGTTTGAGTGTAATATGGGTCCTGAAGAACTGAGAAGGGCCGTGCAGAAAATGAATGCACGTATAGTCGTATTGGAATGGATGATCGTCGTAGGACTGTGTATGTTTTAAAAAGCAATGTGAAAGATCGTGCAAGACCTCTACTTATTTTAGGATTGCCAGGAACATCGTATCTCCCCATCCGTAACATAAGGGCTCTCTACGTCAGTTATGATAAAAGTCGAAAATATGGAAGGCATCATGATTTGTGTAAGGGTTGTCTCGTGTTTGCTGATGATAGAGTGAAACATTGTAAGGATTGCTACATGGTATGTGAGCAGTGTAAAAGCACCAAATGTGAAAGTCAAGTAGTTGAACCCAAGAAGAGGGGATGTAATGTGTGTAGAAGTACATTTTTCAATAATAAATGCTTTGAACTCTATAAATCAAATGGCACTTGCAGGAAAATGAGGACTTGTAGGTGCGGTATGTTTCACATGATGGATAATTACGGAATTTCAAACATAAATGCGATGAAATTCACTGTTCTACATGTCATGAAAAATATAAGGCGGATGGAGTGAAGCATGTTTGTTATATGAAAGATGCTAAACATAAAAATAGTCCGTGTATAACTGTGTACTACGAAATAGAAACTTACACGAACGCTGAAACCAAAGAGGTCATTCCACATTTACTCGTAAGTCAGACTATCTGTGATGAGTGCATGGAGTTCGAGTGTGATGAGTGCCACAAATGTGGAAAACGGCAAACGTTTTTAAAACGAATGCACATGACAGCCCTGTGAAACTCTTTGTGTCCTATATTGTCAAATTAGCGACAAGTTCAAAAAAATGACTCTATATTCTTGCCCATAACGGGGCGAAATTTGACACACAATTCCTTTATACGGAGCTGCTTGAACACGAGTCGTCTGCGATACTTACAGGTGATCCCTTGAAAAGAGGCAACAAACTAATACAGATGCAGATAAGAGGTAATGTACAGTTTAAAGACACCCTGCTGTTCACACCTTGTAAATTAGCAAAGCTGCCCAAGGTCATGGGCGTAGCCGCTGAAGTTTCAAAAGGGTACTTCCCTTACACATTCCTCACTAACGAAACTTTGAATTACGAAGGGCTGCCTCCACCCAAACATTAATTTAACTACACCAACATGAGTAATAGTGAGCGTGAAGATTTTGACCGATACTACAACAGTTTTAATGAAGCTAATCCATGAAATATAGCCGATGAATGTGTTATTGCGTGAATGACGTACGTGTACTTAGATTATGCTTTCAAGCCTTTAGAAGGATGTACATAACCCGTTTCAAATGCGATCCACTGCAAGTCGCGACCACGATCGCCTCATTATCTTTTACAGTGTTGAATAATAACTTCATGCCGAAGGAGATCTTAGCAATCATTCACAGAAACAACCCCCGCAGTTAGGAGCACAAGGCTATTTACTTGCTCATACACCTAGAGCAGCAGACCGGGGTATACTTAAAACATGCCCGCAACACGGGTGAAGTACCCGTTAAGGTCAATGCTCGTGCTTTTTGGGATGACGTCCTAAGTGAGGATCCAACCACTGGTGAGAAGATTGTGTATTCCTTTAACGGCTGCTGGTGGCATGGATGCCCACGCGCTGAATGTGCCGTCACAGGGTACTTTTATGGAAGATCCCCCGCCGACAGACTCGTATGGACCCGTAACCGTGATCAATTTATAGACTCCCTGTTCACTCACAAAATCGTGTGGGAGCATGAGTATCATGCACGAATGGAAACAGATGCCCAGTACCGTGAAGAAATAAGGACCATCAAACGTTCAATGGTGTTGGACCCCCTCAAATGCGGTGACAGCTTGTTTGGAGTGCGCACAAACTCATTCAAGCTATACTTTCCGCCTACGGAGGGCGTGAAACTCCACTACTACGACTTCTGCTCTTTATACCCCTACGTGATGAAGAACAATCCGTACTCCGTAGGTGCACCTGAAAAAATGGTGGGTTCCACCATACCAACCATCGAGGAGTTTTCGGCTAACTTGAATGAGCGCTACTTTGGACTCTCTTTCGTAGACGTGCTCCCCCCTCGCGATTTATGGATGCCGATCTTACCCGTCGTTATAGATCACAAGCTCATGTTTCCCGTGTGCTTGAAGTGAGCAGAAGAGAACAACGGTGATTGTAACCATACAACCCACCAACTTAAGATCAGAGGTGTATATACAACTCCTGAGCTTGCCCTAGCCGTTCGCCATGGGTATATAATATTGAAGATACATAAGGTGTGGAGAATTCAGAAGCTACCCAACCTTTTCACACCATATATAAAGGCTTTTTTGAAGGATAAGGTGGAAACATCAGGATATCCGCGAGGGGTTGATACCTAAGATGAAAAAACGGGCTAATATTCAGCGTTACCGTGCCCATGAAGGTATACAGCTTCACTGGTCCAAAATTGTTAAGAATTCTGGCAAGCGCTTTAGTGCAAATTTGTGCCTAAACAGTCTTTGGGGGAAATTTGCACAGAATACCGGCAAAGGTAACGTCCATTTGGCACAAAGTTATAGTGAAGTCTGGGATTATGCCAACGCTCACGATTAAGAGGTTATGGAGATCGTGAATGTAGGTAATACTTACATAATAAAGTACAATATCACCGAACTGGCCACAGATACCTCACGGGTTACAAACATACCTGTAGCCCGTTTCACAACGGCCTACGCCCGCATCAAACTTTGGGGCCTGTTTCACTCTCTTGGACGGAGAGTGTTGTAAGCTGAAACAGATAGCGTGATATTCACAGCGAGGGAAGGTGAATACATGCCCGCTAATGGGGAATTCCTCGCAAAGCTAACTGACGTGATGATGGTGCATACGTAGACGCGTTTGTGTTAACAGGGCCAAAAACCTATGGGGTACGGGTGAGGGTAGGGGATGATATGAAGTATATCGTGAAGGCTAAGGGTATCACGCTTAACCATGCTAACTGTCGAGTCGTTAACTTTGAATCGTTGAAGGATCTAGTCTGCTTGGAAGATGAGGGTGACCAGCTACCCCAACTGACTGTGGGGACGCACAATTTTCGGGCGCAGAAACTGGGGTGTGTGAAAGAACTTATGGGCACGAAGGTATGCCGTAACACCTATAGGAAACGTTACCAGGTGCGTGGTACCTATGATACCGTGCCCTTTGGCTACCTTAATCCTTGATTGTATTTATATATATGTGTGTATTGATATGTTTATTTCTTAGTACAAACGATGTATTGAAGTACATTGTAGACCTAACCTTTATAAAAGCTCACACATACCGCGAATTAGAAGCAATAGGTTCAGAAGATAAGCAACGGTTATGGATAGTAAGTCTTGTTGATGAGTCGTGTAACAAACGATATTATATCATGCTACATCATACCGACTACTCGTACCCTACGGTTGAGAATGTAAATCTTGTCATCATGGAGAATCTTAAGTATTTTTACCACTATATCAATATATATCATGAGGTTTGTAGTGAGGTTGTGGCTAATGGGCTGTGTGAGTTTTTAACAGACTTTATAGACGAGTATCGCTTGTTAAACAAAAAGGATAAATATGGACCTATGTTTCTCTCAAATAGTGCACTGGATTGTGAAAATGTTTAATTTGTGGAAATGAACGTCTGGTGAGTGATAAAACATTAAAACCGGTATTGCTTCATGTACTGAAAATTCTGTTTGTCCAGAGGCACAATTGTTTGAACAAGCCTGTACACGCTTCAGCAGTTTATGGTGTGACTCGCTCCCCCCATCGAGCCGCTCACCCTTGCACCTAACGAAACACACGAGTTCGAACAAACCCGTAAATGTTTCATCAGCGTGACTCACTCCGCCCGTCGAGACGATCCGTCCACCTGTGGCTCATAGTCATCTCAGAGCTTGAACCGAGTGGACGTGCGAATACGATGAAACTTCCTTTGAGAAGCATTCTCAACGCCTCTTACGATGTCTCCGTGACGAAGTCATTGCGCGTGTTCAGGCGTGAAACCGGCACCATTAACTATGTACTTGAAACGATTTGCAGGGAAGCAAGCAAACGTAATGTTATTTATTTAAGTGTTGAGGAGATGAATAGTCTTCGTGATAGTTGAGAAGTGGGGAGAGGACCTTTATAAAATACCTGTAGGTGTCGGTACAAGAAGAGAACAGATTAGTGACGACCCCTCATATGCCGTTGTTTGAACGTTGTGTATAAATAACGAACAGCCATGTATTGATATATGACTGATGTGGAAGAATGCATCTGATAGTAACGTTCTTGTCCCTACGCGAAACCGCTTCATCCTCGACAGAATGTTTGAAATCGTCGGATTCCGCAAGCTGAAGCCAATGTTAGACGCTCGTGTTACGGATATGATTTATTTTGACACGGTTCTTGAATACGCATACACCGCTCTGCTCGAAGGATTTATCGAATGTAGGAATGAACAAGGCGAGAATGTTCTAGAGCTGGATGCATATTAGAAAGGTTTACATTCTTCGAAATATCCTGAACTTTGGTACAAAGCACTTGAGCGGTACAGGGCAGAGCTTGCCTACACTGTTCACCCTGAAGAGCTGTACCTCTATACAGTGAATAGCTGTCGTTACGACTTGGAAGATTATTTCAATTGCCGCTATGCAGAGTGAAGAAGAGTTCACGATTGAAAAGCTCGGGACTATAAGAAAAACCCCTCGATTGGAAAGGCGTGTTTATAAACTTGTAATTAATAATGATGTTGTTGTTAACAACGACCTCTTTGTGCGTGCTTTTGATTGTATTCTAGCCGTGTTTAAAGATAACTTGCCAACCGAATGTAAAGTGGGCACAAAAATAGTATTGAACGATATGAAAGCCATTTATGTCGAGTATAGGCATCTGTATAACTTTAACGTTGGTGTTGGTTGGACTGTTTTACTGTGTAGTACAAAGTAATAACTCAATTACGTGTGAGTTTAGCGTTCTGCGCCGTAGAACATAAAGTATTTTGAAGTATATTTAATTATTATATTTAATTATTATATCATATATATTCCATTGTATATTTATTTTCTATATATTTCTGATTCCATTAATTCGTCTAAATAAACAGAATGATGTAATGGTGTTTTATTTAATTCTTTTGGTTGTACACGGAATTTAATTATATCAATTGGCTCGCTTCTAAAACGGATTTCTATACCAACTGTAAAGAATATATGCATTAATTAAATAAATAGCGCTATCTGGCAACTCATTCTGTACACCTGAACAGGCCATTTACGCCTTCTAAGCCAAATGGCGGGTTAAGCCAGAATATATGCTTTAATTAAATAAATAGTGCAAACTGGGAAATCAGCCAGATAAGCCAACTGGCTGATTAAGAACATTAAGACAACGGCCGCTCGGCTGAAGTCTTAATATGCGCTTGGCTCCTGCCAGGCGAACACCTCTCTCTCCTTCTCCTCTCTCTTTCTCTTGGGGGATAACTCCAACTCCAAGTTGCATAACCCCTTGTTGCTCTTGCAACATTCCCATCTCCCCCTGTGTTGCATAACATCTTACAACATTCCCCTCTCCCCTTTGTTGCATAAAATCTTACAACACTCCCCCTTCCCCCTTTGTTGCATACCACGTTGCAACATGCCCCTCCCCCTTTGCTGCATAACAGATTCCAACATTCCCCCTCCCCCTTTGTTGTATAACTTATGCAACTTTGATCAACATTTGCAATTGCATTACACTCTCTCCTTTTGCGCCCATACTACTAAGCGTGACCTGGATGACTTCCTCCTTCAGTTAAATAATCAAGTCCCCTCTATTAAGTTTACCTTAAAAGTGGAACAAAACAACTCAATCCCGTTTTTGTACGTGCGTGTACATAGGGAAAGCCCAGGTTTAAGTTTAGTATTTATCGGAAAAAACAAACAATTTTTCCTACACACACTTTTACTCCGGACATGACACCCCTATCAAGAAAGCCATATTTTCTTCAATGTTTCTCCGGGCTCTTAGGATCGCCAATCCGGAATACATGCATGCCGAATTAGAAAAAATCAACAGTATTGGAAGTGATTTGTGTTACCCACCTGCTTTTTTGGAATCTTGTCTTAACAAGGCAAAACGAACTTTCTATCGTGTGAATAATAACCCTCGCGCTTTGTCGAAGAATATTTTAGTACTTCCATTTTTCCAGGTTTTTTAGGCATTGCTAATGTACTCAAACTTTTGAATATTAATGTAGTATTTTCATATAACAATATTGTGAAAAATATCATAGTAAAAAATAACCATACAAATAACACCGGTCTGCATGAAAATCGATTTCTTTATTTTGAGTTGTGATTCTGAAGTAGTTCGCTGCGCTGAATTAAAAAATGCTACCAGTTTTTTTCTATCACCCACAGTTTTAAAGTTATTAGCAAAACAATTTTGGGGCGTTTTGTAATTTTTTTACCTTTTTCATCTTTAATTAATTTCGTTTTTTCATAGTTTTCAGATAGATAATTCTAACATTACGTCTTTAAAATTTTAATAATGGCTTCTAGAGGATGTACCCATAGTCCAGACATATTTTGTTATATTTCTGGTCGGTATGTTGTTGTAAAACAAAGGACAAATGTAACGACCTCCATTAAGAGAGCTTATCATGCTTATTTTGGAATTAAATTAGGAGATCAAGACAAAAGTTGGGCTCCACACAAGGTTTGTCTTACGTGTGTTGCGGCACTAAGGAATTGGAGCAAAGGTAAAAAGAAAAGTTTGCCATTTGGGATCCCTATGGTATGGCGCGAGCCTAGAAACCATACCGACGACTGCTACTTCTGTTCTTGCAATGTTAAAGGTTATAATGCAAAGAATAAAGAGAGCCTTCAATACCCAAGTCTTCCATCTGCAATAAGGCCGGTACCCCATGGTCCAAAAGTTCCTATTCTCCGCCCACCCGAGAGTCTCGATCAATACAATTCAGATTCTGATTCAGCTCCAAATCCAGACAATGATGATGTTTATGAACAGCCAACAACTGACCGAGATCCTAAACCATTAACCCAAGCCGAACTAAATGACTTAGCCAGGGATTTGAATTTGCCTAAGGACTCTGCAGAACTTTTGGGGTCTAGATTGCAGGAGAACAATTTATTGGCATCCGACACATACTTCGCTTGGTACAAGTACAGAAGGTAAATATATTTTGTTTCTTTCAGTTATTTTTTTATTCTTTCATAAACAAGCAATATGCTTGTCCAAGAGCTAGGAGCTATTTAATTCTGCTTTAATTAGGTTTTTCTCTATCACCTAAAGATTTCGTGCTACAAGGGGTGTTGTAATACCTCATCTGTCCCCAAATGTTAACCACCCATTGATGGGAGGGGAGAGAGTATTTTGCTGGGAACGGGACTGGTTGTTATATATATTTACCCTACATTATTATGTAAGCGTTACTGTAGTCTATAACAACAAAATTTATGGTTTAGCATGTGCAATCCAATGTTGGTCTCGATAAGATGGTTCACATTTGGGGATAAATGGGGATTTATGACACACCCTGTAGTAAGAAAACCCTATGTGATAGAGAAAAACTAACTATGTTTTTGAGATCAGCGCACTCAAATTATATAGAATCACAAACTAGTTTGTAAAAATCGATCGACAAGTTTACAAATGTGTACTGGTGTAATTCAGGCATTATCAATAAAATTGGTTGTAAACAATGTGATTCTTTTTACATTGGACAGCGGGAAAGGATTTGGACACGCGTCCATTTCTCAGAGTTATCCCACTGTATTGCTTGGAATAATGCTTCAATTTTGCTTCCCTCAAGCAACATTGTTAATAGAAATATTCTTGAGTCTACCATTATTCAACTTACAAATAATTTCAACATTAGCCAGGGCCTTTTTTCGCTTGATCCTGTTGTTTGGAATTCGTTCGGAACGGATTTAGACAAAAAAGGCAAAATGCTAAAACTCTGGTAGTTTTTCCTTATAAATTTGTATGCTCCTCCTACAATTTTTATTTTTGTATTTATTTTTTTTGTAACCTATATACAGTCTCGAACTTGTTATTTATTTCAGTGTTCCTGAGGATGTCATTAGACGAAAGCGCTTGAGCACCATTCTTTTCCTTTTTTCCTTCGTGGTTATTTTCATCATAAATATTATTCACGTTTTACTTTCATGAAATAATTAATTTTATATATATATATATATATATATATATATATATATATATATATATATATATATATATATATATATATATATATATATATATATATGGGATGAATTTCACAATTAAACACGTGAAATGAATGAATGCTGCAAACCCATAACGAAAAAGAAAAACGATTCCAAGGCCTTTCGTGTATTCAGAGCTATACCTCGTCGCCTGACGAGGTGTAGCTCTGAATACACGAAAGGCCTTGGAATCGTTTTTCTTTTTCCGTGTGGGTTTGCAGCATATATATATATATATATATATATACCATATATCCCACAAAAAAGTACACCTAACTTTAGATTGTACTAACTCCTCCAAAAATTGAAATATTTTGGATCTGTTTGTTTGATTTAATATAGCAAATTATTCTTTGTTAACGTTCAAAATTTATTCATGTTTAAACGATTTAGTGTTTAAGCATCTACTTTTAACTGAAGGGTACAACAAAATGGATTGCGCAAAATTGGTCAATGAAAAAATAATGTGTGCTATCGATGTAATGAAAAGACAAATACATAATAATAGATACTTTAACATAATTTTAATAAGATACAAAGCAGATTTTTCTTTATTCCTTATTGCAAAAGTTATGTTTAGTTTCGTTTTCTTTCAACATGACCGCCATTCCTATCGATACAAATCTGGAGTCGAGCTCTCATCTTCCCCATCACTCTTTTGATAAGATCTGGATTGTCTTTTAACAAGTTGATTTCAGCTGTGATGCGAGTCCTCAAATCATCTAAATTGATAGGTTGTGATGCAAATACTCTATTTTTCAAATGACCCCATAAAAAGTAATCACACGGGGGTCAAGTCAGGGCTGAATGCTGAATGTTCTCGTCTGTTCTTGCCGTCTTCAGATGGCCTGAACGTCCTTTGTTCAAATTGAGGACCGTTCCTTCTTCTTTGTATTTCCGAACATTCTTCAAAATTGTATGTTTAGTTGGAGAAGCTCTATCGGGAAATTGCAGTTCGAAGGTATTCTGATCTTGTTTTAAGCTTTTAGTTTGCAGATAAGTTGTGACCATGAGAACGCGCTGCCTTCGTGTAAACTGCTTGATAAGGGTTTCAAAGTTATTTATAAATTTAGTAATTCAGATTCTTCATTTATATGTATGACTCGTATCTTAGATACAAAAGTTCGAATTATTTAAAAAAAATATTTGCAATATCCTTCGACGTAAAAAGTAGCACATTGGTTAAAGCAAGAGGAGCTATCTGGCTGGGAGAAATGATCATTCGGCGCAACCCATTTTGCTGTACCCTTCAGTTAAAAGCAAGTGCTTAAACACTAAATCGTTTAAACATGAATAAATTTTGAACGTTAACAAAGAATAATTTGCTATATTAAATCAAACAAACAGATCCAAAATATCTCAATTTTTGGAGGAGTTAGTACAATCTAAAGTTGGGTGTACTTTTTTGTGGGACATATGGTATATGTCACAGCCATGCGACCTACCATTTCCATGGTTGAGCCGTATCCCTGTTTGTGCAATTAGAAGTTCGCTGTGAGAAGCGAATGTCCCTTTATTTTCTTTTCCTTAAAGTCCAAACAAGACAATCGACAGTTTAGATCGTTTAATATTTCCATCAGAATATTACCCATCTCTCCAGTTTACATTTGCTATAAAATTTATTATAATTAATTATTGTTGTCTTGCAACTAACAGTCATCCCTAAATTTTATTAGACTATGCATGCACTTTGAATGTGGCATGATTTGAATCCTTGTTTTTACTTCTTTATTCATTTATTTAATTCTTCCTCAAATGCACACAATTCTTTAATATTTACTGTATACTCGTATAAATATATATTTTTAATTAATAGTTTCACTCATTCTTGTACCATGGCTGAAAACCCTTCATTACTGTATCTCTCTAATTCGTTTCCTCTAATTTCTCCCAATAATGACTTATACTCTACGTACGAATGAAATAACTATGGCGTATTAATTATGAATTAACATATTGCATAATTTGATAAACTATGACCGTGACGTCGTAAAGTAACTTAATTCCCTTCACATTTTCCATACCTTGAATAGTGAATCATGCCTTTAGTAGGTGCATATCTTTAGTATTTAATGTACGGTAAATTCTTTAACATATAATAAAAACTTTACACTCTATAAGTCATTATTTTTATGTTGTGTCCTGTCTGGTGTTATGCAGTATAAATATTATTCGAACATATTCATTCATCCGTCCATGTCCTTTCTTGACCGCTATCTTTTATTAATTTTCTTAATTATTATTCATTCATCTACCTATTGTCTACCTATGCCCTATCAACATATCAGTCCATGTTTACTCGTATCCGTCTATATTACGCACACAACCTATTGTGTGACGAACCGATATGTGTACAATACTTTATGCATTCGTACATGTCTGCTGATGATCATGATTACGTACGTAGCTACCTTACATGTAAATACGTCCACATGTACGCGGTCACTTATTTAAAAATTTTACTTTTTCTTTGAATTATTTAACCTCTCGCAAGATACTCGTTAATGCTGACACGAGTGTTTGAATTCCGATGACATCGCCAAAAGCGAGCTTCTGATCTGAATCCGAAATCTTCTCTCTTGCTTCTGCTACAAATTTATAGCATTAAGATGTTACGTTATATTATTATAATATACTGTATTGTTTCCATGTCAGGCCACGACTTAACCTAACCAATCGTCAAGGCATACAGTTGACCTAACCCGGCACTCAATTAACCTAACTAGTAGAAGTAGGAGGAGCAGGTTAATTGAATGCCCGGTTAGGTCAACTGTACGCCTTGACGATTGATTAGGTTAAGTCGTGATATTTTCGTTAGTTTTAATTGTTGTCAAAAATGATGAGTTAAAACCCACAAGATCCTTAAATAAATATATGTTGCTGAAGTTAATTTACAGTTTTTGAATTGGGACCCGTCAAGGTAAGGTTGGGTCATTGTCGGGACCCGGAAAGGTAAGTAGTACCGAGATTCGAACCCACAAACTCTTAAATAAAAGGTGAGTGCGTTAGCCACCATACTACGATGGGATTGAAGTTAATTGTGCGGATTCATGCACGGTATGCCATTTATGGCACCGCTGCGTTCCACCAGATAGTTTGAATGAACTGCTGGTCATTACCTTGAGCGCGGGAGGGTTAACACGTAAAATACCTCTGGACGCGAAAGTGTATACGTTTCCTTGATTGTTTAATTAAATGTAGGACAGGTTGTGTTTACTTTTATCCCGGCAGAGTGTAGTGGCTAGCACCTTCAAATTTTATTGAAGAGGGTATGGGTTCGAATCATGGTGAGGGCGAGTTTTTCAAATATAAATAAAACCCTGGTTACCCCTGGTTTTTCTACCGCCCGAACTTTTCATTCTGGCAAGAGTCAAGCTTTCCGCCCCGCCTTGGACCTACACATATAGGTTTAGAAAAAAGCATGCAATAAATACCATAGTGTATGCTATATCTATAGGCTATACATTGTAAAAAATAGAGAGAGAGTGCTACAAGGAGTTACAAGGAAAAGAAGTACCTCAAAAGGCCTTGCGGCCCATACCGAGGAGGTACCAATGGCAACAGTTGCCAGGGAAAATTTTCTACACCCTCAAATAGTGTGCAAGATTTGGTCGAACCTTTTCTTGAAATGATCCACAGAGGAACTGTTCACAACTTCTGAAGGTAGCCTGTTCCACGCGTCAGAGATCTTATAGGTAGGGCAATTCCCACACACACTAGTCGTAAACCGTTTCAAATCCAACTTCCAACCGTCGTTGTGAGTTGAGTTATCATTTAAACTAAACATGCTTCTAAAATCGACATCGTTGAACCTGCGTAAGAGCTTGAAAACCTCGATCAGTTGACCGCGCAGCCTCTGAGTTTCCAGCGAAAACAAGTTCATGGCGCGTAAACGTCGATTGTAGCCCATATACCTAACGGAAGGGATTAACTTTGTGGCCCTCGCCTGCACTCCCTCCAGCCTCTCAATATCTTTCTTGAGGGTGGGCGACCAGAACTGCACAGCATACACCAGGTGCGGCTGAACCAGGGAATTGTACAGAGAGAGCACAATCTCCTTGTTCCGAAACTGAAATTGCTTCCTGATATAACCCAACAGCTTCTGGGCTTTCTTTTCCAACTGTACGCATTGTTTTGTAAACTTAAGGTCGCTGCTAATTAGCACACCAAAGTCCTTTTCCAAATCAGTGGCCTCGATATTACTCCCCAACATGGAGTAGTCCGACTTGGGATTGGCGTAGCCAATGTACATCACTTTGCATTTACCCAATTTAAACGGCATTTGCCATTTTTCGGACCACTCTCCTATCCTACCTAGCTCCGCTCGCAGTTGCTCGATCGCTTCGGGCGTCCTAACATTGGCCCCAAGCTTGGTGTCATCAGCGAATTTGGCGATCCGACTGACGATGCTACCGTCGATACCATTTATGTAAATGACAAACAACAGTGGCCCCAAAACGGAACCCTGGGGAACCCCACAAGTGACCGAGGCCCAACCCGAACTAACCCCTTTAATTACAACTCTCTGCCGCCTATTCTTCAGCCAGTTTTCAATCCACCTAACTACTTCCCCATCGATACCCAGCCCGCGCACTTTCGCCATTAGCCGGCGGTGAGGTACCGTATCAAAGGCTTTCTCAAAGTCGAGATAAAGTATATCAATCGCACTACTCTTATCATACTCAGTCAACATGACCTGGAAAAACTCGAGCAAGTTGGTGAGACACGACCTATGCCGTCTAAACCCATGTTGGCAGTCCCCAAGCAGCTTGTAGGAATCCAAATGGTCAACGATCCTATTCGCTATTATCCCCTCTAATAATTTACCTACAACCGAAGTGAGATTAATGGGACGATAGTTCCCTGCACTTTCGTGATCCCCTTTCTTAAAGATAGGGGTCACATTGGCTTCCCTCCAGTCACCAGGCACCTGGCCCGTCTCCATCGATTTGTTGAAGACCGTAGCCAGGTGGGGAACCACCTGGTCGCGCACCTCTCGCAACACTCTAGGGAGGAACTGGTCTGGCCCAGGAGCCTTAAACGCGCTCAGTTTGTCTATTCTATCGGCAACGACTGTCGCGGTACACCGTACACTATCCAGGCCAGCACCTTTGTGCCTGACGCCTGGCTCGGGGATGACGCGGGTGTCCTCCCTGGTGAACACTCCCACAAAGTACTCATTAAGCACATTAGGCTGCGTTGAAGCAGGGGTAACCGGTTTTGAGGGTATGGCAGCAGACTGCAGCACCATAAACTGGTCCCGGAATGCAATCCACACTCCCTCAACATCGCCGCCGACCTCTAACCCCATCTCACCTACGCTATCCCGGAGGCTAACAAAGTCCGGCCGCCGTAGCTCAAGCTTATTCCCTCTCGAGTTACTACGCTTCACCCGAGGGACGCAGACACAGAACGAAGTCAGACCGTGATCACTCCCGCCCAACGATTCGTCAACGGTGAGGCCATTGACGAGGTTGCCTTCGGTCATGAATACAAAGTCTAGAACGCTTTCGCCTCGTATAGGCTCATTGACCCGCTGAATGAGGAAGTTCTCATCAGCAAAGTCAACTAGCCTCCTCCCTTCAGCATCAGCTGAGAGAGAGACTTTAATGGTCATCATCGACAGAGACTGATGCAGTGTAAGGAGGACACGTTTACATTGTGGAAACCGCTCTTAAGACGCCTTCTGTTTTCCGAAGAAAACCAAATCTCTTTGTTTTCTTTGATTTCGATTACATCGGTTTTGTTTCGACAAATATAATGAAGTTGTTTCTGCTTTGAGCAAACCGAAATCAATGACTCCTATACATCAAAATTTAGAATAAATACTATAAATGTATTAACTAATGCATCATACTGATTATTTTTAAAATTTAACTGCAACATTTTTAATTTTGCTGTCGTCGCAGTTTTCGAACATTATCATCGAAATGTGATTGTCCTAAAATTTAAATTAATTAAGCTGCAGTTGTGCCCTTTCCTGAAAAGAAACCAATAGACCTATGCCATGTTAAATTAATGTAGTCCAATGTGGACTACATTAACCTTAATTAAGTTTAGTTACTCTGTCACGATTGGTCCTGATGTTAAAGGCGATAAACTTAGATATTCCGAATAAATAGCAAAAGAAGTGATAGCCATTCTGGATTTATTTCATGTATCTGCCTCAGGGTAGCTTTTATATTTCCAGTTTTATCAGACTTATCAAAACTGATATTTCGTGGGATGATACCTTATGAATATACCAAATTCATCTTTACTTTATATTACCCTTCAGTGAAAAATACACACACACACACACACACACACACACACACACACACACACAAATATATATATTATATATATGGGATGAATTTCACAATTAAACACGTGAAATGTCATTCCCTGATGAGGTGTGCTTCTGAATACACGAAAGATCTTGGAATCATTTTTTTTTTTCCTTTTGGGTTTGCATCATATATATATATATATACAGGGTGTAACAAAAGTCCGTTCTCATAGGGAAATAAGATGTAACAGAATTGATCGTGATGAGAGGAAGGAATTTTGCAAAAGTACATTGACGAAATGTCTTTCGATGTTAAACGAAAGTTCTGGTTTCACCAAGATGGTCCACGTCCGCATTTCGTTTGTTCAGTAAGACAATGGTCAGATGAGAATCTTTGTGGCAGTTAGCTAGGAAGTAGAGCATTTTTTAATCTAGTGAGTGGGCGACATGAATGTCACCCAGTGAAGGAAATTTGTCGCCCAGTAAATGAAATTTTAGGGTACTGGGCGACAAGGAATTTTCAAAATTTGTAAAAATAGAATTGAATTGGGAGTTGTCTTTGGAGCATTGGCTTGGAAGCCATATAAATACATATAATACATATAATATAATATAATACATATAATATGCCACAATTAGAACTACTACTTCTTCCGCAGCCTTATTAGCCCACTTCTATGTGGGGTCGCTGTTGCAGATCCTTCTTCTTCATTCACTTCTGTCTTGAGCCACCTCTTCCTCCAGTCCCTTATCACTATCTTTCTTCAGTCTATCCCACCACCTCATCTTAGGTCTACCTCTTCTTCTCGTGTCTGGAATTTCCATCCTCAGCATCCGTCGTCCCACATACTCCTCCTCCCTCCTCTGGACATGCCCAATGCCCATACCATCTCAATCTCTTTTCCTTTGCCTTCTTGGAGATTTCCGTTACTTTTATTGTTCCTCTTGTTATAATGGATCTGCATTCATAAGGTTTTGGCAAAAGTTTTACGGCCGGATGCCCTTCCTGCCGCCAACCCTCCTCCTTTCTCCGGGCTTGGGACCGGCTGAGACTTGGGCTGGCTTGCCCACTCCCAGGCGGAGTTATGCCACAATTAGAACTGTTTATCCTAAATGTAAATATGAAATTTACATTGAATATTTATATATAGATAATGCTAGTGTTATTTCAGACCACACGGGGATGGTGGCCTGATTAGGGAACATCCGGATCCTTAATCGAGGGGTGTGCTGGGACCGGTTCGGTCCAGTTCGCCCGAACCGGTTGTTAAATCTTGATTAGATCACCGAACCGTTTGTTTATTTTTAAGAAATATTTAACAGTCAGTAGAAATTTATTTATATCTAAATTTTTTCATGATTTTATAGAAAAATATAAGTAGTATCAAAAGCAGTAGTCGTTTCAATATTTATTTATTTTTTGATGAAAAATTAGTTTATTTTTAGATAGTGTAATTATGTCATTAGTGAGTGTAAAGAATGTTAAATAATTTCTGCCAAAATGTTACAAAATGCTGTTTGGAAAAGCTAAAATGCGTTGGCTTCCAGGGGCTCCGCCCCGGACCGCGCTGAGGGAGCTACCGCTCACCCCAGACCACTAGTTTAATGACTCGCGCCATTGGCGCTCGCCGATTTACACCCCTATCTGTATCAGAACTGGTTGTTAAGAAATTGGCAGCACACCCCTGCCTTAATCCCCCACCCCACTTCCCGATCCTCCTTTGTCGCCCAGTGAGAAAAGCTTAAAAAATGCTCTGCTAGGAAGCTGAGGTTGTGTGGAATGGCCGCTCCGAAGCCCTGATTTGATCCAGTTTCACTTCTTCTTGTGGAGCCACTTAAAGTCCGTTGTTTATGAAACAGAACCTCGAACGATCCAGTGGTTAAAAGAAAAAAATTACAGATCATTGTAACAGAATTAGTGCGGAAACGCTTCAAAACGTAACTGAAAGCTTACAAAGACGAAAAGAAATGTGTCAATGGCTACAGGAATACAATTTCAGCATGTACTGGATTAACTGGTAAGTTGATTGTATTGCTTGTAATGTATAGTTAAAACTATTTTCTCGTGTATGCACCTCGGTGGTGTAGTGGTTAGCGTCTCTGACTACGAATCCATCGGCCCCGGGATCGAGACCCGGTGACGGCAGGCGGCGCGCAGCTGCTCATACTTCCACACGATAAAAAATTTGGTTGGTAGATACACTGGTAGGTACCCTGGGAGGCTGGGTAGCCTAGTGGTTAAGATGATGGGCTGCTGGAAGGGCATGGTTCGGATTCCACGTTAAACTGTATGTCTAAGGTGGAGCGACAAGCTTGACCTTCGTCAGAATGAACAATTCGGGCGGAAGTAAAATCAAGGTTAACCAAGGTTATATATATATATATATATATATATATATATATATATATATCTATATATCTTAAGTTAGAGTATCAACGCGTGTTCTTTTTAGTCTGTAAAAATCATAAATTTATTAATAAAATTCGTGTTCGGTGCTAAAAAACATTTTTAACATATATGAGAAACAAAGTGATCGCGATTACTGGGAAATAATTTATCCGTGGATAATGGTGAAATTAAGTTAAAATATTAAAAAACAATTTAACAGTTTAAAATTTATTATCAATTGTGGAACCTGAAAACAACGAAAGCAGAGAGAGAAGGCAACCGAGGCAAAGTGGGGCGGGTAGGGAGTAGAATTGCAAGAATCCGAGGTAAGAAATGGTTGTGTCATACATATATAGTTACCAATTTATAATTAGGTATTTAATGGCCAGGTATGTAGCCATGTTTGGTGCGTAAATCGGTACTGTAAGGAATGATGGTAATTACCGTTATTTGATAATGGTTATAAATGATTGTTATTAATAAATGCTTTGGCCGAGGTCACCAGATCTTTCAGATCAAAGATTGTTACTAATTAAGTTATTAATTAGGTTATTGATAGCATTAGTTTTCTTCCTTTATTACACAAAATAAATTGAATTATAAGTGAAACAATATACGGATTGTTTTTATTGGAAATAATGTGTACACTTGAAATAATGCTTTCATTATAGTATAATGGTTTGACAATTAATATCGCGCGAGGTGATGAATAGTCTTTATATAAAGTTCGGTGAATGACACAAAAAGCCCAAGGGGGACTTGCACAAATGATGTTTACATGATGATGGTCTACGTGTCACTAAAGTTGGATTTCGGAGAGCGAAGACACTGCGACGCCGCGTCCAACGACTTGAGGTCTCCCGCGCTGTGACGTCATCTTCTGTGTGCTTGGTATGACGTCATCTTGATCGTGTTTGAGTTGATGGTATATCGCTAATTGTTGCCGGAATGTTGCATAGGTTGTTTTCAAACGACTCTGCATCTTCAGTTGGGCACTACAAGTGTCACATATATATATATATATATATACACCACATTATTCTGCTGACTGCCCAAGTAATATGAAAAATCAAAACAAAAAAAATGGAAAACACATAATAAAAAATTACTTCAAGATCGAAACAATAGTTGTGCCAGTTGCTCAAAGATTCAGAAATTGAATAAAATAACCTTTGTTTGTTGGTTGAAAGTTTGCCATCATGAGCATATATACTGTACATCTCTAGACATGAGACCAATCTAAGCACAGCAACAAAATGGATGGTGTATAAATATTTAAGACATTATGAATGTATGAATCTTAACAAGAAAAAAAATGAATAAAATAAATAACTATCAAGTACCACATGCTCGTACCGAATGTATGGAGAAGTGATATAAAAACTGAATTAGATGTGGTAGATACAAAAACAGATGTAGACATAAATTTTGAAAACAGTCATTATTAGCAGAGGGACAATGAAGGTGGAAATAGCATAAACACCAAATTAGATGGAAACAAGGAAAATAACAAGAATTGAATCCAAGAGAAAACACCAAGAAAAGCAGTCGACCAAAACAGATAAAGAAGAGAAATCGCTCTGAGCAAAGAAGAGGTGATGCAAGATCATGTGAAGGAAATGGAAACGCATGAAAGTAATATGGCGCACTTGAGGAGACAGAAATGGATCAATTTGAGAATTCCCCCTTGAGATCCTCACGCCCGTTTATGAGTTACTTTTACGGAAAATTGTGGATTGATGAAGACCTCGTTTCTCTTTATGAGTTGTATTTGAGGCGGGTAGGGGAAGGTTAGATTAAGGGGACTTTATGTACCTTTATGGGTTATATTTAAGGGTGGCGTAGCCTCTCGGGGAATTGCCGTAGCCTCACAGGCGTCCCAAGGGTGACACCTGGAACCTGGAATCAACCCCGCTCACGCGTATTCGTCGCATCTAACCCCACAGCATCTTACCCACCCAGACACACGATATCGTTTTCAAAGCGTTTATGGATCAGCTCCTTAAAGATATAGTGGTGGTTAGTGTGTACATGCAGGGAACATCACTCGCATGCGTCAGGCTTCCGCTGATATATATATATATATATATATATATATATATATATATATATACAAGTGAATGTATCCCAGAAATAATAAAATAATATATAATGTACCGGGTGTTCCACTTAAAACCGGCCCGCTGGAGTATGGGAAGTAAAAAATAAATAAAAATTTCTTGCAAACTCACTTTTATTTTGTAGACTAAGTGTACACTCTTACAGAAAGTGTTGGAAATGCGAACCCTGAGAATCAATACATTTTTGTGCTCGTGTTATCATATTCAAGTACACCTGACGCAAAACGGTGACGTCGATAAGAAATTTTTATTTATTTTTTTACTTCCCATACTCCAGCGGGCCGGTTTTAAGTGGAACACCCGGTATATAATATATAAGAACAAAACGAGAAAATGCTATATGAATGAAAAGCAAGTATGTTCACCTGACGCTGCGAAGAATCGAAGCATCGAAATTTTTTTAATATTTAGAGAATAGCACCAAAGTTTAATTGACCTATACGAAAGCATATAAGGTTCTAAAAAATACAACAGATAATGAGCATATCATTATCTTCTCGCAAGGTATTAAAAAGAATCTTTACCAACGTGTGTCAGTCTCATCGTTTCGTACTTATACTGTATATTGATTGACGTTACTACAAAAAAGCTAACATAATAGTGATTGTTTAAACTGCTGGGGTGGGGAAACTTTTCAGTACCAAGGGCGAAAATCGATAACATAAACACCTCCGCGGGCGTCTGGCAAATTTTAAGCTTATATACAGCGTGTCCCAAAGAAATGTATACCCACTTTGTTCGATAATACCAGCTATGAGGATAATAAATATATTACTTTTTATATGTTTTTTAATAAAGAATTTTCTCCTGAATCTAAATATGTAATTAATTTTATTCAAAATTGAAGAACAAAAAAGTTACAGATGTTTAAATTATAATTATTATTTTCGAGACTTCATGTGCGATATTTTCTAATATTTTAACCGACTGTTTTGAGATACTTATGTTTAGTGTTGATATTGAAGCATAAATGTTGTAATTATTAGTTAATTCAAAAAATTTACAAATTCCTTGGTTAAATGACACTTTATCTAAGATGTTCGACGTCTTCCAGAACGTTGTTTTTGTAAGTTTTGCACAGTGCCGTCGGTTTCAAACTTATCTCGTATACATGCAAAAATATTAGAAAATATCGCACATGAAGTCTCGAAAATAATAATTATAATTTAAACATCTGTAACTTTTTTGTTTTTCAATTTTTAATAAAAATAATTACATATTTAGATTCAGGAGAAAATTAATTATTAAAAAACATAAAAAGTAATATATTTATTATCCTCATAGCTGGTATTATCGAACAAAGTGGGTATACATTTCTTTGGGACACGCTGTATATAAGATGTATTTTAAAAAGCTATTTGCTGGGCTGTAAATAAATAATTTTTAGTAAATAATAAATACCTAAGCGGGCGAATTGAAATTAGCTCGTGGGCGAAATTTCGCCCGGGGCGAGGGTTTCCCCACTCCTGGTTTAAAGCAAGAAGAATTTTTTTGTTTTAATATACATTTTGTGAAAAAATGGAGGAAAAATACTGTATTTCTTTTCAGGCAAATTGCATTTTACGTTTAGTTCGTGGGAAATTATTCTATTTCAGCAACAAGGCAGGGGGTTAAAATTTGATTAATTTAATTATTAACGAGATTGTTCTATAATTAACAGCATAATTATTATTATTATCATTATTGTTATTTGATATTCATTAACATAATTGCTATTAAACAAATTGTATAACTAAACTATTATTTAAGGAATATGACAAGATGCTTAATTTTAACCTTAAAAGGAAGACGCTGCATATTGGTAACCTTTCAAATACACGCATTCATAACTTAACCCGACAAACAATGCCGGCGTTAAAGGGTTAAGTATGCTTTACGTCGAGAATCGTGATTCGCTGTAGTCGAATTGAAAATGCTAACAAAGATTTAACATAAAAGAAGAATTTTTAATAAATATTTTTCATTAAAAATAGAAAGAAAACTTATTAACTTAATTTTAGTAAAAATAATTTTACTCTATCAGGGAAAACTGATTTATTTTCAAACATATCAAGCTAAAATATTTATAAGCTTTTCTTGTATTCATAATACAGTATGTTTAATTAATTAATTATTTATGTACTTGGTAAATATTCTGCTGTACTCAAACCGGTAATTAATGACCAGTTTATTAATAACTAACCAACTTGAAATGATATTTTGCAGATTTTTATCGTAAAATATAGCTTTTGACTTGAATAACTTTGATAGAGCCCCACTTGGGGAGAGTAGTAAACAGATTTGTAGACTGGTATCCCGAAAATTACTTTACCCATGATACCATATTTTTGGAATGACTTGCTTTATGTTTCGTGAACAGTGGAATCTTAGCTATTTTTAAGTTAGGTGCTTTCGTGAATGAAAGAGATGGAAGGTAAATTCTGGAAATGAAGATTTTGTAAACTTATTTATTATAAAATATATTTACAGGCTCTTGTGTTGGATTCAGAGCTTTTGATGATTTGTCCGTCCCATTAGTAGACCCCTATTCATGGAATAGGGTCTTACTGTTACAGATGTATGTTCCACAGATGACAACAGTGAAACGGTCTTCTTAGGGGCCATTCAAAAACCACGTGGTCTTTAAAGTGGGGAGGGGGTTCCTTATTTGACCACCAAGCGCCACATGGGAGATGGGGTCTTGACGTTTAACCACGTGGCCAATACTAAACATAAAATATCCTGTTTATAATATAATATATTAGTCAAGATATTATTTTCAATTAAAGAAACAAACAATTAATACAGTTCATTTAGAAGATATGCCTTTTAATTGTTAATTTACCTCATTACCTCTCAATAATATAAGAAATCTAATATGGCACCTTAATTTTACATAGATTAAGAAGGGGTGGGGATGACATCAGAAGACCACGTGGTTTTGGATGGGGGTTTAAATCATTGGCCACAAATAACCACAAAGGGGGAGGACGGGTTTGAAAACCACCCAAAAAGGAACACGTGGATTTTGAATGACCTCTAAATGTGGAAAATAGAATGGTATTGATGGATTAGTGATAATATGAGAAAGAGCCCTTCAGGAATTAACTATTTACACTTTAAAAAAAATGACAGATAATCATCAGTGAATCTTTTGAAATGTTAAAGTTCTACCAAAAAAAAAACTGTGTAGTCAGTACAGTATTTGAACCTATCTTAATGTGGTACAGTACTGAATTTGTAGAAGTGAGTTGAAAATATAAGGTGAACCCTCTACAGCAGTGGTCGGCGAACTTTTTTGGGTATTACCCCAAAATATATTTGAGGACGTAATCAGGACGTAAATTCTTAATATTCTAAAATTTAGAATAACGCCACATTTATGTAACAAAATAAAATAAAAATATACGAAAAAAATATCAGCACAAAGTCTCTCATATACCGCACGCATTACCCCTAAAAGTTTTAAATTTTACCCCATTTGGGTAATTTACCCCTGTTTCCCGACCACTGCTCTACAGCATGGGTTCATCAAATAGCTGTTTCATGCTCTGATTTTTGTGCTTTTAATATATAGACCCATCTCATGGATATTTAGTTATGTAGTACTTTCAGAACTTAACTCTTGGAAATTGTCTTACCTTTGAGAATTTTTAGATCTTTCTTACATCTTTCCATGTTACAGATGTAAATTTATAACAAACTGGTTAGTTTGTTTCAGATGAAATAAATGAACTGAAAAGCAATTCTATAAAGAAATCACTCATGAAAAAAAGATATTAGATAGTTTTTAACCCAGAGCAATAATACTGTACAGGAAACAATGAAAACGTGTGTAAAGGTCCTAAAAAAGTAATTTGGAAAATTACAGCCAGTCAGAAATAAGTTTATTAGTTTGGAGAAATCTTGTTAATTGATGGTATTTCTGTTGAACATCTAGAGATGAGTGGTTATAGATTACTGCATTTGTTAGTTATGTACTTTACAGGTTTACAGATACATGATGTTTTGAGTGAGTATGGCAGTCTGTAATGGTGGACCATGGTTTATGTAGATGAAATGAATTTTACCAACGGATGTAATACTTTAGAGAACAATAATTGCTACAGTTGGCCAGATCACCTCTTTAATAATTTAGAAATTTTGCAACTTCCCTGTAATAGTAATCTTTGTTCAAATGGATCTTACAGGTAAGCTGCCAGACAAGTATTACAGTGATATAGTAGTCATATTAGCTTAGGGTGAAGGAAGGACCATGATTAAACCGTACAACTTCCATACTAAATTTATTCATGGATGGTATGAAGCCCTCTGAAGAAAGTACCAAACGGACGTTATGCTTTATGGTGCATTTATGCTGGATGTATAATAGAACTGGGCTTGATGTGCATGAATAATTGAATATGAGTTGGCGGAGGGCCAGTATAATGAGAATGATTGGGGAAAAGTGTTGAATGAAGTGTGTGTGTGTGTTTTATGCAAGAAGGAGGGGGCCAAGGCCAAATGCCCGCAAAAGAGCCCCTCTCATAGATGAAGAAGAGAGCCAAAATCAAGGTCCGGGGTGTTCGAGATGCCTAAACACACTGCGTTTGAAAGATGGGAGGTCATAGACAGGAAGAAAGATGGATTGAGGAAAATTGTTCCAGATTTGACCAGGTGAGTAAATGAAAGGCTGAAAATACCGAGTAACCCTTGCATTAGATAGTTGGGCAGAATAGGAATGAGAAAGTGTAGAAAGTCTGGTACTGCGTGCTCTCCTTAAAGGAGGAGGCATGCATTTAGAGAGTTCAGAAGAAGAATGTCCGTTATGATAGCGATAGTAAAGAGAAAATGAAGCAACATTGCGGCGAAGAGTGAGAGATTGAAGGCAATCAATAAGAGACGGGGAATTGAAGAGACGAAAAACCTTTGATTCCACCCGGTCAAGTACGGCTGTGTGGGTTGAACCACCCGACACATGAGAAACATACTCCATGCAGGGGCGAACAAGACCCCTGTACAGAGACAGCAACTGAGTGGGGGGTGAAGAAACCGCGGAGGCGGTACAGCACACCTAACCTCTTAGAAACTGTTTTAGAAAGAGAGTATATGTGATATTTCCAGGAAAAATCACGAGAAAATGAAACTCCAAGAATGTTAAGAGAAGAGGAAGGATTCAGTTGTGTATCTTTGTAGGTAAGGGGATAGTCGTGTGGAAGTTTGTGACTAGTAGACAGATGAAGAAACTGAGTTTTTGAGTCATTGAAAGCCACAAGGTCTTCTCTGCCCCAATCAGATATAGCAGAAAGATCAGAGATCAGGTGTCCCATAGCCGTCCTACGCGAATCATGAAGCGACTGCTGTGAGGGACGCTTTGGAAAGCGGGTGGAGAAGTGAAGAATGGAATGATCGACACAGAAGTGAATCGGACAGGAAAGTGTGTGTGTGTGTGTGTGTGTGTGTGTGTGTAATACTGTATAAGTAGCATGAGTCTATAGTGGAGGTAAACCGTGTTTGTCTTTGTGTTACTTTATGTTAGTAAGCATTTTATATATATATATATATATATATATAGGGTGTCCCAAAAACACTATATACTCTTTATAGCATCATATATTTATAATTTAAAAAAAAAACCAAACAATACAGGGTGGGCCGTAAGTTTCCATACATAGGAAAATTTAAACGTTTGTTTTTATGTTTCAGATACCCTAAGAATATGCGTTTGTAAGATCTTGTTTACTGATGAAGCAAATTTTTACGTCAATGGAGAGGTTAATCGGCAAAACATACGTTATTGGAGTAATGCTAACCCTAACTGGCTCAGTCCGACGAAGATGCAAGGTGCCGGTAAAGTGATGGTGTGGGCCGGGATATGGGGTGACAGAATTATTGGACCAATTTTTGTCAGTGGAAATCTTAATGCCGAAAGGTATCTTAACATGTTGCAAGAAGAGATTTTCCCATCCCTGCTAAACGAGGAAGGTAACTTCCCAGTTTACTTCCAGCAAGATGGAGCTCCACCTCATTATGGTCTTCACGTGCGTCGGTATTTGGATCAGCAGTTTCCGGATGCTTGGATTGGTCGGCGTGGTCCTGTGGAGTGGCCTCCCAGATCCCCAGATCTCACCCCCCTTGATTTCTATCTTTGGGGGCACTTGAAGGCCATGGTGTATCAGGAAAAGATACGAGACATAAATCATCTAAAGGAACGTATCACCAGCGCCATTACAAGCATAACGTCAACTGTGCTAATGCATGTTCATCAACAGTGGGGAACACGTATTGAAATGTGTTTTCAAAACAATGGCAACCATGTAGAGCATATTATATAAATAAAAATGGTTGTCCATAAAAAAATGTTTATTTTTCCTATGTATGGAAACTTACGGCTCACCCTGCAATTGTTATAGCAATTGCCAATGAAAGGTAAATTAGTAATCTAAGTTATCAAAATGTTATAGCGAGTTGTTTGTATATAAAATTTACCAAGTGCTCAAAATGTTCTCCGGCGGCATGAATGCACTTTTAAATGCGTCGACTAAGCCTGGCCTTGTTTTATCAAAGGCCTTGTAATGGCGAAGCCTATGGACCGAACGTAGTCTAGTCACTCACTCACTAGCTTGCTTCGGACTTAGCCTACGCACTCATTCCACGATACAAACTCTACAGCATTCAACTTTATTCAGTTCAGCAAAAGAACCCATGTTCCGTAAACGTTTGACACTGGAGCAACGAAAAAGTGGTCTGAAATGGTATTGGAAATTTGAGAATGTGTCCGAAGTCCAGCGGCAATGGATCTGGGAATTTGGTACAAAGTCACCGACACGTCTCGCCATTACAAGCATCCGTGACAAGTTTGAGGCAGAAGGATCTGCTCAAGATATGCACAACACAAGCGAAGATCTGGACGACGCAAATCAAGTGCGAGTGATGAAAACTCCGTTTTAGTGTTGCAAAAATTTAATCGATCACCACAGAAATCAGTTAGGCAATGCGCCTGTGAGACCGGAATCAGCAAATCAGGTGTTCACCGGATTTTAAAGTCGGCAAAATGGAAAAGCTACATTCCAAGTCTGTTACACGCCATGACTGAAGATGACCCTGATCGCAGACTCGAATTTTGTGAATGGTTTCAGTCAATGGAAGCCGAAGACGTACAGTTTGCCAACAAAATCGTGTGGTCTGATGAAGCTACCTTCAAGCTGAATGGCACAGTAAATCGACACAACTGCAGGTACTGGTCACTTGATAATCCACACGTTTATGTGGATAAACATGTTAATTTACCAGGATTAACAGCATGGTGTGGTTTATCATCCAGGGGTTTGGTTGGACCATTTTTCTTTAATGGGACAGTTACCGGTGCCGCATATCTCGACATGATGCGGACAGAAATTATACCTGCAGTTCGGAAGTTGTTTGGAAACGACGACTTTTACTTTCAACAAGATGGAGCCGCCCCTCATTATCATTGTGATGTCAGAAGGTACCTCCATGAAACGTTGCCTAACCGTTGGATAGGACGAAGAGGAAGCGTTGAGTATCCTCCACGTTCACCGGACTTGACTCCACTTGATTTTTACTTGTGGGGCTACCTGAAGGATGCAGTTTATGGTACAAGACCTGCAACACTCGAACACCTTAAGGATGCAATTAGGGAAAAGTGCGTGACCATCACAGCATCCACATTAGTCCATGTCTGCGAATCAGTTAGTCGACGCATTCAAAAGTGCATTCATGCCGCCGGAGAACATTTTGAGCACTGGGCGTAATTAATTAAATTTTATATGCAAACAACTCGCTATAACATTTTGATCACTTAGATTACTAATTTACCTTTAATTGGCAATTGCTATAACAATATATTGTTTGGGTTTTTTTAAATTATAAAATATATGATGCTATAAAGAGTATATAGTTTTTTTTGGGACACCCTCTCTCTCTCTCTCTCTCTCTCTCTCTCTCTCTCTCTCTCTCTCTCTCTCTATATATATATATATATATATATATATATATATATAGTGGGCCTAGTTTTAGCCGTTTAAGGTGATAATGATTTGATTGTATGCTAATGATTAATTGATGCAATGACTGCTTGTTTATTAATGATAGGCTGAGTTAATAATTATAATTTATGATGTTACGTATCGACAATTGAAAGTGGCTAAGGCGTAGGCCTACTATAATAATACCGAGTGATTCGAAATGGCTTCGAGGTCACCAGGCTCGGATTACACCCAAGCGAAATTAATGTTAAGGTTATGAAAATACCCTATTGTTTTGTATTTTATTATGAATATAAATATGTTAATTGTCACAGTGATTCACCAGAGAATTGACAGTTATTATTTGATAGCCTTTACGTTATGCTTATGACATAGAAACTTAGTTAATAAGATGAATGATTAATAGCTTAATTGACACGTAATACATTTATTGATGATTTGTAAATGACATGCAACATGGGACATTGAATGAGGCCTATTAATGACACAGTATGCGGATACGTTTTGGTACACTGAATAGAATACGTGACACTGATTAAGTAGGCTAAATGATTGCATGGATGCACATAGAACAACTGAATGGGCCTAATAATAATAATGGATTGATGACGCGCGTTTATGGATAGTGTAGTGTTCGCCACCAGATGTAATGTTCGCCTTTATTAATTTACTTTCTCTTCATTATTTACGCTTCTTTCTACTTTACTATATCTCTATTTATTCTCTATTGGCTCTTTCTTTCATTTATCACTTTGTTTCTCTTCACTCTTTTTGCCGTATCGTATAAATATCATGGTAGCGCGCCTAGACCTGACTCTGAAAACCGTTATAAAGCAAAGGGGGAAGGGGGAGGTATATTAATACTCTTTATTAACACTTATTACGTTTTATTAATTTCGAAAATGGTTTAGTTATGTTAGGGGTATGCGAGTATGAAATTCTATTTTAATAATTTAGGTCGGAGAGGAACACAAAACAATTTGACTTTAAGATCACATGGCTCTAAATCTTACGCGTATCGCGTCCGCCTCAAGACTGACTATTATGGGTGGTAGTCTGCTCTCTTGGGTCCCTGTTCAGGACTACCAACTGTACCCATTTTAAACAATTTAAAACTAACAAACATGCTTTATCGTAATCATCACAATTTTTAGTAAATTTATATTAAACATTATCTTATTTAATTACACAGAAATTAATATTCTTAACTAATGATAGTTGAGAGAAATATGATCATTTACATAAAGGTAATTATATAATGCTAAGTTGGTACACCTTAGATAGATTATAGAAACAAGATATTGTTGCCTAATGATAATTTGAAGGGGTGTCACTGTAAATGAATTAGGCCTGCAGTAAGAGAAATTAAGTTATCACATAAACAAAATAAACACAATAATACACAATGACACGCGAAATTACGGTTTTCGGAAGGACACTTAAATTGGGTAATAGGAATTAGGAAATAGGCCTACTGCGTTTAACGAGAGTTAGTTGGAACGCTTAATTACTCACTTTGGGAGTATAGCCTACCGTTCGGCGGTAGGCTGGTGTAGGCTTCACGAGTTATTTAGAAAATATGCGCTTAGCTTACCGGGACGATGAAAACCTTTGTTGAAGTGTCGAGTGAACCTATTACTGTAGGCTCGAAATGTCGTTGATCGTACTATGGAAGCTGGTCGCTCACGCGTTGGTCGTGTCGTGGATTAGGCCTCTTGCGAAGGAGAAGATGTTTGCTGTAGGCTTTGTAGAACGTAGGCCCGAGTGTTGTTGCTTCTCGAGGTGTAGGATGGCCTATAAATGCCTATAATTGATCTTGTAGGTGTAGGCTCTAAACGATGTTGACCTTCCCATCGAAGTTGTGTAACGGGCGCCGGTCGCCTCAAGTGATGATTCGCTTGATGTAGAATTGAAGTGATGAGGCGGCTGAAGTCGAAACGGCGCTGGGCCTCGAAGGATTGCTTCTGCAGGCTGACAGTGGTAGGCCTTAAGTGATGATAGATCGAAGGCCTTGAAGGAAACAGCAGGCCGCTCCTCCGGCGGGAAATGGGAGGGCGGTTGACGGACGAGTGTTGCTCGTAAAGGTGGAGATCGAGTGTGTGAGAGCGAGTATGAGTGGAAACTCGCTTTTATACGTAGTTCCTGTGACGTAGGACTTCGCGCCAAATCTTAAGACGCCTTGCCCGCGCGTCCTTTTGTTGTTAAGGGCTCGCTTTTGGCGGCCTTTGGAAGAAAAACAAACGCTTCGTTGTTTTCTGATTCCTTTTCCACGTGTGCCTTTCGAAGACTGTTTAATGAAGGCGTGGAAAGAATTTGTCTGTCTACTTGTTGGTCTATTTCTTGTCGATCCGCTACAAATATATATATATATATATATATATATATATATATATATATATAAAAATATATATAATGTTGTTATGATGTTATAATGTTTCAGACCAACAAAGACCCTAGGATCCACTCATGGCTGGTCTACCTAACTGTGTTCGTAATTGTGTATTGTGCATGTCCTTCGTGGTGGCGGAGGGGACCTACAATTTTACGTGGGTTCCGAACCACAAAGAACATAAGAACATTAGAAATTTTTATAGTGGGCACACTAGGGGCCACTTCGGCCCATCGAGGTGGCTCCACTATGTAAAAACTGCCTGTACATTGGCAACAACCAATTTTTACAAAACTAAATAATTATCAATTTAAAACTAATAAATTATCAATTTAAAACTAAAAATAGAATCTCTGGATCCAGAGGATCAAGTCATAATAGACTACTATCCACAAATATATTACACTCTATATCTATTTATAATCGACATGCAAATATATCAGATCCAAAGAATCCAGTCACTTTCATTACGGTATCCATCAATACCAATACCTTGCCAACCAAAAATAAGTCACGGTCCATATCAATTGCGGACCAAGTCACAATTTACAACCATATACATTACAATATATATAATTAGGAGGAAAAGTGTAGGTGTGGCTGGAAAGGCTGTACAGTAATGTAGAAATGTGTGTGCACCCATTTTGGGTCTCCCATTTAAAGGTGTTTGTGGGGCAAGTGAAGATCATGAGTTTTCAATAACTCACAGTACTCTGGGGGGCACCGCTCGGCAGAGGAATCTCTTTAAATGGGGTGTGTAAGGACAGAGAGTATCCCCTAACCCAAGATGCTGCCTCCCTATATCCCACAACACTTTTTTGAGCTGTGGGATCTATCACCTAAATGTACATAATATACCGGGTGTCCGAGAATTATCTGTACAATTTTTGGCTGTTATTAAAAGTCAACCATGAAGTGTAAAAATTCCAGTATTGTCCCATTTTACAGAGAAACTCATTACGTTTTTGCTGATAACAAGTTTTGACAAGTTTTTTCTTTTTTGTACGCGGGTGACAGACATTGATGATTTAAAAGCAAGAATCACAGCTGCTATTGAGCGAATTGATGTGGATATGCTGCAGCGTACATGACAACATTTAGATTATCGATTGGATGTTTTGCGAATCACTGATGGTGCACATATCGAATGTTTGTAACAACGTTACTTTAATAAAAGAAACTTTTGAAAATACAGATTCTACATAATCTTGTTTAAGAATTTTACGTGTGTTATCAAGAATTTTATTAAAAGATGAAATTGTACAGATAATTTTCGGACACACTGGAATTTCTAAAAAACTTGTCAAAACTTGGTATCAGAAAAAACATAATGAGATTCCCTGTAAAATGGGACAACACTGGAATTTCTACACTTCATGGTTGACTTTTAATAACAGCCAAAAATTGTACAACTAATTCTCGGACACCCTGTATATGAAATAAACTAGTACCATTCATGCAATAAAAATGGGCTTAAACATTATCACCAGATGTCCCTTGCAGACATCAAACTATCCAACCTTCTTTTGAAAGAATCAATCGTATCTGAAGTCACCACTTCTTCTGTCAGACTGTTCCAAAACTTAATTACTCTGTTTGTAAAACAATGCTTTCTTAAATTTGTTCTACATCTTGGCTTAAATAATTTCATACTATGACCTCTAGTCTGGTTATTGTGATCTTTAATGAAAAGAGAATCAAAATCTATCTTATCCAACCCTTAATTTTACTACCTTAAACTATACCCAATCTATCAACATATGCGTCTAATCGATTTTTAAACATGTTTATAGACGTGCTACTAATTACTTCTATTGGCAAACTATTCCAGATATTTACTATTCTATGCGTAAAAAAGTTTTTGGCAACTGCTTTCTCGAACCTTCTACTTGTCAATTTACACCCGTTATTTCTAGTCCTATTATAATGAGATATTTCGAAAAAGCTATCTCTATCTACGTTATCGAACCCATTCATAATTTTGAAAACCTGGATTAGATCACCCCTTAGCCTCCTAGTCTCGAGTGTAGTCAATTTTAACTCTTTGAGCCTATCCTCGTACGACTTTGACCTAAGCGACGGAATCATCTTAGTTGCTCGGCTTTGAACTCTTTCGATTTTGTCTATATCTTTGCGCATATGCGGATTCCAAAATTGGATCGCGTACTCCAAATGGGGTCCAACTAATGATTTATAAAGAGGAACTATAATATCGCGCGATTTGTACTAAAAATTCCGAGCTATAAAACCTAACACTCTGTTCGCTTTATTGACATCTGCTGTACTTTGTTTCGCTACTTTAAAATCACCAGTGACTATAACTCCTAAATCTTTTTCCTGCTCTACGCTTATCAACTCTTTCCCTAACATACTATACGCAAAATTACCGTTACGCAAACCTATATGTAAAATTTTGCACTTATCGACGTTAAATCTCATTTGCCATGTGACTGACCAATCAACGATTTTATTCAGATCATTCTGGATTTTACCTCTATCTTCGTCATTAATCGCCCTACCACCCAGTTTCGTGTCATCCGCAAACTTTGAAATTGTACTGACTAGGCAGACATCTAAATCGTTAATATATATAAGAAAAAGCAAGGGGCCCAATACAGAACCCTGAGGAACGCCACTCGCTACATTAGCCCAACACGACTCCGCTCCATCAACGACCACCCTCTGTTTCCTACCTCGCAATCACTCTTCTATCCAATTTATTACTACACCCCTGATTCCATGAGCCTTAGTTTTCTCAATGAGTCTTTTGTGCGGTACGGTGTCAAACGCTTTTTGAAAATCTAAATACACTACATCAACCGCCCGATGACTATCTTAAACGTCAACCACGCTTTGAAAAAATTCTAAAAGATTAGTTAAGCAAGATTTGTTTCGCCTAAAACCGTGCTGCGTATTTCTAAGTTATGCAATTCTAAGTGTTCGACTATACGATCCCTAATTATTGATTCCAGTAGCTTACCTACAACAGACGTTAAACTGATTGTCCTATAATTTCCCGCCGCACCTTTATCGCCTTTCTTAAAGATAGGTGTTACGTTTGCTAACTTGAAATTATCTGGTACGCACCTCTCAGAAATAGACGCATTAAAAATCTTTGTTAGCGGCACAACAATGCCGCGTTTTCATTTTACCAATATAGCGCATTACCTCCCCTTCACTAGCCACAATATTATCCAAAATATTACCATTATCAAAAGGCATTATGTCTATTACCGTAGGAATATTCGTTACATCTTCTATAGTAAAAACTGACGTAAAGAATTCGTTTAGCAAGGTAGCCATTTCCTTGTTTTCAGAAATTAGATCTCCGTTAACATTTTTCAACGGCCCCAAGACACTTTTTACTGGATTTCTATTGTTGACGTATTGAAAGAATCGCTTGGGGTTTTCTTTACCGTCACGAGCTATGGAGATTTCAAATTCGCGCTTGGACTTTTTTATTACACTTTTCGCTTCACGCCTTAGAGATATGTAGTTGTTTCGTAACCACAAATTGTCTTTATCGCACTTATGTAGCCTATAAGCCCTATCTCTACTCTTTATAATGTCTCCTACTCTAGAAGTAAACCACAAGGGCTTGTTATTTACTTTCGCACGCTTAATTTTGGACGGTACACATTCCTCATTTACAGTCCTAAATACTGTTTCAAACGATTCCCCCATTTTTTTTGCGTTGTAGTTCCCCATTACGTTTTCCCAATTGACTTGTGACAATTTATTTCGAAGTTTACAAAAGTCTGCGTGCTGGAAGTTAGGAATTTTAGTCGAGTTAGCTGGTTTCAAGTGACTTACTGAGAGGACAAACTCTACCATATTGTGATCGCTACTGCTTAACGGTTCTATTACTTGAAGATCAGTAATTAGCCTATCATCCGTAGTTATTACTAAATCTAAAATACTGTCCAACCTCGTAGGTTCCCCAACCTTTAGAATAAGAAAGCTATCCTCGAGAAAATTAACTAAACGATTACCTTCCGCGTCTCCCTTCATTGGATCGTAATTCACGTTGGCGCAATTAAAGTCACCCATAACTAAAGCCTGCTCACTACCTATTATTCTCTTTAGTTCACGATATAACACTTCGTCCGTATCAGCTGTTTGATTAGGGGGCCTATATATAACCGCAACAACAAGTTTGAAATCGTTCAATTTAAGTTCTGCTATAGTCGAATCTATTGGTTCTGGAATTGTGTGCTTTACTTCTATAACGTTCGCAATATTATCTTTGATATACAACGTAACACCGCCTCCTTGTCTACCTATTCTGTTTTTAACAAAAAGTCTATAACCTCTAATTTGATACTCTCCTACAAAGTCACGTGTTTCAGTGCTAAGCCACGATTCATTTATCGCAATTAAATCATAGTCTTTACAAGCAATTAAAGAAAAAAATTCGTTTATTTTATTTCGTAAGCTACGAGCATTTAAGGACAGAACCTTCAAATTGTTTGTAATTGCGACACCTTCGCGAGTGCAGGGGAAATTTGTGAAATTTACGCTGGGACCGTTCGAGTTACGGCAGCCTGAAAAGAAGAGACAGTGTTATGAGATAGTCTTCCTAAACGCGCAGCTCCAACGTCATTAAGATGAAGTCCATCTCCGAGGAACTATATATATATATATATATATATTATTTTCTTTAGTTTTAGGGGAAGATACCAAGAATAGGCAATGCCTATTCTCGGTATCTTCCCCTAAAACTAAAGAACATAATCGACCCTGTCATTCAACGTAACAGCTGCAAAAAACTTCACTTTTTTCTACGTGAAGGTCAAAATATGATAATAAAAACCCACCTAATAGATAGAGTTCACTTCCACAACAGTTTCGATGCACACTGGCATCCTCTTCGGGTGTCTACAGAAAAATGAATGAACCAAAAACAAGAGGGAAAACAGTCCAGGGACCATTAAGAAATTCGCACCTAGGTTAGATCCCGTTCTCCCCACACTGGAAGGGCATTTTTTTTTTTAAATTAAAGGGAGCCGCTTATAAGTAAATTCGCACAAATTTAAAACTATCTTCTTGTTCTATACATATAGATTCTATTATTTTTTTACATAATTATTACATTTATTATTAAATTTATTACATTTAATATTGCATTATTATTTATTACAGAAATTATAAATTTATTATTACATTGATTATTACATTGTTGTTTATTATACAGAAATTATAAACCGAACGGTGAACGGGTGAACGGGTTCTAACCTAAGTGTGAATTTCTTAAATGTCTCTGGATTGTTTCCTTACTCGCTTTTGGTTCATTTGGTTTTTTTTTTTTCGGTAAAATGTAAATGGAATGATAAACGTAAATGTAAATGTAATAATGGAAGTAATAATTGTGGAAATAAATATAAATGCAATCAAAGTAATAATAAAGGTAATAAAATGAATGTAATAATTAGTGTAAAGGTAATAATAATAAATGTTAAAAAACGTAAATGCAATAATAAATACAGTAATTATGTCAAAATAATAGAATCTGTATGTATAGAACAAGGAGATAGTTTTAATTTGTGCGATTGTACTTATAAGCGGGACCCTTTAATAAAAAAAATGCCCTTTGGGGTCGGGGGAACGGGATCTAGCCTAGGTGCGAATTTCTTAATAGTCTCTGGATTGTTTCCTTCTCGCTTTTTTCATTCGTTTTTCGGTTTATAATTTCTGTATAATAAACAACAATGTAATAATCAATGTAATAATAAATTTATAATTTCTGTAATAAATAATAATGCAATATTAAATGTAAAAATTTAATAATAAATGTAATAATTATGTACAAAAATAATAGAATCTGTATGTATAGAAGAAGATAGTTTTAAATTTGTGCGAATTTATTTATAAGCGGGTCCCTTTAATTTAAAAAAAAAAAAAAATGCCCTTCCAGTGTGGGGAGAACGGGATCTAACCTAGGTGCGAACTTCTTAATGGTCCCTGGACTATTTTTCCTTTTGTTTTTGGGTCATTCGTTTTTCTGTATCCACCCGAAGAGGATGCCAGTGGGCATCGACAGTGTTGTGGAGGTAAACTCTGTCTATTAGAGTGGGTTTTTATTATCATAAAGTAACAGCTACTTCACTCACCCTGAGAATCTGCTCCTAGTTATGATTGGAGACGAAACAAGTCATATCAGGTGGGTATCGTATTCTTCTTATCGTATATCTGTTTCAATAATAAGATATAATATAAATGATATAAGAACGCTGTTTTAATTTTTTGCTTTTAAATGATTAATTAAGCTTCTTTGAGGGGATATAGCACATAAAAAAACCACAAAAAATTTCATAATGGGGGGATTCCCCCCTTAATAGGGTTATTAATAAACATTATTTTTTTATATTTCAGGACACTGGCGTTCCGGAAAATCCTCTTGGTCAGGGACATGGGCATGAAGGAGCCGTTAGCCACTGGAGTGAGACGCATCAAACTAGCACTACTCAATTTCAATGCCACAGAGTACTTTGAAATGATAGACTGGAAGAACGAAAGATTTGAGCCACCTATTACGAGGAATATTTCACGAGAAGATATCGCGCGGTATATAGAGAATCCTCTTCAGTTTGATATGGAAAGACTTATTTATCCATGTCACAGCCAGGCAGTCGAACGAGTTGTCCGCCTCGTGACGGAAGTGTCTAATGCTGTCGCCGGCGTCACTGAACGAGACGGGTGAATCAGAGCTCGAATCGAATCCCGAGATCAAATGCCCTGCTTCAACAACAAAAATCAATACAAAACCCCAAAATAAGATAAAAAAGTTTTTAACCATTTAAAATTACAGTGAGTACTTTATATTTTCACTTTAATTTGTTACATGTATCTTTAAAAATTCATTTCTTTAGCTAATTTTCTGAAGCTTTGTGCTCAGTGTGCACATTTGAAATATAACCATATCCTCAAATGATTTTAATGTAGGCCTTATTATCGTAGTACGTGTCTTTGCTGCACGGAGGCGTTTTGAAATTTAATTTTAAAAACTGAAAATAAAAATGGCGAAATTTTAGTAATTTTGCCAATATTTAAAAAACTTTGAGTTCAGTGTGCAGAATTTAATTATAACCGTACGATTAAAAAAATTTCGTACAGTACGTTTCACATAAATACGCAAATTTCCCGACCCCAAGCATTTTGAAATTCAAAAAAAAAATAATTTTCAATCCACCCTAATAACTACTATATCAATGTAATACTTGTCTGGCAGCTTACTTGTAAGATCCATTTGAACAAAGATTACTATTACAGGGAAGTTGCAAAATTTCTAAATTATTAAAGAGGTGATCCGGCCAACTGTAGCAATTATTGTTCTCTAAAGTATTACATACGTTGGTAAAATTCATTTCATCAACATAAACCATGGTCCACCATTACAGACTGCCATACTCACTCAAAACATCATGTATCTGTAAACCTGTAAAGTACATAACTAACAAATGCAGTAATCTATAACCACTAATTTCTAGATCTTCTTCCGCAGCTTATTATCCCATCTTTACATGGGGTCGCTGTTTTTGGTTCGTCTTCTCCACTCTCCTCTGTCGTATACCGCGTCCTCCTCCAAGTCCTTCTCCCTGATGTCCGCCACCACACAGTCCCTCCATCTCGTCTTCGGTCTTCCTCTTCTTCTCCGTCCCGGCAACTCCATCTTCAGCACTCTGCGCCCCACATGCTCCTCCTCTTTTCTCCTGACGTGTCCATACCACCTCAGCCTGGCCTCCTGCACCTTCTTAGATGCTTCCGCCACCTTCACTGTTCCCCTTATATGCTCATTTCTGACCCTATCCCTCCTCGTCACTCCACACATCCATCTCAACATCTTCATTACAGCCACATCGATTTTTCTTTCATTGCTCTTCTTCATCGACACAGTCTCCATTCCATACAACATTGCCGGCCTCACCACTGTTTTGAATACCTTTCCCTTCAGTTTCACTGGGACCCTCTTATCACAGAGCACCCCTGATACGTCTCTCCAGTTCTTCCACCCCGACTGTATTCTACAGTTTATCTCTCTCTCTGCTCCCCCCTCTGCATCCACTAATTTCTAGATGTTCAACAGAAATACCATCAATTAACAAGATTTCTCCAAACTAATAAACTTATTTCTTGACTGCCTGTAATTTTCCAAATTACTTTTTAAGGACCTTTACACACTTTTTCATTGTTTCCTGTACAGTATTATTGCTCTGGGTTAAAAACTATCTAATATCTTTTTTTCATGAGTGATTTCTTTATAGAATTGCTTTTCAGTTCATTTATTTCATCTGAAACAAACTAACCAGTTTGTTATAAATTTACATCTGTAACATGGAAAGATGTAAGAAAGATCTAAAAATTCTCAAAGGTATGACAATTTCCAGGAGTTAAGTTCTGAAAGTACTACATAACTAAAGAGCCATGAGATGGGTCTATATATTAAAAGCACAAAATTCAGAGCATGAAACAGCTATTTGATGAACCCATGCCGTAGAGGGTTCACCTTATATTTTCAACTCACTTCTACAAATTCAGTACTGTACCACATTAAGATAGGTTCAAATACTGTACTGACAATATAGTTTTTTTTTTGGTAGAACTTTAACATTTCAAAAGATTCACTGATGATTATCTGTCATTTTTTTAAAGTGTAAATAGTTAATTCCTGAAAGGCTCTTTCTCATATTATCACTAATCCATCAATACCATTCTATTTTCCACATTAAGGGGTCACTCAAAAACCACGTGTTCCTTTTTGGGTGGTTTTCAAACCCGTCCTCCCCCCTTGTGGTCATTTGTGGCCAATGATTTAAGCCCCCATCCAAAACCACGTGGTCTTCTGATGTCATCCCCACCCCTTCTTAATCTTATGTAAAATGTAAGGTGCCATATTAGATTTCTTATATTATTGAGGGGTAATGAGGTAAATGAACAATTAAAAGTCATATCTTCTAAATAAACTGTATTAATTGTTTGTTTCTTTAATTGAAAATAATATCTTGACGAATATATTATATTATAAACAGGCTATTTTATGTTTAGTATTGGCTACGTGGTTAAACGTCAAGACCCCCATCCCCCATGTGGCGCTTGGTGGTCAAATAAGGAACTCCCTCCCCCCCTTTAAGGACCACGTGGTTTTTGAATGGCCCCTAAGAAGACAGTTTCACTGTTGTCATCTGTGGAACATACATCTGTAACAGTAAGACCCTATTCCATGAATAGGGGGCTACTAATGGGACGGACAAATCATCAAAAGCTCTGAATCCAACACAAGAGCCTGTAAATATATTTTATAATAAATAAGTTTACAAAATCTTCATTTCCAGAATTTACCTTCCATCTCTTTCATTCACGAAAGCACCTAACTTAAAAATAGCTAAGATTCCACTGTTCACGAAACATAAAGCAAGTCATTCCAAAAATATGGTATTATGGGTAAAGTAATTTTCGGGATACCAGTCTACAAATCTGTTTACTACTCTCCCCAAGTGGGGCTCTATCAAAGTTATTCAAGTCAAAAGCTATATTTTACGATAAAAATCTGCAAAATATCATTTCAAGTTGGTTAGTTATTAATAAACTGGTCATTAATTAACGGTTTGAGTTCAGGAAATTATTTACAAAGTACATAAATAATTAATTAAACATACTGTATTCTTGTATTATGAATACAAGAAAAGCCTATAAATATTTTAGCATGATTGGTTGTATGGAAAAACTATACGCGCTCACAACATGGTATCATATGTGGTACCTTTATTTCATAATTCAATATAAATTATTAATTAATTGAATTAAATATCTATACAAAATTGCCTCGGGATTGGCGACAAAGTCTATTGGGAATTAAATAATTGCCATACGTACAAAGAACTTGTACGTATGAATCGAGCCTCACATAGCAACAAGAAAACCCAATTTATTGTCAGAGCTGGGCAGTATTTAAATACATTTGTATTTAAATACGTATTTAAATACATTTGTGTATTTAGAACTGTATTTATAAATACATTGTTTTTCATGTATTTAAATACAGTATTTAAATACTTTAATGAGTATTTAAATACAATGTATTTAAATACTCAAAATATAAAAATGTAAATACTTTTACTGGTTTAATACACGTTCTGTACTAGCACAGTACGACGCGTCGACAGTGTAGTACAGCATGGTTCATGTTTCAACGTGTCAGTTCAATCCGTTGTGTGCCACTCTTAGTCGAAAGCGGTTGATTTCTTTATCGTGTGCGTGTCATGGCTTAGTGAATTAGTGAATGCATATGTTAAAATTTGTATGTATTTAAAATGTATTTACAAATGTATTTAAATACAATTGATGTATTTTGTATTTAGTATCTAAATACATTCGTAAAATGTATTTAGTATTTAGTATTTAAATACATTTCTCCCATGTATTTAGTATTTAGTATTTAAATACATTCAATGTATTTATTGCCCAGCTCTGTTTATTGTTTAGTCTACCACAGAGAAGTAGACCAAACAAAATTTTGCCAGATCGGCAAATAATGAAAATACAACGCGAAGGAACGGCTCTCGGGGCTGTTTAAGGTACAGCGAACGCTTTAAACAGGGAGGATGTGCTTTTGTCTTCCCTAAAGTTGTGAGTGAATTCCTTATAATAAACTTAATACTCATAAAAGGATAGGCCTATGCCTTAAAGTGTTTATATTGTGACTGCCTATATTTATTACAAGAAGTTAACTCATCACGTAACTCCATCGTGGCGGCCCTACACCGAAAAAGATCGTAACGCCCTACATCGAAGCAAACTAAGACCCAGCAAAAATAAGGTGGGACAATTTCTTTTCGTTCACATATAGGCATCTAAAATCCCGACGCTAAAATTACCATAAACAATTAAATATAAAGAGGTCCTTTAAAGACCTACATATTCATAACTCTCTAACGAAAAAACATAGGGCTTTTGTCGTTTAACTCTCCACTGAAATCTGCTGGAAATTTCCAACGGATGAGGGTATCAGGCAATCAACCCATAGCCCTATATAGTTTTTTCAAATGGTGGCCCGTGTGGGGAACTGACCCCTCTAAAATTTACACTAACAACACACAGGCTAGGCTTAGCTCATTAGGCCTAACCCCAATTTCAACTGTAACCCCACTATAGTTTTTTTCATATGGTGGCCTATGCAACTGGGAACCGATCCCTTTACCTTTACACTAACCGAAGACAAAGGCGTGTTCATTTAACAGGCATAACTTATTCTAGGTCCTAAAAAATAGGCCCACAACATTAAGCCTATTTAATAGGTCTTACTCTTCAAACTCAAAACAAAGCCTTGTTGATTTAACAGGCTTAACTCATTTAAAGTCCTATAAAATAATAGGCCCAAACATAAGCCTACTTGGTAGGCCCACGCATAGGCCTATTTAGTAGGCCCATCTAACTTTACCTTGCATAAAAGGCCTACCTCTTAAAGTAGGCCTTACTCTTTACACTCAAGGCCTATCCTAACTAAAAACACTAAATTTATAATTCAACCTGTGGTGTTGGTTATAAAATTTATTTCAGCAATTTAACTTATTCATAAGACTTATTAACATCACAAAATTCGACTCAGAACTGTAACATCACAAAGACCTAAAGCAATTGCACGAATTCAAACCTACACCCACCTAACACATATTCGTAACCACATTCAAAGTCCTATTTAACATATAGGCACAACCTATTCTAAGTCCTATTTGACATATAGGCACAACCTATTCTAAGTCCTATTTGACATATAGGCACAACCTATTCTAAGTCCTATTTGACATATAGGCATAAAACAGACAAGGCTTGATATAAGGGTCTCAAATGCAACGTTTGAGGATCTTTACTGAACCAAATTGGTTAACCTAACACAAAACCCCAAAATAAAACCCTATAACAAAATACACATTTATACACATTCGTACGGTACAGTATATAAATATATACATACGACTCCAAACATCCGATTCTTCTTTTAAAGGAAGAATCACAACAGATTTCATCAACAGACACATACATTCCTTGCAAACAGATTGGATTCCTTCAAAACCCCAAACCTTCCAGACCTACCTGTAGGATACACAACATTTACTCATTCATAACTACGGGTATTGACTTCATTGGAGTGGTGAATCCAAGTTTTAAAGACCAACTGGATTCGGAGGAATGCAACACACACACACACACACACACACACACTACTCTTTCCATGTGTCTTAAACACACCAACCTGTCTAAACATAACCAAGGATCGGAGAGTAAAAGCTTTTATTGCTGCGCTCTGATTCTGTGCACATAATTTTGTGCCAAAAATTATATGGTTAGACAGTGACACATACAAACAAACTACTCTACTCTAAAGGGTTTTATGGCTACTTTGGCCATAGCCCAAACTACGGTACTATTTTAAAGGGCCTTGGCCTACCTTGGCCATAGCCCAACAAATCATCAAAGGGCCTTGGCCTACCTTGGCCACAGCCCAACAAATCATCAAAGGGCCTTGGCCTACCTTGGCCATAGCCCAACAAATTCATCAAACGTCTGATGGCCTACCCTTGGCCATAGCCCAACAAATCACCAAAGGGCCTTGGCCTACCTTGGCCATAGCCCAACAAATCATCAAAGGGCCTTGGCCTACTTTGGCCATAGCCCAACAAATCATCAAAGGGCCTTGGCCTACCTTGGCCATTGCCCAACAAATTCATCAAAGGGCTGATGGCCTACCCTTGGCCAAAGCCCAGCAAATTCATCAAAGGGCTGATGGCCTACCTTGGCCATAGCCCAACAAATTCATCAAATGGCTGATGGCCTACCTTGGCCATAGCCCAACAAATTCATCAAAAGGGCTGATGGCCTACCTTGGCCATAGCCCAACAAATTCATCAAAAGGGCTGATGGCCTCCCTTGGCCATAGCCCAACCTATTCAACAAGGGTCTTGTGGCCTCCCTTGGCCATAGCCCAAACAACAGGGGTCTTGTGGCCTCCCTTGGCCAGAGACCAAACAACAGGTGTCTTGTGGCCTCCCTTGGCCAGAGACCAAACAACAAGGGTCTTGTGGCCTCCCTTGGCCATAGGCCAAACAACACAAAAACAGTACAGGATTCAAAGCCCCAAGCCCTCCAGATCTACCTGTGAAGGAGTAACATTTACACCACTATAACTACGGGTATTGACTAGTCTGAAGTGGTAGGAGGTTTGAATACAGTACAAACTCTTTTAACCAAACACCACAGAGACAATCAATACTATGTGGAGCTGCCTTGGAAAACACCTTGTCCAGAAATAATGGACAATTTGAAAGTAGCTAAGGCACATCTGTATAAAAATTACAGAAAACTTAAAAATGACAATCTTTTAGAACAATACAACAACATATTCAAAGAACAAATAGAAAGGGGCTTCATTGAAGAAGTTACTGATGAACCCTTTAAAAAACGAGGTTGTCATTATTTAACACACAGGGGAGTTTACAGAGAAGACTCATCCTCAACTAAACTAAGAGTAGTATACAACTGTAGTTTAAAAGACACAAATTCTGTTAGTTTAAATGATTGTCTCATCGAAGGCCCAAACCTTGTCTCAGATCTTGTAAAAATTCTCCTTTGCTTCCGTTTAGACAATTATGCAGTACAAGTGACATAGAAAAAGCATTCCTCTGTATAAATTTGAAGCTTGAGTATGATAAAAATCATCTCAGGTTTTTGTGGTTTAATGATCCACATGACTTTAACAAAGGTTTCAAAACCTACAGATTTAAAGTAATTATTTTCGGAGCAAATTGCTCTCCAAGCAAGTATTCTTGCTTTAACAATTAACCCTTTACTGGCCAAATATTTTGTAGGGTTAAGTTATGAATGCGTGTATTTGAAAGGTTAAAAATTTGTCCTTTTGGGCAGTAAAGGGTTAAAAACCACCTAAACTTATTTCAAGAGGACTTAACAGTTCAGTTTTTAAAACAAAATTTTTATGTGGATAACCTCATTGGTTCCACTGTAACTGAAGAGGAATTGCTTGAAATTTACCAAATGTCACAACCCATAATGAAGCAAGGAAATTTTGGACTAAGAGAGTGGGTTTCTAATTCTCCTAAATTAAATGAACAAATAACAAAAGACAACAATGGGAACATTGAACCAAACAATTACACAAAAACACTTGGAATGCTTTGGTTTTTAAAACAGAATTCCGAACACGATGACACTCTTTGCACAAAGAGTTATAACTTAAATCCAAATGCCAATACAAAAAGACAAGTGCTTTCAGAATCATCCAAAATTTTTGACCCTATTGAACTATATTTACCAGCAACCATAAGATCCAGAATCCTTTTGCAAGACTTATGGAAAAAGAAAATTGATTGGGATGAACCACTTTCAGTGGAAGACCAACTTCATTGGAAAAACTTAGCCGCAGACTTAAACAAAGTTCAAGACATCTACGTACCAAGATGTGCTGGCTACAGATTGAAATCTCAAACACTACACATTTTTACAGATGCCAGCACACAAGCTTATGGGTGTTGTGCCTATTTAACAAGTGAAAATGAAAGTAACTTGGTTTATTCAAAGGCAAAAGTGGCACCCTTAAACCAAAAGAAAACTACCACAACTTGAATTATTAGCTGTCTCATTGGGAGTTAAAACAGCAGACTTTCTCTCACAAGTGTATAAAGAAGTAAACATAACGGATATTTACTTATGGATAGACAGTCAAATTTGTCTAACTTGGGTGACCAACACAGATACAACTTCTTGCAAAAATATATTTGTGAAAAACAGACTAACAGAAATCAAAACTGCAAACACATCCCTTGGTATCAAATTTAGGTACATAAAAACAAAAGAGAATCCTGCAGACATTTTGACAAGAGGACTCTCTTACAAACTGTTGAAAACAAATAAAATCTGGTATGAAGGGCCTGAATGGCTAACATGTGAGGATCTTTGGCCAGCCAAAGTAGTTAACCTCACACTCAACTCTATAACAACTGAAAAGATCACTGAGGACAAACCTGTATTTGACTATAAACATTATTCAGACCTCAACAAACTCTTGAGAATTACAGTCTATTGCTGCAAGTTTGTCAATAGCTACCTTCTCAAACACTGTCCTCAAAAGGCCTTTTCTAACTTATCGGAAACTGCAACAAAACACTGGCTCAAACAGATACAAGCTTCAGAATTTGACAAGGAGTTGAAGTATCTTAGGTCCAGTAACACATTAAACAAAGGAATTCCTTCACTTGTCATGGATCTAAATCTGTACCTGGATACAGAGGATCTGATAAGGTGTAAAGGAAGGCTTGACAAGTCAACTTTGACTTACAACTCTAAGCACCCAATTCTTCTTCCGAGGAGGAATCACTTCACAAATCTCATCATCAGGGATACCCACAACAAAATACACCACATGGGGGTCCCACAAACCCTGACGGAGCTGAGAAAAACTTACTGGCTACCAAAGGGTAGAACTGAAACAAAGAAAATTTTAAACACATGCATTCCTTGTAAACGTATCCATTCACGACCCTTTAAGACCCCAAGCCCTCCAGACCTACCTGTGGAAAGAGTAACATTTACTCGGCCATTTGAAACCACGGGTATTGACTACACTGGAGCGGTAAATGTGAGTTTTGGAAACAAAATGGATTCAAAGGAATACAAAGTGTACATTGTACTCTTCACCTGTGCTGCCACACGTGTCATATGTCTAGACATAGTAGAAGATCTGACAGCAGAAGCTTTTATTGCTGCTTTCAGACGATTTTGTGCACACGATTCTGTACCCAAAACTATATGGTCAGACAATGCCACATACTTCAAATCTGGTGAAAGAATTATTCATCAGATTTGTGACAGTGAAACAGTACAAACTCATTTAATCAAACACAATATAACCTGGAAGTACATTCCTGTTAATACACCATGGTATGGTTCCATTTGGGAAAGAAACATACAGACTGTAAAGAACTGTCTTAAAAAGACTATTGGGACCAAACATTAACTTTTTGAACTCATGACTATTCTGTCAGAAATTGAAAATGTTGTCAACAACAGACCATTAACTTATGTGGGAGATGGTATTAATGAGCCAGAACCTCTCACACCAAACCACCTAATTAAGGGAGAAACAGTAAACATGTTACCAGAATCTGAACATAACAGTACAGAGGATCCAGATTGGGTAATAGGACACAAAGAACTCAACACAAAATACCAACATTTGACACAAATCAAAACTCAATTTATAACAAAATGGAGAGAAGAATACTTAATAAGTCTTAGAGAAAGACATAAACAATTAACAAAACAAAATTGGAATGATTCAGTCAAAATTGGGGACATTGTGTTGATACATGACAAGACACCAAGACAACATTGGTCAATGGGAAAAGTCTTGGAACTCAAAACTGGTGAAGACGAAGTTACTAGGGTTGTAAAACTGAAAACAGCAACTGGTGAAACCACCAGAGATATCACATTACTATATCCTTTGGAGTGTGGGGCTAAATTAGAACCATTACCCCAAAGGATGGATCAGGATATTATTGGGGAGGAATCTCTCAATGTACCTGATGTAACTCAGACTAAACCAGACAGGCCTCAAGAAAGACTGCTTTGAAAGCCAGAAAACTTTTACAAGAAAAAATTAAGACTGGTGACTTATAAACCTTACACAAATTGAGCAAAGTTAAAATATTTAATAACTTTACTCCATAAATTTCCTATACCTAAAGGGAGTCAAACTGATTGACATAACTTTAACTAAACTTGAGAAGTTGGCCTCTTGAACTTTTATATTTAAATAGATCTTGAGTAACCTCTGTCTTCCTAAATTTCTACTTCATTCTTTTAATTCATTTTTTTACATGTTTTACACAGTTTGTCAAAAAATTTGATCTATAGCATACAAATTTTTCTCCGGCCCCCCCCCCCCAATATATGGAAAAACTATACGCGCTCACAACATGGTATCATATGTGGTACCCTTATTTCATAATTCAATATAAATTATTAATTAATTGAATTAAATATCTATACAAAATTGCCTCGGGATTGGCGACAAAGCCTATTGGGAATGAAATAATTGCCATACGTACAAAGAACTTGTACGTATGAATCGAGCCTCACATAGCAACAAGAAAACCCAATTTATTGTTTAGTCTACCCCAGAGAAGTAGACCAAACAAAATTTTGCCAGATCGGCAAATAATGAGAATACAAAGCGAAGGAACGGCTCTCGGGGCTGTTTAAGGTACAGCGAACGCTTTTAAACAGGGAGGATGTGCTTTTGTCTTCCCTAAAGTTGTGAGTGAATTCCTTATAATAAACTTAATACTCATAAAAGGATAGGCCTATGCCTTAAAGTGTTTATATTGTGACTGCCTATATTTATTACAAGAAGTTAACTCATCACGTAACTCCATCGTGGCGGCCCTACACCGAAAAAGATCGTAACGCCCTACATCGAAGCAAACTAAGACCCAGCAAAAATAAGGTGGAACAATTTCTTTTCGTTCACATATAGGCATCTAAAATCCCGACGCTAAAATTACCATAAACAATTAAATATAAAGAGGTCCTTTAAAGACCTACATATTCATAACTCTCTAACGAAAAAACATAGGGCTTTTGTCGTTTAACTCTCCACTGAAATCTGCTGGAAATTTCCAACGGATGAGGGTATCAAGCAATCAACCCATAGCCCTATATAGTTTTTTCAAAGGTTGAAAATAAATCAGTTTTCCCTGATAGAATAAAATTATTTTTACTAAAATTAAGTTAATAAGTTTTCTTTCTATTTTTAATAAAAAATATTTATTAAAAATTCTTCTTTTGTATTAAATCTTTGTTAGCATTTTCAATTCGACTACAGCGAATCACGATTCTCAACGTAAAGCATCCTTAAGATCAAGTATTTTGTCATATCCCTTAAATAATAATTTAGTTATACAAAATTTGTTTAATAGCAATTACGTTAATGAAGATAACAAAGAAAAAACGCATTGAGCATTCCAAATTATCCCAATGATGTAGAACTTTGTATTAAACTAGTGACGCCTCGGTGGTGTAGTGGTTAACAGCGTCGCTGACTACGAATCCATCGGCCCCGGGTTCGAGACCCGGTGACTGCAGCCGGCGCGCAGCAAAACCCAGCTGTTCATCCTTCCACACAATAAAGAAAGTAGTTGGTAGATAAATGGGTACCCTGGGTGGCCTAGACGTTGGGCTGCTAGTGGGGCGTGGTTCGGATTCCACGTTAAACTGTAGATCTAAGATGGAGTGAAAAGCTTGACATTCGTCAGAATGAACAATTCGGACGGAAGCTAACCAAAGGACTCTTCAAGTTCGGTATTTGGGTTTGAAACACGAGACTGTTTTATCAGAGCTAGAATGATTTCACTTAGTCTAATGCCAGACGTAGAAACTAAAAAGGATTTTGCAAAAAGTTTGCCTTCTTAATTCGAATAGTTAAGATGGTTTTTTGCAGTTACCATTTGTGTACTCATTTGCTCTGTGTTTCTATACTCTATATGTACAGTATTTAATAAAAGAAATTTGAAAAAATGTTATTTTTCTTTACTTGTTTCTTTATATTTCTTGCAACAAAACATTAAAGTCTAGAATATCATTAATCCAGAAAAGAAAAAGTGAGAAGAAATTCATTAAATAACCTGAAACTTATTTACAGAAGATATATTTTTAAGTTTTGTGTGGGTTATATCAATTTGTTTCCCTCACAACATGGCCAAGAATCAGTTATAAACCACCGTAAACCCAGTTACGACACTCGTTTCATATTTTGGCAAAATTGGAGCTGTTCAAGATACTGTAGAATATTATTTCAGTTTTCTTTGTGTTTCCTAGTTAAAACCACAATATAATTTCAGTGTGCCTGAAGGGAAAGAAAACTTGTCTGGTTTCACTTCGCCCTATATAGAGTTTTATCTTTATTTAAACGGTCATGGCCTAAGGAGACAGGGCTAGAGAGAGGGCTGGATTAGATCCAGACTTAGTCTGATATATATAAAAATGGTCCTATAGGACTGTTTTCTTAGGCACTAACTCCACTTGACCATACTACTTTCTGTAACCCTGAACTATGTAGATGCTTTGTTTGTAAGCTTCTGCTTAGTGCTAGCATCGCCTAAACTTGTACTACTAAAATGCGCCTCGGTGATGTAGTGGTTAGCGTCACTGATTACGAATCCATCGGCTTCGGGATCGAGACCCGGTGACGGCAGGCGGGGCGCAGTGAAACCCAGCTGTTCATCCTTCCACACAATAAAATATTTGGTTGGTAGATAAATGGGTACCTTAGGTAGCCCAATGGTTGAAAAGCAAGGCTGCTAGTGGGGGGTGGTTCGGATTCCACGTTAAACAAGCTTGACCTTCGTCAGAACGAACAATTCTAGTGGCCAAGGGCAAATACCGCTAAACCGCACCTCCCAGAGAAGAAGAAGAGAACCAAAATCAAGGTCTAGGATTTTGAGATGCCAAGACACTCTGCGTTTGAAAGATGGGAGGTTATGGACAGGAGGAAAGATTGATTGAGGAGGATTGTTCCAGAGTTGACCAGGTAAGTAGATAAAAGACAGAAAATACCGATTAACCCTTGAATTAGATAGTTGGACAGAAAAGGAATGAGAAAGTGTAGAAAGACTGGTACTGCCTGCTCTCTTTAAAGGAGGTGGCATGCAGTTGGAGTTCAGAACAGCAATATCCGTTATGATTGCGATAGCGATCAGAAGCATTCTCAATACAGTGGCGAACAAAACCCCTGTACTGAGTGGGGGTGAAGAAACTGCGGAGGCGGTACAGCACAACTAACCTCTTCGAAGCTGTTTTAGAAAGAGAGTATAAGGGGTTCCAAAAAACCTTAGCCCCCCCCCATTTCCAGCTTACATGTTTACTTATATCGAAATAGTTTTTAGTGATTATAAAAATATATAAAATTCTTTATTTATTGCAGGTATTAAAATTACTCTACCTGATAAAGTGATAATATAATGGCTTCTCAATTAATTGGTGATTCGGAGAGGCAACGTGTGTGTGATAGATCGCATACGAGCAATAACATTTCCGGAAGCTCGTGATGCTGGAGCCACCTTTATAACACGTTCATGGGTTGCCAAAAAGTTGCGAAGAGGTGAGGACTTCGTCAAAAGAAATTGGAAAAAATCTTTGGATGAATGTGGAATGGATACAACCAAATCTCGGCGCCCAAATTTTCCACTCTCTCAGGAAACAAAGGACATCATTGAAAGCGGTATACGTAAGCGGAAAAACAACTGTGCTAAACTTTCTAGGGAGATCGAAGTGTTGAGAGGAAAGATCGTTAGTGGTGAGATCATTCGACTGTACCGTCATAGGCAAGGTTTAAAGCCTTGGCATGAACTTCCAAAGCCAAGAAAAACTCAACTTAACGTCGATGACAGAATGTGGTTTGCCCATTATCTTGAAGATTGGGATGTGGATGATTTCATGCATTTAGCTGTCTCCGATGAATTTTTTGTTTACGTAACACGTCGGCCTAACTACCAAAATGATCGAGTGTGGGCCACAATACCAGATGAAATCGATGACAATGAACATTATCACGAATTATTAAAAAGTGCAGACTGTGTTGGTGTATTTGTTTTGTTCACTGCAAAGAAGCTCATGTGGGTGCTGAAGCCAAATGGTCAGAGTTGGGATGGACAGTATTTTCGTGATATTATTCTATCCCAGCATGTCATTCCTTTTCTAAGAAACTCAAACAATGTTATGGATGTCGATCAGGCCACACTTCTGCACGATAAGGCCCCCTGCTTTAACGCATTAGCCACTCAACAGTTGTTGCGGAACCATGAGATCGATTTCTTTGGAAATGAAGAATGGCCAGGAAATTCTCCTGACCTGAACTTCTGTGAACACATTGGATCAGTTATAAAGGACAAGGTTGAATGTCTCTTGTTTCAAGAACCTGCAGCAAATCGATTATCGAAGGATACAATGACGCAACACATTGAAACTATTTTAGCAAATTTGCGTAACGATCAAGATCTATTCACATCACTTTTGGCAAGCTACCCAAAGCGAATTCAGGCTGTCTTGGAAGCCAATGGCGGAAACACCAAGTTTTAATTGTTTCTCATTAAATGCAGGATTAAATTCTCTTTTGTAAGGTATGTTTAGTTTTACTGTACCTCTAATGGTTTAGGGCATGGGCGGGGGGCTAAGGTTTATTGGAGCCCGTATGTGATCTTTCCAGGAAAGATCACGACAAAAGAAAACGTCAAGAATGTTAACAGAAGAGGAAGGATCCAGTTTTGTGTTGTTGAAGTTAAGGGGATAGTTGTGTAGAAGATTGAGACGAAGAGTATATATATAAGTGTATATATATTAGTGGTGGATCGAATATCCGCATCCGCATCCGCATCATTTTTAACATCCGCATCCGCACTTCTGACTCTGGATGTTATGCAGCTATTACCTCTAATAAATTATGCAATTTACAATTAAATTAGCTTATAAAGTAGCTTATAAGGGCCAGTCAAGCATATTTCATGTAAAGTATTAATTATTTTATTAATGAACAAACAAATAGAAGATTGAGACGAGTAGACAGATGGAAGAACTGAGTTTTTGAGGCATTGAAAGCCGCAAGGTTTTCTCTGCCCCAATCAGATATGGCAGAAAGATCAGAGGTCAGGTGTTCCACAGCCGTACTACGCGAATCATGGAGTGACTGCTGTGAGGGACGTTTTGGAAAGCGGGTGAAGTGAAGAGTATATATATAAGTGTATATATATTAGTGGTGGATCGAATATCCGCATCCGCATCCGCATCATTTTTAACATCCGCATCCGCACTTCTGACTCTGGATGTTATGCAGCTATTACCTCTAATAAATTATGCAATTTACAATTAAATTAGCTTATAAAGTAGCTTATAAGGGCCAGTCAAGCATATTTCATGTAAAGTATTAATTATTTTATTAATGAACAAACAAATATATAAACCTCAAAATATAAATACTTGGTAACAAAAGAAATTGAATGAAACTTGTTTCATTGAAATTTCTGTGGCTGAAACTCTTGAGAACGTTATTATTTTTATCAAATGAAAACATTAATATTAATTTTAATTCTTATGCATTGCCTGCCATAATAGTAATATCACGAAATTTGAAAAATTGTCATATATTCATAATTTCATATTATATTGATAGATTAACTAAATATCCGCATCCGCGGATGTTGAAACTAAAAATACGCGTCCGCATCCGCAATATACTGTATATACGTGTGTATGTGTGTAAAAATGAACAATGAATAATTCCTATAGTCTTATATTCATTCGTATAATTCTTACATAATTTGTATATTTATGTAAATCCTTATATTCATATAATACTTATATTTGTATACATTTCTATTCATTATTCATTTTTACATAGAGACCAAACTCGCGTAACGCTGACACGAAATTTGGATAAATTTTTGATTTGCTTTCTATTTTATAATTGGTGAATTATTTCTTTTTGAACTACTTAATCATTTTTTTAGATGTAGCTTAACAATGTAATCGTGTTAATTCCTTGTACACATTCTCTTCGTTGTAAAAGATGAAGTCATGTCCTGCTTAACTTTTAATTTTGAATCTTAAGCATTAAATTTTTACACATGTGCATGTTTGTCTGTAATTCGTGATGGGAAGGCATATTTCAATTTCTATTTTTAGTTAACTCGGCAGATCATGATAACATCAGATCTGTCAATATGCGGTTTAAAATAAAAATATGGCTTCCTCTTGCTTAGCAGTCTAGACCTTGCTACAGCTAAAATATTTGTTTTGTCTTTAAATAATTTGCAAAGTAAATCAGCCTATTGAGAATAAAAAAAAACAGACCAACATTAAATAATAATGATGTCAGAAAAAAGTTCTGTATATAAACCCATAAAATTTCACCAATGTTCATTCTGAATTGGCTGATCTAACTTAGAGGCTGAGCATCACTTGTAACATTTTAGCAGTAAAATTACAGTAAGAAAAATATATTTGTCTTCTCCTTCGAGCCTTGCTCTCTTCAGAGAACTTAGTCTTAAATAGAGAAAAATAATCCCCGATACGTTACAAGAAGAATCGGGGAACTTTCAAAGAATTTAGTAAGCTCCACAGAATCTTCCGATCCACAACAAGAAGAAATCGGAGAGTAGTATAGAAGAAACTGCTGCGATTCCCTATACGGTACCAGCTACTCCAGAGTAACAAATCCGTTGCTGCCACCTAACAAGAACCCCCGTCAACTTCGAACCGCCCAAGGCCATAGACGGTTGGTTTAACAACTGGTGACCTCTGCAACCAGGATTCTTCCAGTCTTTCTGACCCTGGAACTAGAACCAACATTCAGTTGACCGGCGTATCACAACTTTCAGTTCTTCACATGCATCATTCGACCGGTGTGTCACGACTCCAAGTTCTCCACGCCCATTCTTCGTCCAGGAACAAGTGGCCAGCAAGCACGTCTTCAAGGATTTCGCCGTAGGAATCTAGTTAAGTACAGACCCTTTTTTCAAATTAATTACTAAACATTTGAGAAGTCAGTATAATTAACAGTTAATAATTAGTATCAAGCCAGAATCAACACAAAATACAGTGAACACTCCATACACCAGTGATACATTTATTTTTATTGAAACCGAGTTATTTCCACTACTATAATTAGCATAGAATAATTTTATTTAATGTACCAATTATAATATTACCGTACGAAGCTTCACGTACATTCGAGTGAAATTTTGTTTACATTTTATTATTATTTTGTTTACAATTTTTTTCAAATTTTCCCCTAGTTAGAGAAATTGTTGTGCATTATTTGTTTATTTCTTAGAGAGAGTAGAGAGGAAACCCGCTCCAGTTTATAGCAGTTCAAGTCAGTCAGTTGCATCCAGAGGGACAACCGCCCCAGAGAATAATAGACAGCTTAATGCTAACAGAATCAGTTTAGTTCGGATTTCCGAAAGAAATAGGAAACCCACTCCAGTTTATAGCAGTTCAAGTCAGTCGGTTGCATCTAGAGGAACAACCGCACCAGAAATCAGCCCCCAGAGTAATCACTTCAAGTTGTTGAATCCAGTAGGATCGACACAGTCAGTTTCCAGTCACTCAGTTTCAGTTCAGCCAGTTTCAGGGCAGTCAATTTAATTCAACCCTTTTTTTTGTTGTCAGAGTAAAGAAACTGACAAGTTTGTCTTTTGCATGCAGTATTTGCGTATATAAATATATATGTGAATTATATATTTTATTGTTTGTAACAAAAATGGTTTCTGCAAAGTGTATGGTAAATTTATAGAATTTTTAAAATGAGTTCGTACATTTCGAGTAATATGTCGAAATCGACAAGCAAGTTCTGCATCTTCGTTTGGAACGACTTTATGAAGTGTTTATTTAAACCGAAATGGCTAATGTCACGCTTAAGTTTTTCGTTTCAATACTGTTGTATATATGGTATTAGGGATAAGTTTTCTTTTTTTTTCTTTGTTTCACTTCGCCTTCCTCGTTTGTAAGTCTATTTTTCTTTTCCTTTGTCGTGTTTCGAAGAAAATGGATAGATTTAGGAAGACGGGATGGTCGGAAACTTTCTGGACCCCGCGCAAAACCATCGATGACGCAGACGAAGTATGTTCGTATGTTTCGGAAACGCCTTCTTGGGCTCATGAAATGGTGCTTTTTGACGAGAGCTCACAAATTTTCATGAAAACTTCTGTGAACAACCAAGCGGTTTTGGCTCTTGTTGACGACTGCTGTCAGGTGAATTACATTAACAAGACGTATACAAGAAGTTACTTAAGACGGCTACGGGAATTTTCGATTTGCGCTCTCGCTTGACTTGCATTGATGATGGTTGGGAAGAATACAGTACTGGAGAAATTATTCTTCCTATTGAGTTTGATTCAGTCCCTTATTTGACCCCATTTGTGGTCATATCTGAAGGAGACTGGGATGGCAATTTAATCCTGGGGATGAATTTCTTTATTACGCACGATTTCTATGTGGGCGATAGAGAAGCAGGCCTAATTTTTCGTTTTTGAGAACCCACCTTTCGAGTATGTTTGTCACCCCTTCTCTTAGCTCTTTTCAACTGAGGGTGAAAGAATTGTTTCAGAGAGCCCGAATGACACCCTGGAACCAGTTCAAAATAAAGAGGAACTGCTACTAGATGGGGAAGATTCTTCATCAATCGTCAATTGTTCCGTTCCAGTTCCGGCAAACGAGGAACTAGAAAGCCAACATACCTTTGGTAATTTTGAGCACGAGGGACTCGAATGTCTTCACAGTAGACCCCCCGTGACTCCATCGAGAGCGAGTCAACCCCTTCGGTTATAGTTAGGCAGTAACTTGAAATTTCCAGAGTTTCGGTTATTCCAAGTAAATCTGAAGACTCATCTCCTTTGAGTTCCGGGTTGGTCATTTCGCTTAAATCCATATTTAAGGAAGATGACTTGATTCCGTTTTCAAAGGTAATGATTCTCCACCCAATTCCGAGATTAAGCCTACAGGGGCCGGGAGCGAACCCGAACCTACTCCGCCGTTGGAAGTCGTTCGTACGGAGAGGCAAGCACAGAATACACTTGTCCATCCAGATAGTTTGTGTAGCATACATGATACGAAGGGTGTCCTCAGTACGACGATGGAAGTGCCCTATCAAGAAGCTGTCTGAAACTCCACGACGGAAGCGGTCTATGAAGAAACTGTCCCAGACATCACGAGGGAAGTTCTCGATGAAGGAAATTTGCCGAGGGATCCCCCTTCTTCTGCAAATTTAGGTGGAGTCACGGAGAACTCGCCTACGTCCCTCACACATGATGCAAGCTCGACTTATGACCTCGAGGCTCATTGTCTTAATGAGGTTCAAATCTTGCCACGCGCCATCAACGCGTCTTTGACGAATTCGGAAGAAAATTGCCATTTTTCTCTTCCCACCAAAGGGAGTGATGCATCTTTGCATCGCTCTACAGGACAACGTTCATTCGATGCTGTTCTTTCAAATCAGAAGTTTTGGAAATCTAAATTTTGCAGTACCATTTCAGACACCTGCCGAAGTCTTCTCTTCTCTCCTACTAAACAGAAGACTTATCTTCTCCTGTTTCCCGTCCGATGAACCTAATTTTTCTCCTGTCTCCTTGTTGGCCCTTCATCAGGTCAAACCACGGGTCGAGAACCTCGGCATTGACCATAACCTTCCTTCTCCTCCTCTAAATGTTCCTTTATAACACCATAAAACAGCTTTTGGGAATACTTATGTTCAGAATTCATCGGCTTTCTTCGTTCTTGTCATCTTAATCTGTGTTTCAAGTCCTTTCTTACCCTTCTCTATCCCAATTATCTCGCAGCCCGATAGGCCAACGCCCTTCAAGGCTATCTCCAAGATTGGCCCCGCTCGTTCAGACACCTGCCTGTTCCTGAATATTCGATTGGTCACAATTTTCTGGAGCCATCTGCCACTTTGATTTCAGAAGCGGAACTTCAATTATTAAGGTCACTTCTAAAATCAAGGTGGCAGATGGCTCCAGAAAATTGTGACCAATCGAATATTCAGGAACAGGCAAGTGTCTGAACGAGCGGGGCCAGTCTTGAAGATATCCATGAAGGGCGTTGGCCTATCGGGCTGCAAGATAATAGGGATGAGAAGGGTAAGAAAGGACTTGAAACACATTAAGATGACAAAAACGAAGAAAGCCGATGAATTCTGAACATAAGTATTCCCAAAAGCTGTTTTATGGTGTTATAAAGGAACATTTAGAGGAGGAGAAGGAAGGTTATGGTCAATGCCGAGGTTCTCGACCCGTGGTTTGACCTGATGAAGGGACAACAAGGAGACAGGAGAAAAATTAGTATTCTGTTTCATCGGAGAACTTAGTCTTAAATAGAGAAAAATAATTTCCCGATACGTTACAAGAAGAATCGGGGAACTTTCAGAGAATTTAGTAAGCTCCACAGAATCCTCCGATTCACAAGAAGAAATCGGAGAGTAGTATAGAAGAAACTACTGCGATTCCCTATACGGTACCAGCTACTCCAGAGTAACAAATCCGTTGCTACCACCTAACGAAAACCCCCGTCAACTTCGAACCGACCAAGGCCATAGACGGAGGGGTTAATATATATATATATATACATTTAACTGCAAACACGCAGTATAATTAACGTAAAGAACGACGCTTGTATAGGAGATATTCCGCGCAAGACGAGAGAGAGAGAACGAAACAAATGAAAAAATGAGGTAACCACCCGGGAATCGAACCCGGGATCTTTCGATTGCCGGTCAGATATGATAACCACTACACCATGGGCCTCACTCTTCCAAATGTCGTAATTCTTCTACATACTCGCAGAAACCAATGCCCCAAGGGGGCACCTCCCGCATGCCGTAACATTATATATATTAAACTGCAAACACGCAGTATCATTAACGTAAAGAACGACGCTTGTATAGGAGATATTCCGCGCAAGACGAGAGAGAGAGAACGAAAGAAATGAAAAAATGAGGTAACCACCCGGGAATCGAACCCGGGATCTTCCGATTGCCGGTCTTGCGCGGAATATCTCCTATACAAGCGTCGTTCTTTACGTTATATATATATATATATATATATATATATATATATATATATATATATATATATATATATATATCGTTAACCTCGTTGATGTTCCGTGTGTTGGTCTCTCTTCACACGAAGGTCAAGTTGGTGGCCCCGCCTCTAGGTCTGGCTTGATGGAGGAGCGAGTTGCTTTCTTGCGCTCTCCACCGTACATAGCCAGGTACACCCGGCTCATCTGGTACCGTCCTGAGCGAGGCATCTAGTCTTCTCTTGAAGACGTCAACTTTGACCCCTGTAACGTTTCTGAGGTCCTTTGGAAGCTGCTTAAGAAGTCTTGGCCCCCTGACATCCAAGCTATTTTCCTTCAGTGTTGAGGTGGTCCCTTTTCGGGCTTTTAATTTGAGAACACTACACATTCTGCCTTTCCTATTTTCCAGTGTTCTTTGAATGATAATTGGGTTTAATTTGAGGCTTGGTACCAGTTTTTCGGTCATTTTCCATATGTAGATTATGGTATACCTCTCTCTTCTTCTTTCCAGAGAGTACATATTTAGTTTACATCGTCTTTCCCAGTAGTTGAGTTCTTTGCAGCCATCAATCTTGGCTGTGAAATGTCCCTGCGTTTCTTCTAGTTTATTAGTTTCTTCCTTTTTATATGGGGACGTCAAAACTGAGCAGTATTCAAGTTTTGGTATTATCAGTGTTTTTAGCAGGGGAATCATTATTGTCCTCTCCCTTCTTTTGAACGTTCTTAGTACCTGTCCGGCGACTCTTTTTGCTTTATTTATCGCTATATGATTTTGTGTTTCGAATTCCGCATCATCGGTCATTATTACCCCCTGATCAATCGCTTTCGTGCTTCTCTGAATTTTTTGTCTATCTGGAGCATAATATGCAGTCTGTTTAAGTTCCTCTTTTCTACCATATCTCAAGAGCTGAAATTTCTCGGTGTTAAATGTCATGTTGTTGTCTTCTGATCATTTGTATATTTTGTTCGTGTCCCTCTATAAGGCTTCCACTTCATTTACATCGCTGATTTTTCTGCTGATCTTTGTATCGTCCGCAAAGGATGTTACTATACTGTTGCTGTTTACTTCGCTGTCTATGTCTTGTTAGCATGATAATGAACAGGAGTGGGGCCAGTACTGTCCCTTATGGTACTGAGCTGCGTACTTCCGATTCTGATGATGATATACCTTGAATTCTGACGACCTGTAGACGTTCTATGAGGAAGTTGCAGATCCATTTTCCCACTTTACCTGTTATTCATATATTTCATTTTATGTGCTCTTATACCGTGATCACATTTGTCGAAAGCTTTAGCAAAATCTGTGTATATGCCATCGTAGTTGTCAATGCCTTCCAGTTCATCTAGGATATTGTTGTAGTGTTCTATTATTTGTGATAGGCATGATCTTTCTGATCGGAATCCGTGCTGATTTTCGTTGAATCTTTCCAGTCTCCAAGAAATCATAAATTTTCTCTCTAACTATTCTTTCAAATACTTTGGTGAGGTGAGACGTCAATGACACTGGTCTATAGTTATTTGCTTGAGATCTGTCTCTTCCTCTATATATAGGGACAATGTTTGCTCTTTTCAAGATGCTCGGTATTTCCCAGTGCCTAGGGATCTTCTCCAGATCCGATATAAAGGTGTAGCCATTTAATTTTTAGTTTTTAATCAATAATGCGTTCCAATTGTCCGGACCCGCATCTGAATGTGGTTTCATTTGTCTTATAGCTCTCACTACATCTTCTGGGGTAAAATCAAAGTCTGTTATACTCTCTCCTTGCAATTACTCTTCAAAGACTGCATCTATGTCAAGTATCGCTTTGTCACTTTTTGGGGTACTGAAAACTGATTCATACCGTGCTCTCAATGTTTCAGATATTTCTTTTGGATCTAAGGTTAGTTCATTATTTCTCTTCCTTTACGGCCCAATACAGGCGCGCGTTTTTTTTTCCTTTTTGCATAGCTATAGAAGTATATTGGATTTTCCTTCATTGCTTCTACCACCTTTTCCTCTTCCCTCTCTGTATGGTCCTTAATAAGGGCTTGTATTTCCCTATCGATACCCTCCAGTTTTTCTTGTATTACTTTCCTAGCGTTATCTCCGCAGTTGGCTAACTTCGCCTCCACTCTCTTTCTTTTGCGAAATATTCTTCTCTTTTGCCTCTCTAGCCAGCTCCTCTTTCCTTTTGCCTGTGATTTCGGAGCATATTTTTCTAAAATTCTCAGCGTTTATTCTTCCAAGGTTGCTAGCATTTCTTCAGTTGTTTTATTCTCTAAAACAACTGAAGAAACTCTGTTTGGGCTATGTGCGATCTGATTGCTTCCCAATTTATAGTCTTGGAGTTTAAGTTAAAGGCCCCAAATTTGCTTCTTTCCTCATTGTCTTTTAATGTGGTCGTCATATTTGTTGATATATCGATTAAGTTTTGGTCTGAGATAATGGTTATGGTTATTTTTATATCAGCAATCAAGTTCGTGTTATTCGTGAATACCAGATCTAGGCAGTTATTTTTTCTGATATTTTCTGTTATCTCCTGTGTCAGCATAAACTTATTTGTGAGAGCCTTGTCAACATTTTTGCTTGCTCCTGGTCTTCTCTTGTGTCCCCCTTGTCCTATCCACCTTTTTGTATTTTATAAATGGGATGTTAAAGTCTCTGCAGATCATTATATTGGGGGATGGAAGGTATATGGCCTTTATTAGCTTTCTGGTATCATCAATGACCTCCGAGAATTTTTCAGTTAGGGTGTTTGGAGGTCTGTAGATGACTATTAGTATCACGTTTAGTTTTCTATTTTCACTTCTAGGAGTTCCACAAAGCTGTTTGACCTACTTATTATCGTCTCTGTCAGATGACCTTCATGTATATATATGTATAGCACAGCCACCTTTACGTCTCGTTGTTCTATCAGCTCGTAGTAAGTAGAAGTCCTCTGTATTTATCTCTTTCTTATCAATACAATGTTCGCAGTTTTCACAATTTCCTTGGCAATCCTTAAGATGAGTTTCTGTGAGGCATGCGATGTCTGCCCTTGTTTCGTCACTTTGTTGGTCTGATTCCTTCAATATTAGCCAGGACACTATTTATGTTCTTTGTTTTTCGTTGCCCCTTCTGCATTTTAAGTTCGTTTTCCTTCGGCTTCGCTTGTTTCGTTGCCTTATAATCCTCCGAGAGAGATCAATTTTCGCCAACCTGTTCTGTTAGCTTCTTGCCCGGAAGCGGTTTGGGTTCCCAGCTGTGTCAACTGCATGCGTTGGATGACATTTAGCAGCCGTATCGTGTCTGCGATGTTGGAAAAATTTGGTTCGCTTATTATGTTCCTATTGTTATTTTTATTCCTATTGTCATTTAAACTTTGTCCTTTGTTCTTTGGGTCCGTCGGGGAGATGTTGATAGTAGCATTTTTTTCTCGTATTTGCAGGTTCCATATTTTGCGTAAGTCCTACATATGTCCTGGTGGTAGAATTTGCATGTTTCCAATTTTACAATGACCATTATTATAGAAGAAATTGCATATTGGGGGATGTGTCATATATACATTGTCCTCTTTTAAATCTGCAATTACACTGGTATGCATATGAAATTTTTTTGTCTGCTGTGAGGGTTTTTTCAACTCATATTATATAATTCGACCATGCTGAATTCGAAAATGACATTGGTTTTCTTCAATCAGGTCAGGTTTTTTCTCTATTGGCCATTTATTATAAGTCCAATTTTATCCCCAAATTTATTGATTTTTTTAGCTTAAACACTGTAGATACGAGTAATATTATAAGAACACTCGTGAAAAATGAAAACATTGTGTGAATAAATACTTTTATTCATACAATGAATATGGAAAAAAGTTTATTGAGGAAGGAATGAAGTTTTTTTGGCTTTCCGTCTGTGTTTTTCTTCGGGCACGTCTCGCTTCAAACACCAGCAATAGTCCGCCAGCATATTGATATCCCAGTTTCCCTGGTACCTCTCTTCCATTATTTTGATATCTTGGTGAAATCGTTCACCCTGTTCCTCACTATAATCCCCGCAATTTTCAGGAAAATAGTCCAAGTGGGACCACAAAAAGTGCATTTTTATGGACATGCGCGACCCATGCATGAGCTTTGAAAGCTTCCATCAAGTTTTCGACAACGGACTCGTATTCTGGAATTCTACGCTTGCCAAGAAAATCAGTGACAACTGTTTTGAATGCCTGCCAGGCATTCTTCTCAGTTGGAGTCACTGCGTTTTCGAACTGAGTATCCTTGATCAAAGTTCGAATTTGAGGACCATCAAAAACCCCAGCATTTAGTTTAGCATCAGATATATGAGGAAATTTACTCTCGAGATATCGGAATGCTGAACCCTCCTTATTCATTGATTTGATGAAATTTTTCATCAAGCCCAGCTTAATATGAAGTGGTGGGAGCAAAATTTTTGTTGGTGGTACAAGGGGCACTGAAACGACATTATGCGACCCAGGTTCAAAATTCTCTCTGGATGCCCATTCACGCTGTGCATAGTGCTTCTCATCCGCTCGGCTATCCCATTTGCAGAGGAAACATGGGTATTTCGTGTATCCCCCTTGCATTCCCAATACAAATGCCACAATCTGAAAAAAAATGAAAATATTTAAAGAATTTAGAGAATTTGTTCTATCAGATAAAAAAATCTATGCATTGGACTGTATCACTTCTGTGGGGAAGTTAAGTGTTCTTATACGCTCTCAATAACCTTTGGAAAAACAACATAGTCAATAGCAATAGTTTACTTATGATATTAGTATTACCTTCAAATCTCCACAGATCCTCCAGTTATGTTGGTCGTATACGAGAGCATCCAGTAAAATTTTCATGTTATCGTAGCTCTCAGTAAGTTGTACGGAATGTGCTACAGGGACTGATGCAACCCTATTTCCAATGTTGAGAAGTACTGCTTTCAAACTTCGTTTAGACGAGTCTATAAATAGCCTCCATTCTGATGCGTTATATGGCAGGCCCAAGGATTCGATTAGCCCCTCAACATTGCAGCAGTACACTAAGGAAGAGGTATTTTCGTGCACTGCAAAAAACTTGCGGAATTCTTCCTCTCGTTTCCTATACCAGGAGAATGTTGTTCCCGGAGCCAGCAAGTTGTCCTCTCGAAGTCGTGAGCCCAAGATCTCGGCAGCTAATTTGGAAAGTCCTAAATCCCTGGTAAGATCATTAAGTTTTGCCTGGTTGAGAGGCCTCGGCTCATTTGAAGCGGTATTTTGAGGTATATACGACTGGGACAGGTCATTGGCATTGGTCATTGATTCATCATCAGAATCTTCGAAGTCCAGGGTTTGAGGTGGGTCTGGTATTGGAATTCCAGGACCATGGGGTACAGGTCTCATAGCAGAAGGAATGTCAGTGTATACAACAATGTGTTTATTCTTCTTCTTAACTCCTGAAAATAGAAACACAGAAACATGGATATAAAACTTGCATATGAAATAGAAGAAGCATTCAGACAGTGGCGGCTCGTGAGGGAAGGCTGCGGTCTGTAAGATATGAAATAGGTCGATGGAGTCTGTATATTTTCTTTCTTTTTCATTCATATTGTCCCTTCGGGGACAATATGAATGAAAAAGAAAGAAAATATACAATCATTGTATATGTAAATGTAACTTGTATAACAATATGTATGTGTAAATGTATTTTCTATAACAATATGTATATGTAAATGTATGATTACCATTATGGTGAATATTATGCTATATATGGTGAATATTACATTATGGTGAATATTATGTCAAGTTTCATACGAGGATTTCAAAATATTTAAGAAAAATAAATTTATAAGCCCACCTTGGAGGTTTGTCATGCAGAAATAGCAATCTGTTACGTGATCCTTTCCTTCTCTCCAAATCATCGGAATTCCAAAAGGCAAAGATTTCGCTCTGCCTTTGCTCCATCTTCTCAAATTTTCAATACACGTCTTGCAGCACGTATGAGGGGCGAAATTTTTGTCCTGGTCCCCTAGCTTAATTCCGAAGTATGCTCTATACATTGTCTTCACAAATTTAGTGATTTGGGACTGGTTATTTGGCATGGTAACCGTCCCACATATGTAGCAGAATCTATTGGGATCATTTTTACACGCTCTATTCATTATGAAATATTTTATCTATATGCCTGAAAAGTAAAAAAAGATATTATACAAGTGAAACAAGTGATGATAGATGTTACTGTTCCAATTCCGTTTTGACAAAATCACGAAAAATTATATTTTACTTATGAGGCCATAGCCGGATAACCTGAGCTGATTGAGGAAAACGGATTGCAGATTCGAAATCAGCAAGAACACCTCTATAAGAATCACTTACAAAACCCTTGACAGCAAAATTGATGCATACCAGTGTTATCTTTTATATAATATCTGCATATAATTCCTTCCCCATATTTACTCGTGGCCTTTGTTTTTTGCTGCTTATTGGAGGACAGTTTCACTCCGTTTTCTTGAGTGCCTTCTTGTCTTTTCCTATTTGTGTTATTTGTGTTAATATCCTTCGTTGCCCTTATACTATCTGTTGTCTTTATACTCTCTTTCGACTGCATGGTTTCGGTCTCGTTGTGACGGTATTTGAATTTTTTCTACTTCGCCTTTCTTCGTTTCTTCCGTTTTCCTCTGTTCTTTATTCCCACTTTCCTCTTTCATTTTCTTCTAGTAGTCTCTTTCTGCTTTAAATACTGTAAAAGAGTTTATTTCGGTCACGCAGTTTCCGCAGAAAAAATTTATCCAATTAAGTTGCTTCGCGTTCGTTATAAGGGAGATTTTTTCATCTTCCAATTCTAGGTATCTAAAATCAAAAAGCAGCTGACAGAAATCGTACCTCATCGCCTTTGTCTCATCTTTTGCATAATTACAGATACCACAGAGTTGCAGGAATTTATTTACCGTTTCCATGTAACTGATAGAGGGTAGCCGCTGGTGCACAAACTTGACTAAAAAAGGGTATTATAGGAAGAATTGGTTGGGGGTTGACTCAAGCTGAGTGAGGGAAAGTTCTCCGTTACTCCGGGGGATGGGGAATGTGGCACGCTGTATACTTCCCACTGATTGGTGCTCGCGACTGTGGCTGCGGGGGATAATGGGGGCTATTTGTAGGAATTTCGATAGGCAGCTAATTTTCTTCATAAAGAAACACTCGAAAAAATTTACCTTTTTTTTATATATGCCGAGATTTTTACTTTTTAAAAAGAAATACCAAAATACCACTATGCACTATCAATTAACTCACAATATCGACACTGTTTAAAACTGATTAACTGCAGGATTTTTACTGTAATACCGCTTTTATTCGGACTTCGATCGAAACACGTGTAACTGGCACACCAGCAAACAATATATATATGAAAATGAAATTGAAAATGAAAAGGTTTACTGGCAGACTTATGTCCATATGACAAATATTATTAATACAATGACAGTTCACATACTAAAGATAAAAATATATACAATTGATTAGAAATAATACAGTAGTGTCGAAGTTAAATGGAGCTACAGACACGTTTTCGTACCAAGAAGTCCATAGCTTAGATGATAAACGGCACGACTCATGGATAGCTTGGATAATCGGGTTGGTTGATTTTTTAATTCTTTGCATTAGACTGTATTGAGCACGTCTTGTTACCTCCGGGAAAGTCGGACATTGCGGATAGCAAATATTTGCGAAGCTGAGAATCTCGGGGGGGTAATTTATGTAAGAGTCTAAAAGACCTGTTGTACAGCAAATTTAGAGTTCTGCTCATCCAGAGTTGCTGTCCTTATATATTACTGCAGAAAGTACGAAAGTGAGTGTCTTTAGTTTCACTTGTACAGAACCGAAAGTTCCTTATAGTCATATTCGCTTTAACACAAAGGCTTCGAGATTGTTTTCTTATATCCGAGTCATCACTCAAGGAGCTGTTTGATCAAAATACTTAAACTTTTGTACTTCCTCAATTACTTCACCTTTCATTTTAAACCTAATATCAGCTGGCTGATTACAACTTTTAGGATGAAATTGCATAACCTTAGTTTTTGTAACATTAAAAAAAATATCATGTTTCTGCGAATACACTTCGCAGACTTTTAGTAGCCGATCCAGACCTTTAACAGAGGGACTTATTAACACCATATCATCGGCATAAACTGTTATTTATCCTTGTGTTCTCTATACAACATCCCACTGTTGCCTCATTAAGTGAAACAATTAATACGTCAGTATGCACATTAAACAGCATAGGGGAGAGCAAGGAGCCAAAACATTCGGATAGTACATTGCCCCAACTCACGGTAAAAGATTGGTGGGAATACCAAAATTTCAATAAATTTAATATGTACATGGGAACCTTCCTGCCTTCTAGTTTTGCAAATAAAATATTGTGGTTCACTCTACTCTATCATATGCCTGACTTATATCTAGGAAACAGCTATAAATAGTTGAATTACTGTCAGTGTATTTAGGAATTGTTTCTTTAAGTACATAGATACACAGGTCAGTTCAGTGGGACCGTTTAAAACCAAACTGATTAGATGTCCATAGGTAATCATTTATTCGGAGTAACAAGAGTTTTTCTAGTTGTTTCGAGAAGCAGAAAGCGATAGCAATAGGCCTGTAATTATTGCTGAACAGAATGTCTCCAGACTTATTTTTGACCAGAGGCAAGATATATACCCTCATAAACTCTGCAGGGATATGGCTATGAGCAAGCATCGCTGATAAGAGCAATGATATATGCAGACATACCACGTCATTGGCATATTTTAAGTGCTCATTCGATAGGTCATCTACCTCTGACGCAGAACCAGTCTTTAACTCTTTAATTAACCTCTTTACTTCAGGAACTGATATCAAAATATTTTCCCTTGTCCCTCCCACAGTCGTTTCGCTGCAATCTATCTTAAGATTATCCCTACTCACACTGTTAAGAATGTTAGAGTAGTAGTTTTTCCACAGCTTTGCAATTTCATCCTCCCCCGACACCCCATCGATTGTCGGAGGGAGGACACTTTTGACACCCGTTTGATTCTTAACAAATTTCCAAATTTTTTTATTATCGTTATTTATGCGAGCTTCACAGGCTTTTGATGCTCGAATAGACTCTTCTTCCTCTTTACATCGCCTTATGGCCGGCTTATACTGACCCCTACTTCTACACATATTCATGTATACCGGTCCTAATCTGGGTCTACCATGAATGCACCACAAATCATAGGCGTTTTTCGATTCCCTCTTCAGGGGGCAATAAAATCATTCCATCCAAGAATAATCTTAGTATGATAGTTGTAAGATTTAATCAGGAGCTTCTTGCTTCTCTTAACAGGGATACTATCTTACTATAATACTTATCTATGAGTTTACAGTGAGAATCATTTGAGCAAGGATTATTACAGGCAAGATGCAAAATTTCTAAATTATTAAAGAGGTGACCTGTTCTGTCTTTGTATTCTATTCTCTGTTGCATATTAACATTATACTAATCGATGTGATTATTCTTACCTATTGAATTCTTGTTATGTCGTGTTGCGCATAAATTGGTAAAATTAATTAATAGTTCTAATGGTCTATGATCAAAGAGGAGGAAATCATGCAGAATATGAACTCTAACAATTCGATCCTTTAGATTATTACTAGTGAGACAATGATAAATTCACCTGGTGGTACCACTTATATCACTAACGTACGTAACATTACCACTGGTTACCCCTAATACATCTACATCACTTATACTTAAATTGGCCGACTCGCATATGTTACCTAATTCTACATTATTATACAGTAGGGCGGAGTGAAAAACTCATTTTTCGAATTTTCAAATTGGCTAGTGTGGAAAATGTGTGGAGTAGTGTGGAAATAAGCTGGTATAAATTTAAAATCATAACATTAATATCTTCAGGTGCCACAATGACCTTCAATATTGAAAAAAATTAAAAAAAGCAGATTTTAACCAATAATTACAGAAGAGTCCACGATGCACAATAGACAAGAATTTATTCACACTTGTATAAAAATAGCTCAGTCAACCTTTAAAAAAAGTTTCTATTCTCTAAAAACAGTTTTCTATAGTCAGCTCACTCAGCTGTCACGTGAGTACCTCGGTTCAGTGTAGCTGTCGCTCTCGTAGCAGGTGGGTGTTCTGTTGTTGGCGTTACTCAGATAGTCTAAACTATATTTCTTATATATTTTGCATTTCTGTATTGTGTTGCCCTAAGTTTGCCATGTACTATTAACTGAAATTAACGTATAATTGATATTAGCTCTTCTTTTTCAGATTTGTATACTTTCAAAATGTCTCGAGTTTGTGCAAAATCAACCAGGGCCTCAACTGAGTGCCCCATGTTTTGGTATGGGGGAAGATTTGTGGCACAGGAATCTTCCTACATACGAAGGAGTTTTTAAATATTACTTGTTTGTAAGAAACGATTTGAAACAGAATACTAATAAAGATCCTTCAATATCTCAAATATTAGAACAAGTTGTTGATAAATTGAAAACAATTTGGGAAAGTGCTTCCGTCCCAATTCTGTCAGACAGGCGAATTGAAACAATGTTCAGAAGCTACCACGAAAAGTATCGTGTCATTATGAAGCCATACCAAAGCAGAAAAAATTCTGAAGCTTACAAAGCAAATTGATATGTTCAAAAAAGAAGCACACACGAAACTTTTTGACATTGCAGCGTGCAAGTGCAAAGTACTAACACAATGTTCTTGTCCCAAAGAAAAAAACGGTTCCAAAGGAAGAAGTGACGTTCCTCTTAGATCAAAGGAGTGAAAGAAAACTGTTTATTGATAGAGTAGATATTACACTCTCAAAGAAAAAAGCATCTACGTTGCTAAGAAAGCAAAAAGAAGCTGTGAGGCTCACCAAAGAATCTTCACAGGAGAAATTGCAGGATACAAATGTTGAATTATCATCATCGACATCAAATAGTGAAAGTGAATCTGGCGAAATATCAGACGATACATTTCCAGAGCCAGTTAGCTCGAAGAGAAAGCTCGAACAACCTGAAGAACAATTATTCAAGAAAAGGAAAACTACAAATCTACCTTCAGTGGCTACTGCTTGTGACAGGACTGTAGTTTCAGATCGAGCTGCAGCATTCATTGTTAGTGCAGTATTGCAAGATATTGGAGAAGTTTATATTGACAATACATCTGAAGTAGTGGATAGGAGTAAAATCAGAAGAGAAGACAAAAGAAGAGATCAGAAATTATGAAAGATCAAAATCAGGTCCCAATCAGAGGAATCTATTTTGATGGTCGAAAAGATTCTACACTCTTCCAAGAAAAAAAAAAAAGAGTCCAAAGTATATCAGAAGAAGGTAACAGAAGAACATATCACTTTAGTGAGAGAACCTGGTTCAGATTATTTGGGCCATTATTCTGTGAATTCTGGATCAGCTGAAGAAATATGTAAAGGAATGTTTGAGTATATTGGAAATAATGACATGAACCTGGAAAACCTTGTTGCCATTGGATGCGATGGTGCAGCAGTCAACACTGGAGAAAAGGGAGGCGTTATAAGGCTTATAGAATTGAAGCTGAAGAAGCCAGTTCAACATTTAGTGTGCCAGCTCCATGCCAATGAATTGCCATTAAGCCATTTAGTTGCAAAGCTGGATGGAAAAACATCTGGCCCCCGCGGATTCACCGGTCCTATTGGCAGGGAATTAGAGAACTGTGAGAGTCTTCCTATTGTCGAGTTTGAAAGGATTGATGCTGATGAACCAACTGTAGACTGTGAAGATCTTAGCACCGACCAAAAATATCTAATTGATATTCATCAGGCCATAACAAAGGGATATTGCTCTACAGATCTTGCTCATCGTAGTCCAGGCAAAATGGCACATTCACGATGGCTGACTACAGCAAATCGTTTGCTTCGTCTATACGTTTCAACTGTAAGTCCATCTGAGAACCTCATGAACATTGCTTCTTTTATAATGAAGGTCTACATCCCAATGTGGTTTTCTATTAAGCAAAGTACGTCTTTTGTCAATGGCTCAAAACATGTTTTCAAAACTATTGAACTAACAAGAACACTGAATGACGAAGTAAAGGATATTGTAAACCCTGTCATACAAAGAAATGCATTTTTTGCAAATCCAGAAAATATTCTAGCATCAATGATTCATGATGACCGCAGCGCCATAAGAGAATTAGCGTGGAGGCGAATAAAGAAAGCAAGGCAAACAAACAAGGAAAAGTTGTGAGGCGTTTCACAGTACCTGTTATTCAATTTGAAGCTACTGATTATACTGATTTAATTAATTGGCAAAAATGCATTGTCACTGAACCACCTGTGACAAGACACCTGACAGAAAATGAGATTGAAGAATTCATAGAAAACAAGAGTACCCCTCCATTCGAGAAATTCCCTTGTCATACACAAGTAGTAGAAAGAATGGTAAAATTAGTGACTGAAGCATCATCAAAAGTATTTGGATTGAACGCGCGAGATGGCTTCATAAGATCAACACTTCAGTCATGTAAAAAAATGCCATCATTCGAAAGTAAAGCTGAATATAAAGTTTAAATAAAACGTTAATAGAAAAAAACATGCGCAAGGATGGGTGGTTGGGAGGGCATGGGTGGAGCTCGACACGCAGCCACCTCCTCGTGGTGAGTTCTGGATTATTTAGATCATTAATCAAAGAACATTGATCTAAATAAACTAAGAGCTGCGTAATTCAGTAACTATTTTGGTAATTGGAACACTTAATATATAATAATAACAAGTAAGTTTCAGTTATTGTACTAATGCAGAATATAAGAAAATCATTATATTTCACTTTTTTCGACGGCTTTGTGGCACCTGAAGATATAATTTCGCAGGACTAATATTTATGCACAGTCATTATCTATAGCACCCACATATTTTCCGCACTAGCCATATTTGAATTTCGAAAAAAGGTTTAAAAACCTCATTTTCGATCCGCTCTATTATACAGTGAGAATAATTAGGGTTATCTGATAATGACTTAATTTTGTACAGGAAATCAATGTATTCATTTAGATTACTTCCGCTGTTGTAAGGTAAATAGCAGTTTACAATTAATATGCAATCATTGTTCACTTGTAATTCAATGCCTAACGACCTTACATTATGGCTTGTTAAAAATTTTATGTTTTGACAAATGTTTCCTTATAAAGAAAGCAACACTACCAAACAGCCTACCGTACATTAATTCATCTAACAAGTCTACTGCTGATGACGCATGTACATGAAGTCATCATGTATGGTAGAGAGGAATTTTAGCTCTTGCTTAGGTAGCCAGTGCTCTTCCAGGATTATGAAATCTGCACTGTCACAGATTTTATGAACATCTACAATTGAATTCTTCACTGACCTTACGTTATATGAGACCATTTTCAACAAGTTATCCGCCATGACTGATAGAAAACTTATTAATCTGATTATTATTATACACAGTACAAATTTTAGGCATTACCGTTAGGGCGCCTATTATTATTATTATTATTATTATTATTATCATTATTATTATTTTGTCTGTTATCAAATCTCCTGGAAAAGTGAATAAACTCCTTAACAACAATATCTTCTGGCCACTGACTCATATTGTATGATTTGAAATGCAAATTTACACCTTTAATTAATTATTACTTTAAATGAGTTATAATACGGAGATTTTGTGTTTAGTTTACTAACTAATAATATACTGCGTTCACCACAGACCTCTTCCATCATGTATCGAATATCACTTCCCTCGTTCGAGAGCTGAATTCGCGACACAAAGAGGGTGATATTCCTCACCGGTGGCCTTGCCGCGCTGACAGGTTGAGGAACCCTCCGTGGAGAGCGCCTGTTAACTGTGACCGACTCGTCCTTTTCCCTCAATCTCCCTGAATCAGGGTTCGCCTGCCTGGGGGATGGGTGGCACGACCTTGGAGGGATAGGAGGCCCGTCCCTTACTCTGTGGCTTGGTGTGGGTCTGTTAGCGGTGTTTATATCCTGACGGACGCACGAGCCCCTCCTTCTTCGGTGGGAGGGGGCGGGAACTGCACGCCGAGCCCGGCGTTTGAGTAATCGAACGCCTCTCACCTTCAGTGGAAGGTAAGGAAGAGGGCAGTGATGCCTCGTCTCTTGGCATCAGACAGTCCCTATTCGTCATTGTGAAATCGGGAGCAGGAGTCCTTTCCTGAACGGGAGGGAGGTTGACCGCTTCCCCTGCATGCTGCGTTTCTACCCCACATTCAAAGGGGGAGTTGGGGGAAGGGATTCTGTTTCCATCGCTGCCCGACGCGCTTTTTGGGGTTTTGACTTGCTGAACAACTTCCGAATAACTGGGCTTTAGGAGGAGCGTCTCTTTCAACGCATCTAACTCTGACCGGAATTATTCTAGCGAAATCGCATTTTTCTGATTTGACACCACGTGTTGGTGATTCAGTTCAATTAAGGACTTTTGTACCTCATTGTACTGTTTGAGGAGCACCGAAACGTCTACATCACCCATAGAGATTATCGGTATTCTATGGAAGGTAGAAGGTAATATTGTAATCATTATCCCTGAGGGTCGACACTTTATTTATAAGGTCCTTTAGGATATTCTCGTTTCTAGAATTACCTCTACGAGTTGGGAGGGTAGCACTGACCAGCGTGTTTAACTGTCCCCTCGCATGTTCTATTTCTTCTGAATCATAGAAATCATGACAAACAAATACGAGGTCTGACTTAATATGATCTACTTTGTCAAATATAAAACATAACAAAGGATTTTCTACAAGAACACAATTTTCAGCAAACGATCTCATTGCACCTGTATCGATGGAGGAGCAGGTTTCAGACTTGCGAGGGATGGTTAGATGGTGGGGGTGGTTGGGGTTGAGATGGAGGGAACGCCAATAGGGGTCCCACTTCTCGTCCCTTTAAAATATTGCTCCAGATATTACCGGTTCGATGCTCAGGCATCTTTTCACATTAATTATGTAACTATTACTAGCTATGACACATAAAAGTATATATGCGGAGTTACTGTACGATTACAACGTAATGAAACATACATTTCTCACGATCACCGTCAAAAACTTTTACTGTCAAACGGAAGATTCGCTGTGTGGACGGTGGGGTTGGGCGGGAAGAGGGTAAGGAGAAGGGGATGCTGGTAGGAGTGCCCACTTCTTTCCCCTTTAAATCACGTTGCAGATACCACCAGCTCCATGCACAACCATCCTTTCACATTAATTATCACGACACTATCTCCCAGTGTAACATGCTAAGTATATACGCGGGATCACTGTGAGTTCATTAACATGATATATATATATATATATGCTGCAAACCCACAAGGAAAAAGAAAAAAGATTCCAAGGCCTTTCGTGTATTCAAAGCTACACGAAAGGCCTTGGAATCGTTTTTCTTTTTCCTTGTGGGTTTGCAGCATTCATTCATTTCACGTTTTTATTGTGAAATTCATCCCATATATATAATATATATATTATATATAACAGTATATATATATATATATATTTTGTTTGTTTTGCTGGTGTGACGGTTACACGTGTTTCGATCGAAGTCCGAATAAAAGCGATATTACAGTAAAAATCCTGCAGTTAATCAGTTTTAAACGGTGCCGAGATTGTGAGTTAATTGATAGTGCATAGTGGTATTTCTTTTTAAAAAGTAAAAATCGCGGCAGATATCAAAAAGTAAATAAGAACGAAGCGAATTAATCTGCACAGCATTTCTCCGATGTTTCTTTGTGAAGAAAATTAGCTGCCTCTCGAAATTCCTAACCCCCCCATTATCCCCGGCAGCCACAGTCGCGAGCACCAATCAGTGAGAAGTTTACAGCGTGCCCCATCACCCCCGTTTTAAACGGTGCCGATATATATATATATATATATATATATATATATATATATATGAAAATTATATATATATATAAACGCAGTATAAACAGTTTAGTTGATAATTTACAGTATTTCTCTAATCTGATACACTAGTTTTCTTTTTAAATATTCCCAAAGAAATATGCTCCATTATGCTTGTACTCAAGGTGAGAGTTGGAAAGGGTTCACCAACCTTGACCCGTGATCCACTTGACCTGCGGCCCACTGATCCGGAAAACTTGCTGACCTAAACATTACATTGAACAAAATGTTTTTCAAAATACATCAGAAAGCAAACTTTGTTCCAAAATACAAAATCTTTATTTTGATACACAAATACAAGCTGACTCACACACGAACTTCTATTTTATAAAACAGTAATGATTATTTCAGTGAAAAGTAATTTTGAAATTCTTGTAATATTGCAAATGTCAAGTGACGGAGGAGGCCTAGAGTTTACGTGGGATCCGAACCAGGGGTCACTACAAACAGAGGATGGTCGCCCTTATTTTTCTGTGTGGTTAATTTTTTAATTGTTTTCTTTCTTTCTAAAAACATTCTGAAATTGCGACCCTTACATCATCTATCACAGCTGACTGGTTTGATGACTGGAAAATGAAGTTGTAGAATACATTTGCTTCAGTTCAGCTGAATCCAGCTTAGCTTGCTTTAACAAAAATAAAACATTTCAAATTTCAAATGGAAATTCTTAAAACGAGTCAAAAGGTCTGTCGAAAGGTTTATTCCAAAGAAGTTAATTAATGAAATCCATTAAAAACATAAAACTACCTTTTCATAAAGGTTGAATTTGCTACACTTTTTATGTCGAATTAAACAAGTGAAGGACGAAGGAATAGAATTATCAGCAATCATTTAAATTTTGGAGGTGAAGTTCTGTATGAATGAATTGAACCTGGATTTAGTAAACCCTATTGTAAACACTATTGTCACTAGTACAACAACATCCACAACGCACAAACTTTGATTCTTATTATTACAAAGCAATTATCGTCAAAAACCAAACACTTAGCGAGAGATAGAGTACCGATTGGATGCGTGTCAAACTACAAATTATGCACATATTGAGATTATCTACCTCTCTAAAAACTTAGGTGTAATCTTCATACGTTATAAGCAACGTCTTCCTTGGGTCTTAATTGGTGTCTTCGCACGACAGCTCAGGTTCGATCTGCGCTCGGCACCTCTGCAGCATCCCGCCTCTTTTGCGGAATTTGGTGGACAGAGTTCGTTTTTATTCTCCTCCTACCCTCGTAGCCAGTTACGAATGACCGAAAAAGGACTTTGTAAGCAATGTGTAATACACTGATTTTATTGTGTAAATTAAATATATTAAATGCAAAATATAAGTATTTAAAATTATATATTAAGTGCAAAATTAATTTATTTAAATATTAAATAAAAGATCGAAATATAAGTCACTAATTAGCAAGACAGAGAAAAGATATGAACTGCATTGGAGGCAACATGCCCTGAAGTAGTTAGTTCCTCAATGGTTTTTAATGGACAGTTGCGTGTCTGGTAAGAATGTAGTTTTGTGAATTAAAATTGTTTAGAATTAGTTGTAAGTGTCTTTTCCTGCAATGTATTGAAAGAAACGTGACCCCACTGGCTTTTCTCATCGTCAACATTATTGTTTAATTAAAATCCTGTTTAACAGACAAACCGTTGTCATTGCGAAATTCCTCATCCTTCGTTCCAAAATGTCCACATGCAGTATTACAAGTCTTGGCCACGTGCTACCAATGCCGTTAAAATATAGAGTATCCCATGATTTCCTTTTAACTCTTTAAATAATTTAAAAGAGGTCCAAAATTCAAAATGGTCGCAAAGCAGACTTCGATCACAGCTTTGCGTTTTCTTTCAACGAATTGATTCACGTTTTGTTTTCAGTCAGGTTTCCAGCAAAATTTTATTCACATTTGAGTCAAATCAGAATGCGTGTGCATTTCATTTATTATTTTTTTTATGTATTGTTGAGTGAAGTAAGAGAAATAAGTTAAAAATTTCTTAAAAAGTCATTTTAAAAAGCGAATGAGGGTCTCATTTTTTTATAATTTTTCACTCTTCCTTATTTTTTACCAACTCTTTCATATCTACTGTATGTTATTATTTAAATTTAATTTACGTATTTACAATTTTTCTATATTTATATTTTTTTAAATTTTGGTATTGAAATAAATTGTACACCTCAGTTGTATAGCCACAAAATGGTAAGGTGCATATGCAATTGCAATGTTGATCAAATGAGTCCCAGTGCCACCCACCTCACCCTCTTGTCGCAAGGTGCCAACCCCCCATTCCCCAGGGTGCCCATAAAAGTGTGGAAGCCCAGATCAAGCTGGGGAGAGTCTGACTAACCTCTTTGGGGAAGAAGCTGCGAAGGCCTCACCCCCCAAAAGGGGTATACCTAACCTAAGAGAGAAAGAGAGGAGAAGAGAGAAAGGAAGAGACCACCCATCTTCTGCGAGATGCAGACGCATATTGGGAGCTCAGGGTAGCATCACTTGGCTTAGAACTCGAAATCCGCCAGTTGGCGCACACAAACGCACATACACTTCCCGACTATATATACGCCCATAGATCCCCTATTATTACACACACACACACACACACACACACACACACATATATATATATTATATATATATATATATATATATAAATAAACAGATGCATGTAAAGCCCCAATAGCAAAATATATGCGAGCATAACCACCACACAAAAAGAATACACAACCACCACCACAGCACCACAACCAGCACCACAATCACCAATCGTCTAAGTATAGCTTACCATCACCTAACCAAACCCACCTTACTCACGGCTTTTACTTACCAGCTCCTGATAGATCGACAAGATCTCTAAATACAACCCAATTGATAGACAAAGCTATTAAGCATAAACAAATATGTTTATGGGGCCACGGGGTAGACCGACAAGGTCTCTAAATACGACCCAATTGAGAGAGCTATTAAACATAAATAAATACGTTTATGGGGCAGGGGTTAGACCGACAAGGTCTCAAAAAAAGGGCGACGCTAATAGTTTTTCTATTAAGCTTCTCATGGTGGACCACCACGAGGCCATTTTGACGTTTGGTAACAATTTTTTAAACAAAAAATTGAATAAGTTTAATGCCAAAACAAATTTTCACCATAATATACAATTTTATCCTTAAACTATAACATAGAAAGCATTATTGATTTTTAAAACAAACTAGAAATTAAATTAGCGGTAACTTTCATATTTTTCCTCTTTTGGCCAATTATTTTGCTTCAGTGCAAATTTATCTTTAATATAAAATTTTATCCTTAAACTATAACATAAAAAGCATTAATATGATTTTAAAAAAGAAAGTAGATTCTATTTCGGAGTAACTATTTCATTTTTCCTCGTTTAGCCAATTATTTTGTTTCAGTAGAAACTTAACTTTAAGACACAATTATATTCTTAAACTATAACATGAAAACGTTAATATAATTTTTAAAACAAAATATATCTATGTAATGAATAAGGCATATTTGGTAAAGACACGCCCCAGAATTCGCGGGTCCTCCAATTACAGCCCAATGCGTGGAGCATGAGAACGAATCCAGGATCTCTGGTTGGAGTAAAATCACACGTTACAGCCACACCCACATTCTCTGACAGAGAGCAGGAAACTAGCGATTCGAATATTGGGGTGGGGTCAATCGGGGTCTCGTATATAAAAGAGAATGTTTTTCAGCTGGATTCACAAGTGATTTTATCAACGTCTAACCACACACTCTCTCATCAGGGACACTTCCAGCCAGACACATCAGCGTTACTGCTCCCCGTAATTGTTTGAAGACGGGAACCTCTCTGCAGGGGCTTCGCTCCATCTTTTCACAGCGGCCGACCGGAACTCCCTACTTTCAACACAATCCATTGCAGAAATTTGTGACGGCGAGAAAGAACCAGCGGAAACATCCTCATTTGAAGTGTGAGTAATTACGTAATAATTTAGTTTGTGATTCATTCTCGGGCTATATATATAAACACATCGCATCATTCAGTGCTTAACCTTTGCAAGTGTTACTTAATTTATAAACAAGCCATAATAAAAGAAGTGAAAGGATATCTGCCCAGGGGTTCGAGACTCTGCGACGGGGCTTAGAAGCCCAGCTAACCTTCCTTCCTAAGAATGTCATTTAGACAGTGAATTTTATTATACGATGAAGGTATCCTTTGAAAGTGAAATTTTATTACGCGCTTGTTTCCCTCTACGTGTTAACTTAAAAATTTATAGTAAGTTCTACAGGTTTGGTTTTAGAATTACTAAAACTTTAAAGGTAGGGAAATGTTGCGATCCCGGGTTCGCGACCCGGTGCTGACAGATGATGCGTAGCACATCCAGCTAATCTTACTTTTGAGCTCAGTTAGGCTAGTTACTTTGTGTTTATTATTTGATCCGGGTACCCTATCCTGCATTTTCTCTTATTGTAACTCCTTGTAACTCTCTCTTCATATATATGTATATATATATATATATATATATATATATATATATATATATATATATATATATATATATGTTTATGGAAGTATATGTTACCAACCCGGTTAGGCCAGCTGCTTGCTGTTTATTATTTGATCCTGGCGCCCTAATCGCATTTTATCTTATTGTAACTCCTTGTAACTCTCTCATCCCGTATATACATCGCGGTGTCCTGACATATAAATGCCTGTTTACTACAGTTTACTGTGCTAGGCATTATGTAATTAATGTATTCTATTAAATAATTAGAGTGAATTTTGTTTATCAAATAATTGCGTGTTAACCTTTATTTAAAATTAGTTTGTGAAATATTTCATTAAAATAGCATGTATCCTCAATTTTGGGGGTGAAATGACTAAATTGAAAATCATGTGATTTGGTAGCAATTTAATGTAATCATTTGGCATAGAAAATAATATCCTTGCTTCAAAAACAATAAAAAATAACTCCTACCTACATCAATTTTAATTCAAAAATTCCATTTTTCCATAAATTCGTAACAAAATAACAAATGTGCGCAAACGTCCTATCAACATTTAAAGTGGCAATAAGATATCATTCAGAGTCTTTATTTGAATGTAACCAATGCAGTCATGTCCTTTTTGCTGCGGTTCCTTGACATCAGCATTCGGCTTGCTACTTGCGCTTTGATGTAGCCTTCTCGCCTCTCGTGACTGTAAACTTGACTAGCTGCTTCTGTGACCATTTTCACACATCTCTCCACACTCTGAGTGTGAGAAGGCCACTTTGGCACTTGCATTGGGGCCTCTTTAAGTTGTGTTAAATCTTTGTTTGTTATACATGTTGTCAGTGGTGGCTCCAAAACTTCCGAACTCAAGTTAACTAATTCTGACATTGACGTTTATCGGAGGTAACTTCCTTGTCTGAACAGAGCAGTCTCCCAGCTGGTCATCATCTAGTGATGTTCCTCTAAGCTTTAGAATGATTTACACAGCCTCAGTTCGCTCGTTGGTACATTGGCTGCAGAGTATTGCTTGCAAAACTGCCTCTGGCCTAGCATACCAAGCGGACCTTCTCACCACAGGTAACACGATGTCCATCACTACTTTCCTTTGGGTTCTCAGTAGCTGTAATTGAAACAAGATGTGGTTGGGCCCCTCCATCCACATTGGATTAAGTTTACATTGAACCAGTGAAGAAGATAAAACCCAATAATAAATTCAACAATCAACATCAAATTCTGTAGCATTTTGCCCTTCAGTACATGTTTGGAAACCCAAATCCTGCAGAAACGAATCGCTGTAGTTGACCAATGACTGTGACTTACGGGTCCAATCTCCAAGAGAGCCAGATTTTGAGGCAACTCTCCTGATCTGATTGCTTGAACAATACGATAAGCGTAAGATTGATCCGTGCTGAGGTCTTTGATAACTTCTTCAGACAACACTGGAAGGGGAGGGCCTACTTCGACCTTTGGAAATTTTGTATTTATTTCTAATTCCGTTGCTTCATCTAGCATGTTGCCAAGGGGGCCTGACCACTTGTTGTTGCTCTTTGTAGGACCATCAAGTTCCTGGATGAGACGACGAAGAGGTAGTTCCCCTGTGTGCAAATCACATACAATCCAAACAAGCCTTCTACCAAGTTTTTTCTCTAAATGCGTCATAACACCCCCTTGCCATCCAGTGTTCACCGCAGTTGAGTCTCCACCAACGGCCTGCAGTGAACTGTCAAGTCTTCTTTCTTGAAGCCAACATATTATTTGATCAGCAATTGCCTCTGCATGTTTGTTGCCTTCTACTTCTGCTTCAGGAACAAAGTGAAACAAATAGCGGCCACCAGGTTCGGAACATACAGAGTAGTGTTCTTCTTTGATGAGACCGGGAAACTTTCTGTCCATTCCCTCTACCTCTAGGAGAACTTTTGTGTCATCTCTTCTTCCATCAAACAAAAGGCAAGAGAGACCTTCCTCCTTCAAATCTTTTTCATGCTGATCAGATATTTCCTTCATTATTTTTTCTTGTGCTCTTCTTATCTTATTATGATCTATCACTGAGGATGCATCCTCTCGGCTGATGAGGCCTGCATCTATCCAAGCAGTGGCAATCTCTGCAGTCTCTCGTAGCCCCGGATGGTGGCGAATACTGGTAAGGGCAATGTTTGAGATGTCTTTAGTGTTGTATTTCATTCTCTTCGGCGAAGGTTCAGATGGCATTTTGGAGCTATCATCTGATGTTGCTTCTTTCTGTTCATCTGAAGAGCTTTCAAAGAAGTGAGAAACCTCTTGATAGAGCTCTTCATCTCTTTGGGTTGCTTCTTCACTCTTCTTTTTCTTCCTTTCTTCCCTCTCTCGGATTTTCTCTTTTTTCTTAGCAATAACAATCTGTTTTTTGGTTTCTGAATAATCTGCCGAACCAATCTGCATACTTCCTTGGCCTCCTGCCTTTGTTCTCTGCACCTTTATGAAAGCCAGCTCCAAAACAGGGATCTTCTTCTCACGAGGACAGTGACAATCAATGTGAGGGTGAGGTTCTCTTCTGCATGAGGGAGAACAATTGGCTTCAGAACACAACTCTATGGGACACTGGCAGTTAAAAATGTTGAGAAGAGTATCAAGTGTGTGCAGAAATTTATTTTTCTTTGCTAGTTTTCCTTTACCAAGTGATGTCTCAACTGCTTTGTGCCGCAGCTTTGTTAATTTTAGCTCAATAGTTCTATACTGATTGAGTACAGGTGGTTTGAATAACACATTAGCTTTTTTCCACTGATGCAGAAGAGGGGGAATCATGTCCCTTATGAGCTCTTTATCTGTGTAGTTCCTTCTATCCTTTGCATTTTGTTCACGAAGGAGTAACCCTAGTCTCAGCATGTCTCGCACTGTTGGTAGTTCTGATACGGGAAGATCCTTGATTGTACCGACTAACAGGCTCAAGTGGCATGACAAACAACTGACCTCTTGTCTTCAATTTTGGCATCTTAGGAATATCTGAAAAGAAAGAAAAACATTTAAGCATTTTATATCAATTACGATGTTTCAAAGTTTAGTCATTCGATGTTCTAAAATTCAATAAAAAAATATTTCATGGGATTACAACATAATTAGACAGAAGAATATGATAATAACAAATAATTGTAATATTTAATAATCCATACTTACAGTTAAACTGTAGTATTCGTCTAGTAGAATAACTATGAAGTAGGTACAAGAGCAATAACAGCAAACCACTGTCTATGACATCTAAGAGGCAACTGAGGACTGAGAGTGAGGGACAGTTCTATTCATTTTGTGACTTGTACATTGTACAACAACTATATGACCTAGAAAACACTCCATATGGTATCAGTGGGATAATTCTGTGACAGATGAATAGTTAATCAATTTATGTCCTATTATTTAGTAAAAGAGTCAATTTTTGAATTTTTAAGGTAAAATTGATGTAGGTAAGGTTTATTTTATTTCATTCTGGTTGGCCAATTTCTAGTTTTGACATGAAAAGACAATATTTTCACTACCAAAATTAATTTGAAAAAGTTGACAAAATTGACACACCCTAATATATATATATATATATATATATATATATAAGCAGAAAGCCACAGACAAGAAGGAAAGAAACAGCCATCATGTTGGAGAGGGACTATATTTTGTACAATGCAACGTTTCAAGCACAAACTATGCTCATCTTCAGGCAAAAATTCTAAAAAGTTAAAAATAGAATATTAAAAACCATAATGACAAATATAAAAATACAAAATAATGTAGGGAAAAACCCAAAACTAAAAATTCACAAGCTTAAAAACACTAACAATGAAAGTCACACTCTAAAAAAGAACATAATGAATGACAATTATAATATACAAAATGTAAGGAAAAAACCCAAAACTAAAAAACTAAAAAATTCACAAGCTTTTAAAACACTAAAAATGAAAATCACACAATAAAAATAACACCTTAAGTCTAAGCAGCACAGATTCTGAGGCAAAACTAATACAAACAGAAGCATCTAAAAACAAGTAAAGGTTGGTTGTTAAAGATGTTCAGTTAAGACGTAGGGGAACGGATGAATTATCAGAATTGAGCGAAGGGGAGAGTTTTAATATATAATGATTCTAAACGTCTTAAAGTTTGCTCACACGGAGCGGAATATAAAATGTTAAAATTAGCTAAAGTTATATCCACTTTGCATAGAATAACATGGCTGCATATAGCTGAAGCTTCTTTAGTTCTCAGTGGTTTGTTAGTTCTATGGCTTATGCCCATGTGGACACAGAAACGCGACTCGAGGCTCCGCACAGTGCTACCAATATAGCTCCGATCACATCGGGGACACTTGAATTCATATACAACAGCACTGCGCACTCAGCGCCGCGTAGGGTGGATCGAATTTACATTTTTTTCGATTTCCATATTCTAATAGAGACAAAAACTTGCGCATGCATGAGAAAATAGCCTCTGCAAAATCTTAGCTTAATAGGTAATCATCTTCTGCCCCCGGCAGAGCGATGAAAATCATATTTTAGTAGTCAAAAACATACTTTTCTTATAATTTTTAAAATATTTCAATATGAATCAAAATTATTCCTAATAACTATAAAGTCGATGAAAAAGACCTCATATGATCGTTTTTCCAAGCGCGTTGTCCTACGTTAATATCTTTTGCCCCCGGCAACAACGTCAAATGTTGAAAAAATAGGTAATTTATATACATATTTTCAGATCGGCTCTTTGTCTTAAATAATGCATTTATATATTTCCCATAGCATTTATATCGTTGCTTAGGCATGAAATAACACACGCAAAATTTTATGACTCTAGAGTAATATCTTCTGTCCCCGAGAAAAGTCTAAATGTGGATTATAATTACGTTAATGCGATGTTATAAGTACGATAAGTACTAAGTACAGCTCCTCGCTTGCTAATTTTATAAAATTAGCAACCCAGAACTCACCACGAGGAGGTGGCTGTACGTCGAGTTCCACCCTATCCAGCCCAAACCACCCTTCCTTTTTGCTGCATGTCGATTTACATACGGTAGTCTTTCTTAGAATCAAATCGTGGAATTTTTGTTCGGGAGTGAAGACGGGAGCGGATGAATCCGTCCCTCTCTTCTATTCCACTTACACTGGCAGAGGCTTCGGTTACTAATTTGATGAGTCTCTCGACCGCTTGAGTATGACAAGGGAATAGTGGGATCAGTCCATCAGGCTGGTCTCCCGTCTCAACAAACTCTTTTATTCGGGTATCAGGTATTGTTTTTGTAACGGGGGGTTCGGTCACCTCAGCCGTTTGCCAGTTGATCATTTCGTAATAGTTTTGACTATCGTAGAGCAGCTCAGGCATGGCGAAGGCTCGAATTTCCCCCGCTGGTGATTGTTTTGATCGTGCTTTTAATATTCTTCTCCATCCCAATTCTCGTATGTGTTGCTCATCGGCATGTAGCATGGAGATCAAAATATTTTATGGGTGAGCAAAGAAAGAATTTCTACGGAGGACTTTGTTGGCGATTGTCTTAGATCTTTGAGGCATGGTCTGAGAGAGACGCATCATTTCGAAAAAAATGTTTTGCGCCCTCAGTGAAACTGGAGTTTTTCTTTATCTTAAACCAAATTGGTGCGTAAACTGTCATAATGAATCGCACAATTTCGTTGAAGGTGCTGGAGGGTTCACTGGTTGAAACATAGAGGCGCAGAAATCTATTTGCTGTTGTCAGCCACCTGGAATGCGCCATCTTACCTGGATTTCGAGCCGCGAGAGCTGAAGAGCAGCTACCGCTCGACACTGCTCTGTAGATGCCTAACAAATATTTTTGGTCAGTGCTCAACTCGGCATCATCTATGTCAATGTCAGGAGATGGAATGGCATCGAATTCTGTAATTGGAAGTTTTACGCAGTCGTTCAGTTGTTTTCCAACTAGTCCAGTAAAGCCCATTGGCCCAGTTGTTTTGCCGTCCAAGTCTTGAATAAGGTGTCGCAGTGATAATTCATTACCGTGTAATAGGCATATGATCCAGTGAACTGGCATTTGTAGTTTCATTTCAATCATACGAATGGCTCCACCCTTTCGACCCGTGTTCACTGCGGTACCATCACAGCCGATAGCCACAATGTCGTCCGTGCTAATATTGTTAGTCTGCTGCTGCTGCTGGCAGCACTCACCAGAGATGACCTTTAAACCCTAGCCTAGAGTCATAAAATTTTGCGTGTGTTATTTCATGCCTAAGCAACGATATAAATGCTATGGGAAATATATAAATGCATTATTTAAGACAAAGAGCCGATCTGAAAATATGTATATAAATTACCTATTTTTTCAACATTTGACGTTGTTGCCGGGGGCAAAAGATATTAACGTAGGACAACGCGCTTGGAAAAACGATCATATGAGGTCTTTTTCATCGACTATATAGTTATTAGGAATAATTTTGATGCATATTGAAATATTTTAAAAATTATAAGAAAAATACGTTTTTGACTACTAAAATATGATTTTCATCGCTCTGCCGGGGGCAGAAGATGATTACCTATTAAACTACGATTTTGCAGAGGCTATTTTCTCATGCATGCGCAAGTTTTTGTCTCTATTAGAATATGGAAATCGAAAACAATGTAAAATCGATCCACCCTACCGCAGTGAGTGCGCAGAGCATCCGATACACAGTCTTTTACATTAAAAAATGAGCCAATAGAACGACGGTTAACAAATACTAGTTTAAAATCTATTTGACAATAAAATTTACTAAGAAGTGGCATAAGGTTATTGCGGCAATATGAATTCAGATATCCCATTTCTGGGAGTACAGGATAATATACATCTTTAGGAACATTAAAATTAGACATTTTTGGTTTATAAATGTTAGCTAAAAATCTATTGATAGCGTTTTCTACGATCTGCAAAGGATAACCATTATTCACAAAATATTTTCTTAAAAAAACAAATTCATTATGCAAAGACTGATAATTAGAACATAAATTATATGCTCGGTTAAGTAGGGTGTTAACAGATGCCAGCTTGTATTTAAAATCACAGTAACTTAAAAAATTGAGTCCAAGACCGGTGAACGTCTTCTTTCGAAACAATGAAGCAATAATAGAGTCACTCTCCCTGCTAATCAGTAAATCCAAAAAAGGCAGCTTGGAATCTGATTCTTCCTCCAGAGTAAACTTTATGTTTGGGTGTAAGTTATTTAAAAACGTAAAAAATTGATGAGCACTGTTAGCATCAGTAAAAACTGCAAAAATATCATCAACATATCGTCTATAAAAAACAGGCCTTATAGGGGGAGGAGGCTGGGTAAACATTTTAGTTTCTAAAAAAGTCATAAAAAAATCTGCAGCCAATGGGCCGATCGGAGATCCCATGCCCACGCCATCAGTCTACTGGTATATATCTCCATTAAATGTAAAAGTACTACCTTTAAGAGTTAGCTTTAACATGGAATCAAGGTCATTTTTATCAAACTTTGAAATTTGGGGGAATTACTGAAAACCTTGTCAAGGATAATCTTACGAGTTTCGTCGACAGGGATATTGGTAAACAGGGAACTAATGTCAAAACTTACCAAGTAATGGTTTGAGTTAAATTTCTTATCAAGAAGTTCGCTCTGAAAGGACGCGGAATCAGAAATAGTATACTAATTTTTGGAGAAAGGGGAAAGCAAACCAACCAAAAATTTGGCAAGATTATACGAGGGCAAGCAATATGAAGCCAGAATAGGCATCAAAAGAGTTCCGGGTTTGTGTATCTTAGGGAGACTGTATAATCGTCCCAAATCACATCCCGTTGCAAAAAGTTTTTTATAAGTTATCACATCTATTGCTTTTTTAGTTTTCAAAGATGACAGTAACCTATTAATTTTATCCTCAAGCCGTAAGATTACAATTTTAGCACAATCCTTAATTAGTTTAAATTTCGAAACATCTTTTAACAATCCTAAAGTTTTATTAACATAATCCGCACGATTGAGAATAACAACACCCCTACCCTTATCTGGCCTAGTAACTAAAACGTTAGGATTACGGGACAGATCGCGAAGAACACAAACATCAGATTTTCGAAATATGATACAGTCTCCCTAAGATACACAAACCCGGAACTCTTTTGAGGCCTATTCTGGCATCATATAGCTTGCCCTCGTATAATCTTGCCAAATTTTTGGTTGGTTTGCTTTCCCCTTTCTCCAAAAATTAGTATACTATTTCTGATTCCGCGTCCTTTCAGAGGGAACTTCTTGATAAGAAATTTAACTCAAACTATTACTTGGTAAGTTTTGACATTAGTTCCCTGTTTACCAATATCCCTGTGGACGAAACTCGTAAGATTATCCTTGACAAGGTTTTCAGTAATTCCCCCAAATTTCAAAGTTTTGATAAAATGACCTTAATTCCATGTTAGAGCGAACTCTTAAAGGTAGTACTTTTACATTTACTGTAATGGAGATATATACCAGTAGACTGATGGTATGGGCAAACTAAAATGTTTACCCAGCCTCCTCCCCCTATAAGGCCTATTTTTTATAGACGATATGTTGATGATATTTTTGCAGTTTTTACTGATGCTAACAGTGCTCATCAATTTTTTACGTTTTTAAATAACTTACACCCAAACATAAAGTTTACTCTGGAGGAAGAATCAGATTCCAAGCTGCCTTTTTTGGATTTACTGATTAGCAGGGAGAGTGACTCTATTATTACTTCAGTATTTCAAAAGAAGACGTTCACCGGTCTTGGACTCAATTTTTTAAGTTACTGTGATTTTAAATACAAGCTGGCATCTGTTAACACCCTACTTAACCGAGCGTATAATTTATGTTCTAATTATAATCAGTCTTTGCATAATGAATTTGTTTTTTTAAGAAAATATTTTGTGAATAATGGTTATCCTTTGCAGATCGTAGAAAACGCTATCAATAGATTTTTAGCTAACATTTATAAACCAAAAATGTCTAATTTTAATGTTCCTAAAGATGTATATTATCTTGTACTCCCAGAAATGGGATATCTGAATTCATATTGCCGCAATAACATTATGCCACTTCTTAGTAAATTTTATTGTCAAATAGATTTTAAACTAGTATTTGTTAACCGTCGTTCTATTGGCTAATTTTTTAATGTAAAAGACCGTGTATCGGATGCTCTGCGCAGTGCTGTTGTATATGAATTCAAGTGTCCCCGATGTGATCGGAGCTATATTGGTAGCACTGTGCGGAGCCTCGAGTCGCGTTTCTGTGCCCACATGGGCATAAGCCATAGAACTAACAAACCACTGAGAACTAAAGAAGCTTCAGGTATACGCAGCCATGTTATTCTATGCAAAGTGGATATAACTTTAGCTAATTTTAACATTTTAGATTCCGCTCCTTGTGAGCAAACTTTAAGACGTTTAGAATCATTATATATTAAAACTCTCTCCCCTTCGCTCAATTCTGATAATTCATCCGTTCCCCTCCGTCTTAACTGAACATCTTTAACAACCAACCTTTACTTGTTTTTAGATGCTTCTGTTTGTATTAATTTTGCCTCGGAATCTGTGCTGCTTAGACTTAAGGTGTGTTCTTTTTAGTGTGTGATTTTCATTTTTAGTGTTTTAAAAGCTTGTGAATTTTTTAGTTTTTTAGTTTTTGGTTTTTTCCTTACATTTTGTATTTTATAATTGTCATTCATTATGTTCTTTTTTAGTGTGTGACTTTCATTTTTAGTTTTAAAGCTTGTGAATTTTTAGTTTTGGGTTTTTCCCTACATTTTTTGTATTTTTATATTTGTCATTATGGTTTTTAATATTCTGTTTTTAACTTTTTAGAATTTTTGCCTGAAAATGAGCATAGTTTGTGCTTGAAACGTTGCATTGCACAAAATATAGTCCCTCTCCAACATGATGGATGTTTCTTTCCTTCTTGTCTGTGGCTTTCTGCTTAAATTGAAATTGAAGCTTGCCAGATGCGGCCTTCGCCAATATATATATATATATGGAAAAAATGGATTTTAATTAAAAAAGATTCAATGTGGATGAATAGTTTAATATCGGCCAGGTGTTCGATACCCTTTGACGGTGCTTAGTCATCCAATATGATCATTATTAGAAAAATGTATGGGCTGTCAAAATAAATTTCTGTCTACAACCGTATCCTTTCTCCTTTTTGACCCGATGCAGAACTCGATCGTGTAATAGCTACTTTTCGTGACAGATTTGAAGAAAAGCAAATAGTCGACGTCGATTTGGAGGTTTTGCAGCGCAGTCAACCCAGTGACCTGAATGCGGAGGTCGAAGTATTGGCTCACATCCGATCCAACGATTGCCAGGTCGTCGGGGAACTAATGTAAGCTTTCTTTTCTTTTGGTTAAAAACAAGACACAGTGTTTTCAGCGCTTTATTAAATGATAGAAATCATGTTTTATAAATTAATACAATTCAGTTTAAATTAGTTAAAGAATTACATCCAATAAATAAGCTACAGAGCACAAGACTAACATTATTGGGGACATCTTATATTTTACACAATATAGTTACAATTATATATATATATATATATATACACGCGTAAAACTTTACACAGTACATCGAGTGCACACAAATGGGAACTTTTTTTAATCTGCACGTATACCAATTCGTCATTCAGCTCAGTGTCGCACAAATCGAATAATTTTAATACATTTATAAATCCCTTTCCACGTGACATGTGCAGGAGAAATGAAAGACAATACATCCAGCAAGTATTACTAAAATATCCTTGTAATCGGTGGGGATTCCAGACAATTTCTGGGATATGCAACCGTTCGAGAAATTTTACAATAACAGGGTCACTCCATGGATGAGCCCCAGTGAATTAAAATAATACATTTTTTCCCTATTTTTAAAGTATATTGCAAACCAATGAATCCCTTCGCCACCAACAATGTCGGTATTCACAATAATTTCCCCGCATTTTCTCGAAGTTGGTAACTTCAATGTTTCATTCTTCACAAACACACCGATAAATTTGGAGCGTGTGATTCGGCCACTATTCATTACTCTCTGAAGTGTATTCGCATCCATTTTAAAAGTCAGTGACTACGTTCCTGAATTAGGGCTTGTGATACGAGGTATACTAGTACACTAATAGGAGCGTCTATCGAGTTGGCGAATTCCAATCTGACTGAGATGTTTCCACTCTGTTGTGGACTTAAGTGTGTACTTACACTAGCAGAAAAGTCGGGCGTGATATCAAACGGGTAAAGGTTAAATTGATCGACAATTTCTTTCTGCGTTACCCTAATCACGAGCTATATAGAATTTTTTGTTTTTATATGCATTTGTGGGCGCTGAGTCCAAATCTGGCCTTGGTTTGTGTCTCATCAATGGTTTCAGAGATAATCCATTTTTCATGTTTTACCAGTATAATGTTATTATGGGCGCAGCAATATCAGAATAATCAGGAATTGTTGAGAACAATCCGGATGTTCGTTGATAGTTTCTTGCTCTAGAAATTGCCCGAAACTTCCACTGTGCTATATAAAGAAGAGCGCAGAGTCTGAGAAGTCAGTAAGTGTGAGCACACAAAGAAGGCAGGTTGTTTGTCTGATGGTTACCAGCATTGAGGTACTGTGTTTCTGTGCTTCTCTGTGCTGACGATTTGAGTGTTATCGATCCTTTTTTAATGCGAACATTATTTCAGTGTTGTGAATACATCTTTTTTCTGGAATCTGTAATCTGTTGCAGATTTAATAACTCTTCTCTCTATATCTGCAGGTTATGATTAATGTACTACAGTTTGGTAAAGAGAATGGCAACTAGAGCTTGTAATCACTCGCCGGATATATTCTGCTACGTTTGTGGGTATTACATAGGCCCCAAGCAAGTATCGCACAAGATTGTGAAAGGCACCAAGTTCTGGATCGCGTATCGGCTCTATTTTGGTATTCCTATGGGTGACCAAGATAAGCCCTGGGCACCCCATGTGATCTGTGGAAGCTGCCGCTCCACACTTGGAGGGTGGCTGCGGGGAGTACGCAAGACAATGCCCTTTGGGGTACCCAGAATATGGAGAGAACCAAAGAGCCACCACGACGATTGCTACTACTGCATGGTAGATGTTTCTAAGTACAGGAAAGTTAAAGGAAGGCAGACTCTTCAGTATCCAAGCATAGCGTCGTCCATAGCTCCTGTACCACATGGCGAAGGTCTTCCAATACCACGTCCACCAGAACAGGTATCTATCCATTACTTTACCTTCTGTATTTACAGACTGTGGATCATTATGTGTCGATTTTTCTTAGTGCTGATGCTCTTCTACATATATAGCTATGCCTATATTTTGTTTCTTTGCTTTGCAGGTTGAAAATGAGGATGCAGCTAGCTCATCTGAGATGTCGGCTGGTGAGGACAGTCATGATGAAGAATATACAGTAACTTTCAGTACAAACCCTCACTTTCCAAATCAGAGGGAATTGGACGACTTAATTAGAGATTTGGGTCTGACGAAATCAGGGTCTGAGCTTCTGACCTCCAGACTCAAAGAGTGGAATTTGCTTGGAGAAGACTGCAAGAGCACTGTATACCGAGAGCTGCATGAAGAGTTTGCAAGGTTCTACGATGTCAATGGCTCTCTCTGTTATTGCAGCGAGGTTAATGGTCTATTCACAGCTATTGGATTAACACATATACCCTCAGAGTGGCGCCTGTTTATTGACAGTTCAACTCGGAGTTTAAAAGCTGTTCTACTCCACAATGGGAACAAATATCCATCTATACCAGTTGCATATTCTGTTCAAATGAAAGAGGACTATGAAAATGTCAAACAACTGCTCACTCAAATCAGGTATGAAAAATATAACTGGGACGTGTGTGGTGATTTCAAAATGATTGGTTTCCTTTTAGGTTTACAAGGAGGGTTTACTAAATATTCATGTTTTCTTTGCCTGTGGGATAGCAGGGCTTCAACTGAGCACTATAAAACACTTCAGTGGCCTCCACGTGAAGGACTGCAACCAGGAAAGTACAATGTACTCAGGGGACCTCTTATGAAGCCTGACACAGTTCTGCTACCACCTCTCCATATTAAGTTGGGTCTAATTAAGCAGTTTGTGACTACGTTAGATTTTGGAGGGGAAGTTTTCCAACAGATTCGGATCATGTTCACTAAACTCTCTGAGGCCAAAGTCAAGGCTGGCATCTTTGTAGGACCACAAGTCAAGGCGCTGTTGAATTCAAAGAACCTTGAAGCCAAGATGACTCCGATCGAAAAAGAGGCTTGGGGTGTTTTCCGTGATGTGGTTCGTGGGTTTTTAGGCAACCATAAAGCACCAAACTATAAGGAGTTAGTGTCAAACTTGATTAAGTGCTATGGCAAAATGGGGTGCCGTATATCTTTAAAATTACACTATCTGCATTCACATCTAGACTTTTTTCGTAATAACCTGGGCGATGTGAGTGAAGAACATGCGAAAGATTCCATCAAGATATTCAAACGATGGAGAAAAGGTACCAGGGCCATTGCGATGCTTCCATGATGGGAGACTACGTATGGTCGCTGATCAGAAAGGATAAGAATGTTCATACGCGGAAGTCGCGTTCTTCAGTGCATTTTTAAGGAACGCACACTGCATAACGAGGCTTGTTATTCTCTTATCGGTTCTCCTCATGATATATATTATATCCTTTGCACCATTTTGGGTTTGTCAAACAATTTTGGCTCAATAAACATTAATTTCCAATAGTGTTTTTATTTTCAGAAAATATTTATGTTAGCCTTCTTTATATACTTTGCCATATGAAAAGTGTGATAACCTATATTTTTGAAACGGTTGATGATAGAGCAAAACCAATATAATTTTTGGAATCAGTGCCCCGAAATCATTAAGAAACGACAGAAAAATCACAATAAACAGAAATTTTTTCAAATTTTGTTACCCTGTGTAATCATTGATTTTGAAAAGTGTAGAGTGTGGCGGTGCTCTAAGAATATCTCTTTTCACCTCACACTCTGTGTGCCCACCTCACACTCTTTTAAAAGCCTCGTTAGGTGTTGTCCCAATCGCGCGATGGTGTGAACGGTTGTATGACGAGGCCAATAATTCTAGAATGTTTATATATCTATATGTGTTTTGATGTGTAAAATAGCAATGCAGGCATTCCTTTATGGTACGTTGAACTTTTTCAGCTAAAGAGGCCTTATGTATAGAATTGCTTGTGTAGTAACTGATATTAAACTCTGCCAACATGTTCTGAAAACTCGGCCTATAAATTCTTTCCCCATATCCCTACAAAAATAGCCAGGAACCCTGTTTTCTTTCAACATCAACCTTTTGGTAGCTTTAGCAACTCTTTCAGTCGACTTACTTTTGAGAGGAATTAGTTACAGATATCTAGAGAATACATCTATTATCATGTTTGTTAAATTCGTTTGCCAAATAGAATCAATCGAAGCTGCTGTTGTCTTGGCTATTTTAAACCTTTTTCTCACCGGCTTATGAAGTGCATAAGCATCCTGCTCCAGCAAAACCTCTCAACATCTTTTTTCACTACTCCATCATTGTAAACACCTCTGTTCAATCTATCAACACCGCCACAGGAGGCTGGGTTAGAAATGCCATAATAGCGTTTTCTTAATACACTATGTTAGCCATTTGCGTATTTTAGAGATACGTGGATTAGGTTGGCAGTTGTTGTTTGGTCTCTTTATCTCCTCTTCAAAGATGCCACCGTAACGGGTGATGGCGTACTCAGTTGTGGCACATGCGAGACTTGCTCCAAGTCTTTTAACCTATTCAGATTTCCTATCAAAGTTTTGGGACATTTATTTGTTGAAGCCTTGCATTAATATGTTTCCTTCCTGATGGTGAGGGCCTGTTCAACTTTCTCACCAGATCATGGACAATGTCGACGATATTCGATCCCTGTACCTTTCTTCCTTCAACAACAACCTCGCCTGTGTCGTTCCACTGTATGATGGGGTCCTCACTCAATAGATTATAAAGACTTAAGCCTTTATTCTTCAATGTATGTGGGAGACTGATTTTTAATACATGTTCGATGTGTTGCGTTCCCTTACTCTTTGGTTGGTCATCTCTAACATCGGCCTCAGTTCCTATGTCGCCATGCTCATCGTTGCTCGTGCTGTGTCTAATAACCACGGGGATCTCTGTCGGATTCTTATAATCTTCGTACTCAAGAAGAAATTTCTGCAGAGCCTCTTGGTATAAGATCCTTCTCTCATCAGGTAACTTTTCACTGTCTTAATAGGTCTGTCAATTCGCTTTCCATTCTTTTAAGACTGCTTTTACGGGGTTCTAGAGCCGTGTCTGGACTCTTTGAACTTTGCAGTGGAGCATACACCTCGTGCGGAATCACAACCACTTTCTTCATTATAATAATCTAGTAGGTAAAGGTCCCAAAACTGAAAATAAGATGGGGAGAAATGATCCCCCTCTTTGTACAATAATTCGCTTTTCCTTAACCACAGTTTGACTTTACGAGCGAGCGTACATTTTATATTCTTGTAACGACGTAGGCGAGCCTTCTGAGGGGACTTCATTGGTATATTACATTTTATTACATTAAGGCAGATTTCACAGATGCATTTTAAAAAGTCGGAGTCGATATTTTTAACAAACATCTGCTGCAATGCCCGTGCAATCGATGATATATTTTTATTAATTCACGATATTTCTTTAGCCTATTTGTCATTCTGGAATATACACCGTTTCAGGTTAGTTTGGGAATATATTCGTTCTTAGAAGTACCCTGAACGTGTTTCGAGGGTGAAGGTCACAAAGCAAACATCCGTAACGCTGACTTTTAGCTTCTTTATAAACTTCCAAAAATTCCTTACGCTGATTCGGGAACATTTGATTGGCTAATACCCCAATTTGTGACACATTCTTACGTTGCACGAATAAGACTATATATTGTTAACGACACTTCGCGCATGTACCTATTTTTGAAAAGGAGATTCTGATTGATGAAGAATACGCTTATGTTAAGATGGTGGGAGAAAACTGTAAATGTCTCGGCAAACGTTTTATCCATTTCCAACATGAGATCGTCAATTATAATGACTGTATGTTCATTTCCCTTTAACGAATTAACGTCATATACGCCTTTGTGGAACAAAATATCATCTTGGTACCCGTTGAACACTGACTGGTACGTTGAATGGCACCATATTACTTTATGCATAAATTTTGAGAACATCTCACCCTTATCTTTATTGATTTTAAGCATAAACACAGTTTTACCACATCCTGTATGGCCAGATATAACACACGTGGACGAGCTTATGACCAGAATTTTTCTACAGATTCCATCTCTAACACGTTACACACCTAAGTGGAATATTTATAAAATATAACAAAATTTAAGTGCTGATCCTTATATTCTTGTTTTTCTTCATCCACAGAACCGTGAATGACAATAATGTACAACACCTCATCAACGATATTACAGACAACCCCGATGAGAGTGTAGTTGTGGTTATAGACTTCGCTCCCGCTGACGGACCCTCACCAGCGACACCTCCACCACGTGGCAGTTAAAACGAAGGCACGATGATGAGGAACCTTCCACGTCAGGTATAAAACGTGCCAGAAGTGTACCGGTTCCTAGATCTCCAGTAATAGAGCACCAGCCCTCTACGTCTTATGACCCAACCTTCACACTAGCACCTTCCTCAATTAAATTTGTACCCTCTTATTCCTGTTCAATTCCGGGTATATCCTCCACATCAGCAGGTTCTCGCTCTGTAGAGAAAAGGTATAACATTCGTACTGGTGCGCACCGCTAACCCCACTCAGGCCCTGACTAGAAATCGGTATATAGTCAGGGTTGACGCTGAAACCCTGTATAGCAAAGGTGTTGAACGCGGACTGCGGCGAGTAGTTGAAAGTATTGTGGAATTTGCCCTTCAGAACCGCAACGAACGTGAAGTCAGGACGAGGTTGTCCTTCGGGTTCGGGTCAGATGACGGGGATGTAGATGAGATTTGGGTAGTAATACCATTCAGAAACTTGGCCGATGTAGATATAGAATATATCTTGTGTCGTATAATGAAGGCCTCTCAAAGTGGTACAGCCTTCAATATGGATAACTTCACGGTAGATATTGACAGAGTGTTCGGTTTGCGGGTCATAGTGCCAGACCTTATGCTCTTAACTTCAAATCTCAGGCAATTTACAGACTGCATATAAACGCCGATCGTGGTTGCAGCTTTATAGCAATAGTCTTGGCCCGTATGTTCACTGTGCTAAATATACGGGCCCAAAAAATTTGGTTGCCTACGGTTGTGCAGCGTGCTCGTAAACTGGCTTCAGATTGCAAGCTTGAGTTTGATTGTAATATGGGTCCTGAAGAGCTGAGAAGGGTAGAACAGGAAATGAATATTCGTATAGTTGTATTTGGAATGGATGATTGTCGTAGGACTGTGTATATTTTTAAAAGCTGTGTGAGAGACCGCGGGAGACCTCTACTTATTTTTGGACTGGCAGGGCCAACGTATCTCCCCATCCGCAATATAAGGGACCTTTATGCGAGTTATGATAAAAGTCGAAAATATGGAAGGCATCATGATTTCTGTAAGAGGTATCTCGAGTTTCCGGATGATATAGTGAAGCATTGTAAGGAATGTCACATGGTATGTGTACAGTGTAAAAGCTCAGAAGAAGGAATGTAATGTGTGTAGAGTGTAGACGTACATTTCTCAATAATAAATGCTTTGAGCTACATAAGTCAATTGGCCCTTGCAGGAAAATGAGAATCTTTGAATGTGGTATGTTTCATATGATGGATAATTGGTGGAAATTCAAACATAAATGTGAAGAAATTCACTCCTACATGCCATGAGAAATATAAGGCGGACGGTGGAAAGCATGTGTGTTATATGAAAGACGCTAAGCCTAAAACTAAACTCTGTATAACCGTGTATTATGACATAGAAACATACACGGTAGATGAAACAAGAGGTTATCCTACATCTACTCGTAAGCCGGACTATCTGCGATGAGAGCATGGAAATCGAGTGTGATGAGTGTCACAAATGTGATAAACGAACAAACGTTTTCAAAAAGATCGCACACGACAGCCCTGTTTAACGCTTTGTATCCTATATTGTCAAGTTAGCGAACAAGTTCAAAAAATTTACTGTGTATATTCTTGCCCATAACGGGCAAAATTTGACACACAGTTCCTTTATAAGGAACTGCTTGAACACAAGTCATCGGAGATATTTACATGCGATCCCATGAAAAGGGGAAACAAACTTATAAAAATGCAAATAAGAGGTAATGTTCAGTTTAAAGATACTTTATTATTCCCATCTTGTAAACTAGTCAAAGTACCAAAGGTGATGAGTGTAGCCGCCGAAGTTTCAAAAGGGTATTTCCCTTACACTTTCCTCACTAGCGACACTTTAAATTACGTAGGACTACCTCCCCCCAAACAATACTTTAACTACACCAACATAAGTGATAGTGAGCGTGAAGATTTTGACCGCTACTACAACAGTTTTAGTGAATATAATCCATACACTACAGCTGATGAATGTGAGCGTTATTGCGTAAATGATGTGCGCGTGCTTAGAGTATGTTTCCAGGCCTTTAGAAGGATGTACATAGACCGTTTGAACTGCGATCCGCTGCAAGTCGCAACCACATTCGCCTCATTCTGCTTTACTGTGTTCAAAAATAATTTCATGCCTAAAAACACCTTAGCCGTCGTTCACAGAAACAACCCTCGGCGTTAGGGACACAAGGCTATTTACTGGCTCATACACATACAGCAGCAGAGCGGAGTATACATAAAACACGCCCGCAACACGGGAGAATTACCCGTTAAGGTCAATGGTCATGTTTTTGGGTTGATGATCTAAGCGAAGACCGTACCAGTGGTGAGAAGACTGTGTACTCCTTTAACGGATGCTGGTGGCATGGGTGCCCACATCCTGAGTGTGGTCGTAGGAGATATCCACGGTAGATCTCCTGCTGACAGCCTTGCATGGACCCGCACCCGCGATCAGCTTATAGGCACCCAGTTCACTCACAAGATCTTGTGGGAGCGTGAGTATGATGCACGGATGGAAACAGATGGACAGTACCGTGAAAAATAAACACGATCAAGCGTTCAATGTTTCTGGATCCTCACAAATGCGGTGATAGCTTGTTCGGAGGGCGTACAAACCCATTTAAGTTATACTTTCCGTCTACGGAGGGCGTGAAACTCCATTACAACTCCTGTTCTTTATATCCCTACGTATGAAGAACAATCTGTATCCCGTTGGTGCACCTGAAAAACTGGTGGGACCTGAGCTGCCCACCATCGAGGTGTTCTGAACAAATTTGAGCAAGTATTATTTCGGTCTTTCTTTCGTACACGTGCTCCCCCCTCGCAATTTATGGATGCCGATCTTATCCGTCGTTATAGATCACAAGCTCATGTTTCCCCTGTGCCTGAAGTGCGCAGAGGAGAATAATGGGTCCTGTAATCACACACCCAACCAGCAGAAGATCAGAAGTGTATATACAAGTCCTGAGCTGTTCCTAGCCGTCCGCCATGGCTACAGAATATTGAAGATATATGAGGTTGGAGGTTTCAGAAGCTACCCAACCTTTCCACGCCGTATATAAATATTTTTTTGAAGGATAAAGTAGAAGCATCAGGTTACCTCCGAGGGTTTGAGAGCGAGGGTGAAAAATCGGCGTATATTCAGCGCTACCGTGACCATGAAGGGATACAACTTCACCGGGCACAAATTGTTAAGAACCCTAGCAAGCGCTTTAGTGTAAAGTTATGCCTAAATAGTCTTTTGGGCATGTTTGCACAGAATGCAGGTAAGGGGAACGTTCATTTGGCCCAAAGTTATAACGAGGTGTGAGATTATGCCATTGCTCCCGATAAAGAGGTTATGGAGTTCGTGAATGTTGGTAACACGTACATAATAAAGTACATCACCGAACTTACCACAGATACCTCACGTATTTCAAACATACCTATAGCCAGCTTCACAACGGCATACGCACGCATCAAGCTTTGGGGACTACTGCACTCTCTTGGGCGGAGGGTGCTGTACGCTGACACAGATAACATAATATTCACAGAGAGGGAGGCTGAATACATGCCGCCTATTGGGGAATTCCTCGGAGAGTTGACTGACGAGATCAAGGATGAGTATGGTGATGGTGCATACGCTGACTCCTTTGTATCAACAAGGCCAAAAACTTATGGGGTGCGGGTGAGGGTGGGGAAAGAGCTGAAATATATCGTGAAGGCGAAGGGCATCACGCTTAACCTGGCGAACCGACGGGTCGTTAATTTTGACACGTTGAAGGAGCTAATGTGCTTAGAAGATGAGGGTGACCAACCACCCTAACTGACTGTAGGGACCCAATATTTTAGGGCAGAGAATCTGGGGAGCGTGAAAGAACTTACGGACACAAAGGTGTCTTAACACCTATAGGAAACGTTACCAGGAGCCTGGCACCTATGATACCGTACCATTTCGTTACCATAGTACCTAAATGTCATATATTTCTATTGTTAACGAGATGTTTATTTATTATGTATATTTAAATATGTAAATGTTTCAATTAGGGTTTCATTTTCTCCTTTTGTGTGTGTGTGTGTGTGTGTGTGTGGGCGTGTATCCAGGAAAAAGTCCTAAGCTCCTCCCACTCTAAGCTCAATCAAATGGTCACGTGACTCCTGCCACTACCTGAGCATATCTCTGCCCCTGCGTGCTTTGTTGGCCGCTGCAAGCCCTGGATCTCAGACGTATATTTGAAGAATTCTCACGTAGACGAAAGATAGTGATGGCGACGTTTGATATTGCGTGTTCGACGTTTATTGAACCATTTATTGAACCGTGCGAAGCTTCAGGAACAAGATGTAAAAATACTCTATGGATATTCTCGGGAAACCATTGCCAGATTTCGCAGCACAAACGATGTAATGAACTACGTTGTGGGGCTAAACTGTATAAAAGAGTACATACACCGTGAAGTGAAAGAAACAACGGGCGCAGAAGAGAAGCAACGGGTATGGGTAGTGAGTCTTGTTGATGAGTGGTGTGACAGGCGGTATTATGTCATGCTGCATCATACCGAGTACGCGTACCCTGATGCTGAGAATGTATATCTCGTCATAATGAATAGTCTAAAATACTTTTACCACTACATTCATATATATCATGACGAGGTTCGCAGTGAGGTTGTGGCTAAGGGCCTGTGTGAGTTTTTAATAGAATTTAGAGACGAGTATCGACTGTTAAACAAAAAGGATAAATACGGGCACATGTTTCTCACAAATAGTGTGCCGGAGTGTTAATGTTTTTAGTTTGTGGAAATGAGCGTCTAGTGCGCATTCCGATAAAACATTAAAACCGATATTGCCCCATACATCGGAAAAATTGCCCCGTATAATGGGTACAAGTACTCGCAGGATTATTTCATGTTGGAACAAACCAGTACACGAAACATTAAAACTTGTTATGACTTGCTCCTCCACACCTCTCCCCGAGCCAAACAGCGCACCGTCTGGTCATAGTCATCTCAGATCTTGACTCGACTGGTTGTGCACTCTCACAATCGAAAAAGATGGAGCTACCTTTGAGCAGCATTCTCAATGCCGTATTCGACGTGTTCGTGACGAAGTCATTGCGTGTGTTCAGACGTACAACCGGTGCCATTAACTATGTACTTGAAACGACTTGTAGACAAGCAAACTCTGGTAAAGGTAATGTTGTTTATTTAAGTGTGAAGGAGATGAATAGTCTTCGTAATAGTTGAGAAGTGGGGTGAGGATCGTTATAAAATACCTGCAGGTGTAGGTACAAGAAGAGAACAGATTAGTGATACCCCCTCATATGCCATTGTTTGTACGTTGTGTATAAATAACGATCATCCATGCATTGATATACGACTGATGTGGAAGAATGTATCTGATAATAACGTTCTTGTCCCCACGCGAAACCGCTTCATCCTAGACAGAATGTTTGAAATCGTTGGTTTCCGCAAACTAAAACCTATATTAGCTGCACGTGTTACGGATATGGTTTATTTTCATACAGTTCTTGCATACACCGCTCTGCTCGACGGGTATATCGAATGTCGGAATGAACATGGCAAGAATAGTCTAGAGCTAGATGCTTATTTAAAAGTTTAGACTCTTCCAAATATCATGAACTTTGGTAGAAAGGACTTGAGCGGTACAGGGGACAGCTCTCCTACACTGTCCACCCTGAAGGGTTGTATCTTTATATAATGAGCAGCTGTCGTTACGATTTAGAAGATTATTTCAACTGCCGCTATGCGTTGTGAAGAAGAGTTCACGATTGAAAAGCTCGGATCGGTAAGAAAAACCCTCGATTGGAAAGGAGTGTTTATAAACTTGAATTTAATAATGATGTGACTAACGACGCCCTCTTTGTGCGTGATTATGATTGTATTCTGTCCGTGTTTAAAGATAACTTGCCAACCAATTGTACGGTCGGCACAAAAATAGTATTGAACGATATGAAGGCCCTTCACATCGAGTATAGGCACCCGCACACCTTGAATAGTGAAATAATGTTAAATCGTATTTATTGTATAGCCCAAAGCAACAATGATGTAACTGTAGACTCGATCACGTGCGCGTTTAATATTTTAGTTAACCGCGGTAGAATATAAAGTGTATGTATTTTGGTTTTATATAATTTTTGCTGTTTATATATATATATATGGGTATATAGTTTTATCCTGTACTATCATTATTTTTTATACGACTTTTGGTGTGTGTGTATATATATATATATGGGCGTATTTGCTCGTACATATATAAATGGTTATATAGTTTTATTCTGTAATAATATTATTATTTAAGAATATATATATATATATATATATATATATATATATATATATATATTATATATCCTTCGGTTAATGTGTGTAATTTTGCTGTATATTGTTTTTGAATGTACTCGTATATTTATTTCCTATACATTTCATGAATTATTTTCCCTTAACTCACCTAAATAAACACAATAATATAATGGGGTTTTATTTATTTCTTTTGGTTGTATTGAACGTTGTATTGGCGTCAGGAAAGGCATCCGACCATAAAAACCCAGCCAAAACCACAATGGTGAGTCTTCAACACGAAAATGCGATGACGGCTAGGGCGTACCCCGTAGGCGACGTACAGAGACCTCGCCCGTCCTCTGTGGTGAGGCGAGGGCTACCGCACCAAGAGCGGGTGCGGCTAACGAAGCGAGCTCGGGTGGACCTGAGAATTGCGACACTGAATGTTGGAAGCATGACTGGCAGAGGAAGAGAGATTGTAGAGTTGATGAAGAAGAGGAGAGTTGGGGTGTTGTGTGTACAAGAAACACGCTGGAAGGGGAACAAAGCAAGAGAACTCAGTGAGGGATATAAATTGTTCTACAGTGGGGCGTCGGTTGAGGGAAGGAATGGTGTGGGTATTGTATTGGCGAAGGAATTGAAGGATAGCATAGTGGAAGTAAAGCGAAGAGGAGATAGACTGGTGACTTTGAGAATGAATTATGGGGAACATGTACTCAATATAATCAGTGCATACGCGCCCCAAAGTGGATGTCCGGACGACGTTAAGGAAGCATTCTGGAGGTTATTGGAGGAAGAAATGGAGAGTATTGCCGAGGACGAACGAGTGGTGTTGGGCTGGGATATGAATGGACACGTTGGTGATCATAACGATGGAGTGGTCAGAGTGCACGGTGGTTATGGCTATGGAGAGGCAAACGTGGACGGTGAGAGAGCGTTGGATATGGCTGTATCGTTTGATCTAGCGATTGTAAATACGTTTTTCAGAAAGAGGAAGGAGCATGTTATTACGTACAAGAGTGGAGGCAGAACATCGCAAATTGATTTCATACTGTATAGGAGGGCGCAATTGGCCGAGGTGAGGGACTGCAAAGTTATTCCAGGAGACCATGTGGCGCCACAACACCGGTTGGTAGTCATGGATGTGATGTTGAAAAGAGGAAGAAAGACCCGAGGAACAACAGTGAGGAAAATTAGGTGGTACAAACTGAGAGAGGAGGGGAAGAAACGAGAATTTAGAGAGAGAGTGTTGAGTGAAATCCATGTTGATGAACAGAATGTACAGGATTGGTGGGTACATAATGCGAATGTCATGAGAACGGCAGGTAGAGACATATTGGGGGAAACATCAGGTAAAGTGTGGGAAGATAAGGAAGGATGGTGGTGGAGTGATGAGATCCAAAGAGCACTACGAAGTAAGAGAGAAACTAAGAAGTTATGGGAAGAATCGAGGAGTGAAGAGTGTAAGGTGGTATATAAAAAAGCAAAGAAACAGGCAAAGAGAGCAGTGGCGAGAGCAAAGGCGGAGGCATATCGGCAGATGTATGAGGATTTAGAGGATCGTGAAGGACAAAAGAAGATATACCGATTGGCTAAGAGCAGAAATAGAGCGACAAAAGACTTTACACAGGTAAAACATATTAAGGGAAGGGAGGGGGCGGTGCTGCAAAGAGATGAAGAGATAAAGGATAGATGGAAGGAATATTTTGAGGAATTATTAAATAAAGAAAACCCAAGATCTTTCTATGAGGATGGATTACCAAATGTAGCTACGACAGAACAAGTGGGGAGGATGGAAGTGAGTCGTGCTCTCAATAGGATGAAAAACAACAAAGCGACTGGCCCAGACGAGATACCTGCCGAGGCATGGAAGGCACTGGGAGATGAGGCGGTGGATCTGGTGTGGGATCTAATGCAGAAGTTGTTTGACCAGGAGGTGATTCCGGATGAGTGGCGGACCAGCATCATAGTGCCTATATTCAAAGAGAAGGGAGATGTACAAGATTGCACGAATTTTAGAGGGATCAAGCTAATATCACATACAATGAAGATATGGGAGCGAATAGTGGAGAGTAGGTTGAGAGACGAAGCGGAAGTGTCAGTGGAACAGTTTGGATTTATGCCGGGAAGGAGAACGACAGATGCAGTTTTTGCATTGAAACAGTTGGCAGAGAGGTACAGAGAGGGGCAGGCGTTGCACATGGTTTTTATTGACTTGGAGAAGGCATATGATAGGATACCACGGCAGGAAGTTTGGAGATGCTTAAGGGAAAAGATGGTACCGGAGAAATATGTTAAACTGATCAAGGGGATGTACAGGGGAGTAACAACTAAGGTGAGGAGTAGCGTGGGTGTGTCAGAGAGCTTTGGGGTGGAAGTTGGTCTGCACCAAGGATCAGCTTTGAGCCCCTTCCTTTTCAATGTGGTATTTGATGTGTTGGACAGGATTAGAGGGGAGGCGCCGTGGTGCATGATGTATGCAGACGATGTTGTGTTGAGTGGGGAGACGAAAGAGGAGGTGGAGCAGCAGTTGGAAAATTGGAGAGAGGCGTTGGAAAGTACGGGGATGAGAATTAGCCGAAAGAAGACCGAATATATGAGATGTGATGTGCAGCAGGACCGAGGAGGGGAAGTGACATTGAGTGGAGAGCGTGTTAAGACGGTGGAGTATTTTAAATACATGGGGTCAACAGTGGATGCAGAGGGGGGAGCAGAGAGAGAGATAAAATACAGTCGGGGTGGAAGAACTGGAGAGACGTATCAGGGGTGCTCTGTGATAAGAGGGTCCCAGTGAAACTGAAGGGAAAGGTATTCAAAACAGTGGTGAGGCCGGCAATGTTGTATGGAATGGAGACTGTGTCAATGAAGAAGAGCAATGAAAGAAAAATCGATGTGGCTGAAATGAAGATGTTGAGATGGATGTGTGGAGTGACGAGGAGGGATAGGGTCAGAAATGAGCATATAAAGGGAACAGTGAAGGTGGCGGAAGCATCTAAGAAGGTGCAGGAGGCCAGGCTGAGGTGGTATGGACACGTCAGGAGAAGAGAGGAGGAGTATGTGGGGCGCAGAGTGCTGGAGATGGAGTTGCCGGGACGGAGAAGAAGAGGAAGACCGAAGACGAGATGGAGGGACTGTGTGGTGGCGGACATCAGGGAGAAGGACTTGGAGGAGGACGCGGTATACGACAGAGGAGAGTGGAGAAGACGAACCAAAAACAGCGACCCCATGTAAAGATGGGATAATAAGCTGCGGAAGAAGAAGAAGCAGATTTATTTCTTTTGGTTGTATATATATATTATAACTATAAATATATGTATATGTATATATATATATATATATATATATATATATATATATATATATATATGTAAAAATGAACCATAAATAATTCCCATATTCCTATATTATCTTATCCTTCATGTAATTCTTGTATTCATTTATATAGTCTCTGTATCCATTGTAAGAAAAAGTATCCATTTTAAAAATTCATGTGTTATATGGTTCATGTATAATCTTATATATTTAACTTTATATAATGCCTATACTCCTATGTATGTACGTGTGTGTATTCATTTTTACATAAGGACCAAAATCGCCCAACGCGAGTTTGGATAAAATATTTGATTCACTTTCAACTTTGCTAAATAATTGGTGACCTGTTGTTTTTTAAAATCTCATAATCATTTTTTAGATTTCGCTTAATAAGGAATCCTGTTAAGCTTTGCAATGTTCACATTTTGTATACACTCTCTTTCGTTATAAACAATGAGATCATGTCTTGCCTAAGCATTAAAATTGTACATCTTAAACCTTAAAATTTCACTCATATGCATATTTTAGTGTAAAGATGCATAGTCCGATTTCCACTTTTAGTTAACTTGGCAGATCATGATAACATCAGATCTGAAAAGTCGCGGTTTAAGATAAAAATATGGTTTCGTCTTCAAATATTTTGTTTACTCGTTCAAGCCTTACCACAGCTAAAAAATTTACTTATTTTTAAATATTGTGCAAAAATAATACAGCCTTCTTAGCATTTAATAATAATAATGTTAGCAGTTTTTGGGTATATAAACCCATTCAAATTCATCCATTGTCATTCAGAAGCTAATTCAGAGGCTGAGCACTACCTGTATTTTTTAGCAGTAAAATTACAGTGAAGCTAGTTTTTACCTTATCCTTCGAGCCTTGCTCTCTTCAGAAAAACTTAGAAAACTTTCCGGATACGCTATAAGAAGAATCCGGAACCTTCAGCATTTAGATTGCAAATCTACCAGAGTCCTCCGAGCCACTATAGAAGAACTCGGAGAGTAACATAGAAGAAAAACCACTTCAAGGCACCTATCCGTTGCTTGCCTCCTAAACCAGAACCCCCGTCAATCCGAACCACCCCAGGGCCATAGACGGAGGGGTTAACAACTGGCGACCCTTTAACCAGGATCTTCACGACTCCAGGATTCTTCCAGTCCTCCAGACCCTTTAACCAGGATCTCACGACTCCAGGATTCTTCCAGTCCTCCAGACCCTTTAACCAGGATCTCCACGACTCCAGGATTCTTCCAGTCCTCCAGACCCTTTAACCAGGATCTCACGACTCCAGGATTCTTCCAGTCTTCCAGACCTGGAACCAGAACCAACACCCAGTTGACCGGCGTGTCACGACTTCGAGTTCGTCACATCCACCCGTGAACCGGTGCGTTACGACTCCAAGTTCTTCACGCCTACTTTCATCTAGGAACAAGTGGCCAGCCAGACACGTCTTCAGGACACACCTCAAAAGGATTTCGCCATAGGAATCTTGTTAAGTACAAAACTCTTTTTTAAAATAATTTCTAAACATTTGAAAAGTATTATTATTAACAATTAATATTTAGTATTGAGCCAGAATTAACAAAAAACACAGTGAACACTACAGACACCAGTGATACACTCTTTTTATTGAAAACAGTATTGTCACAGTTATTTTCAGTTATTTTTACTATTCTAGTTAGTATATTATAATTTTATTTAATGTACCAAACATAGTATTACCATACCATCACGTACATTTGAGTGAAATTTTGTTTACATTTTTATTTTTGTTTGCAATCTTTTCAAATTTTCCCCGAGTTAGGCAAATTGTTGTGCATTATTTTTTTTAGATAGTGTAGTTAGGAAAACCCCTTAAGTGATCATTCCATGAATTAAGATCGGTCAAGCAGACCTAATTAGAACATTAATAAGTACCTTCACATATGAGCGATTCAGACGGTGCGCTTTCTGACATCGAAGAATTACCTACACCCATTTTTCCACCTACCCCGCGCCCTTCAAACATATTCCAAACACACAAGTCAGTATGTCTCAGTCTCAAACCCCCGCCCCAGCATATATTAACTTAGGCAGATTAGTAAATCTTCCTCATACTGTTTTAATTTTTAAGGGGACCATAGATAATCGTTTTGTTGAACCGCGCGTAAGACCTTGGGTTGAGTCTTTAGAGCAACATTTCTTACGCGAGAATATTACCGATGATGATATAAAAATCAGAGAAGCAAAAAGATTTATTGACCCTAAAGAGGGAAATGCCCATGACACAGTCACTTACGTCCCATCAATTAGCGAAGCTATAACATGGGACGATTTTAAACAAAACCTATTAGAATTTTTTAAAGAAATAACCCTTGCACAACCCTTAGCCACATTAGAAGCAGTCTTCCAAGTTAAATGGAAGAAAGAGGAACACGAGGATTTAAACAATTTTATTACACGTACACACAAACTTGTAGGAGAAGCCCTCCGGGCCGCAGAAAATGCATGTGGCATAACTTTTACTTCGAAACAAAGAAATCTAATAGTAGCCACAACCATTTACCAAAACTTACCCGGAGCGCCTAAAAAAAAGTTTCAGGAGTTTTTAAATGTTGACAAACCTGTCAGTGTAGCCATAAACAAAACACGGGAACATCACCCCGATTTAGCAAACCAAACCTACCGAAAGGGTAGAGAAACCCCTGTACAGTATATTCAGCAGCAGCCACAACACCAATACCAACAGCAACAACAACAACAATATAAACCAAGGCAAATACAGGGAACACCCCAGAAACAAGCCCCCCAAACCCAGAATACACGCCCTCCTCCACAGTGTTTTAACTGTGATAGTTTCGGGCATATGATAAGTCAATGTAATTACCCCTCGTATTGCTCCCACTGTCACGAACATGGTCATCGCCGTGGCGATCGCCAAAAGTGTGCTGATAAAGCCCCTGCAGGGTATAGACCCCACTTTCAGAAACCAAACCAACCACGTCCCCAAAACGTATCCCAAAAGTCAACCAATCCCCAGAAACCAGTCCATTCCCAGCCTCAGTCGAACTACCAACCCAATAAATCACGACCACAGGGTCACCCACACTCTTACCCCATGTATAAACCCCAATACAACCAGCAAGGTCAACTAGTTCGGTACGTAGAAGTACCCGGGGAGGAATCATTTTCCCCAGAGAACAGTTTTCAAGAACACCCTTCAGCGTATGATATCCCCGTAGAATATGATCCAGGTCCTCCCATAGAAGACCATGTGATCCCTTTTTTAGACCCTACATTGGAGGCAGCAGTTCAACCTCCTCCCTCCTAAATTACAGTAGTAAGCCCAGATACGCACACAAACTCCCCATCAGGATAATAGGTGCGGACCTCTTAGATTTAATAATAAATTGTAGTACGGATAACCAAGATTTAACTGCTCTCCTAGATACAGGAGCACACGCAACGTTAATTAAGAAACAATGCGTAGATGAATTACTAGAGAGTACAATTATAAATATGAACTTAAGGCACCATCCTGCCAACTTAGAGGAGTTACGGGCACACCCATACCCACATATGGAGAAATTGAGTTATATTTAGAAATTGGAAACGCGGTATACCCCGCGAAATGTTGTATAGTGGACACAGTCGCCACCTTTCAGACAGACATCCTACTAGGGATGGATTTTTTTAACCGGAATCAATGGGAGATTTACCCAGCCGGAAAGTTAGTAAAGTGTCGAAATAGGACACACCATCTCCGCGAGGATGACAGACAACTTAATGCTAATAGACTTAGCTCAGTTCAGATTTCCGAAAGAAATAGGAAACCCCCTCTACTTGATAGCAGATCAAGTCGGCCGGTTGCATCCAGAGGGACAACCGCTCCAGAAATCAGACCCCAGGGTAATCAGTTCCAGTTGTTGAATCCAGTTGGATCAACCCAGGCAGTTTCCAGACAGTCAGTTTCCAGACAGTCAGTTTCCAGACAGTCAGTTTCCAGTCAGTCAGTTCCAGTCAGTCAGTTCCAGTCAGTCAGCTTCCAGTCAGCAGTTTCCAGTCAGCCAGTTTCCAGTCAGCCAGTTTCCAGTCAGTCAGTTTCCAGTCAGCCAGCTTCAGTTCAGCCAATAAGGCAAATTTTAGTCGCCGAACCAGAATCAGATTCACAATTTTTCATATGCCCTACCGAGCATATAACAGTAGCACCTTATGAGAAGATTTGTTTCCTAGCAAAAGTAGTTAACAGTCAAGGAAAATTATTAGAGTCAGAGCGTACTCTGATTACAGAGAAAAGTAATTTCAAAAGAGATGTTCTTATTGCCCAAGTCCTTAGTCAGAGTCAGAATTCAGCTATCCCTGTTGTTTGTTTAAACAAAGGAGAAAGATCTATAGAATTAACTTCAAATCAGAAAATAGGAACTGTTTCCACAGTAGAAATAGATTCAGATTTCCCCATCAGTACGATAAATCGTGTTTCCAGTTCCTTAGAATTAAAGCCTTCAATATTAAAAGAAGAATATAAGAAATGTCTGAAGCACTCCCTTCAGGAGTCACCAGCTTTACAGGATCCCAAACTAATGGAATCACTTCTCGATTTCCTGATAAGAAATAAAGATGTGATTGCCCTAACCGGAGATCCTCTGGGCCGAACTAATTTGGTCCCTTTTGAAATCAAGTTGGAACCCAATTCCAAACCCATTTTCATTCCTCCCTATCGGGTTCCACATTCTCAGTTAGTCACTATTGAGGACACATCAAGGACATGTTGGAGCAGGATGTCATTCAGCCTTCAGCTAGTCCCTGGTCCGCTCCTATGATTCTCGTCTCCAAAAAGGACGGAACATCTCGCCCTTGTATAGATTTTAGACGCCTGAATAACATTACCATCCCAGACCGTTTCCCGATTCCAAACATGCAGGAAACAATTCTGAACGTAGGGAAAGCGAATTTTTTTCATCCCTCGATTTAGCATCAGGTTATTGGCAAATGGAGGTCAGTCCCGAATCTCGGGCATGACTGCTTTCTCCACTAACCGAGGCCATTACGAATTCCAGGTTTTACCTTTCGGAGTCCGAAATGGGCCTGCTAATTTCTCTAGGTTGATGAATATAGTCCTTTCCGACCTATTAGGTGTCGAAGCTCTCGTGTATCTTGACGATATTATCGTCTATAGTTCGGACATAAAAACACACTTTCAACGCCTTCATAATGTGCTATCACATTGAGAAAAGCACACCTTAAACTGAAGCTTGCAAAGTGCAATTTTTTACAAGAATCCCTGGTATACCTAGGATTCCTACTCTCGTCCACAGGAATTAAACCTGATCCAGCCAAACTCGAAGCCCTGGAAAGGTACCCTGTACCCAAGACCATCGACGACGCCCGTGCATTTATTGGTTTTGTCGGATTCTATCGGAACTTTATCCCCAATTTTCGAATATTGCTAAACCCATTACTAATTTGTTCCAGAAAAATTCGAAATTTAACTGGGAATCCGATCACCAACATGCCTTTGAAACTTTAATTAATAAACTAACCTGTCATCCCATTTTACAATATCCTGATTACACAAGACCCTTCATCATAGCCACAGATGCTTCCTCCTATGGACTAGGAGCCGTCCTGTTACAGGACGTAGACGGTGTGGAATTACCCATTGCTTATGCCAGTCAACTTCTCTCTGCACCTCAACGGAATTATTCCACTACGGACCGAGAGGCCCTAGCGGTATATTGGGCTTTGAAAAAATTCCGAAATATCGTCTATGGCTACGATGTAACCATCAAGACTGATCATAAGCCACTCACGTACCTCTTCAAGGACAAGCTACTTGAAGGACGATTGAGTAGATGGGCTCTGTTGATTCAGGATTTTGCAGCGAAAATCGTATACAAACCGGGAAAACTGCAAGTTATTCCAGACGGATTGTCGAGACTCAAGCCCGACGCCCGAGTGAATAAAATAGGACTTCTTCCTGTGTTCGACTACGAGTGTCTGCAATACTCCCAACAACAGGACCAACACACCCAAAACCTTCGGGCGCGCCTGGAACAAAAGGAACCATCGAAGGTAAAAGAACAGTACAACCTCAAAGATGGGCTCGTACATTTCAGGAACGAAGATGGAAACGACCTCGTGGAGATACCAAAGGATCTCGTTGATATAGCCATTGGACTTTGTCACGACTCACCTTTTTATGGACACATGGGGCCGGATCGCACCATCAAAAGTCTTTTGGAGCGATACCATTTTCCCGAGATGAACAGAACGGTACATGAATACATCGCCGAATGTCCGTCGTGTTTAAAGCATAAGGGCAACGTACCATCCACCGCTCCAATGCATAAATATCCAGTATGCCAGAGGCCCTGGCAAAGAACTGGAATGGATATACTGGGACCATTTCCCAAAACATCAAAGGGAAATCAGTACATCATTGTGTTTACGGACCACTTCTCGCGTTACAGCGAAGTAGCCGCCATTCCAGATCAGACCTCGGAAACTGTGGCAAGAGCCCTAGTGGAACGCGTCATCCAAAACCATACCACTCCTTCCATCCTAATCTCGGATAACGCCCGTAGTTTCACTTCCAAACTGTTCGAGTCACTTTGTAACATGTGTAGAATTAAAAATACACACATTGTGGCATACCACCCGCAGGCAAACGGCTTAGTGGAAAGACCAATCGAAAGATCTTGGAAGCCCTGCGCCACGTTGTCGATGCATCCTCCCGTACATGAGATGTCCCTTCCCATGGTACAACAGCCATCAACAATGGCTATAATTGTCCATCGGGGACACCCCTCATTTCGTTCTATATCACTACGACAAGCGTCTACCTTTTTGATTGCCCGCCACACCACGGCCCAGTCTACCGATCTTCCGAAATGGCAGAATCAGCACTAGCTGAACGATCTTTCAAGATTTTTGACATAATCCGCTATGCCTCGCCAACGAAACCACAGACAAGAACATAGGCGTCATCCCCGTCACGGACTATAATCGTTGGTATGCGATGTTATCTGAAGAGCGTGAAACCGCCAGGGCTCATCGAAAATTATACCCGAAATGGGATGGCCCATATAGGATTATGAAAACCTCGGAAAATCGTTATGAAATCCTCGACCTCCGGATCATTCCAAACTAAAGATCATTCACGCTGACAATTTGAAGATAGCTTCCGAGCAACACCTTCCCAAAAAAAGCTGCCAGGCGTTCGAGCCGCCTATCCTTCAAAAGGTCAAGATATTAACAAATCGGGCAGGGATAAAAAAACTGAAGTAGTCACCGCGGGAACCGCTACCCATGACGAAGATTGGTACCTCGTAATACCACCATTACTCGAGGCAATCTCTGAACAAGAGGAGGCCCCAGAGCCAAGCGTCCCATCGGACCCAGACCCTGGAGAAACCCCTTCGAGAGAATCACTCAGTGGAACTCCACCATCTCCTCCAACTCCACCATCTCCTCTGTCACCACCCTCGCCGATTGATGATCGACGCACGGACCCGACATACCGCCCGCAAATGCATCACCCACGTGAACTAGAACCTTCACATAAGAAACGAACCCGCTCAGAATCCGAGCTCAACGGTCGACCCCCATTGCCACCAAAACGAGGCCGACCCCTTCGCCCACCAACACAAGTATCCACACAAGTATCCACACAAGTACCCACCACCCCAGCTCCGTATAACTTAAGGCGTAGAAATGAATAAAATTGTCCCCCTTATAATTTTCCAAATTATTTACTCTTGTAGACCTAGCATTAAAATTTCTACCGGAGTTGTTATAGAAAAACTTGCAGAAGGTAAATTTTTGAAAGGGCATGCAGACCTTTATATAAATTTGCAACCCCCTGCTAGAATTAAAATCAATCTCCTTCAGATACAAACCCAATTAGAAACGTTTGAAAGTAAAGTCCAAAATTCTTTCCAAGGAAAAGATCAGATAGTCGCGTTCTGTTAGAAAATACCCTCGAAAATATTCAAACTACAGCACGCGCCCTATCAGAAATATTAGCCTTACCATGGATACAAACTGAAACCAAAAATTCCGAAAACTTTAACCAAAGAAGTAAAAGGGGACTGATAGATATAGGAGGGAAACTGTTCAAAGGTTTATTCGGATTAGCAACCGAAGAAGATATTAAAAGAGTTGAACTTAAATTGAATCTCTTCGCTCGGAATCGACAATATAATGGACACATGTTAGAACAACTATTAGGTCATTACACGAAAACAATCGCTTCCTTCACTCCCTTTCGGACAGATTCACATACCTTGAATCCATGTTAGCTCAATACAAAGAACACAAACGATATCTAGAATTAATAGAAATAATGAATATACAAGTAACCCTAATCGATAAATACTTACAACGAATAACTACGATTCATTCCAAGGTTTTGCGTGCAACCCAGCTAGCCCATGGAAAAATCACTCTTTCCACCCTAATACCATGGGAAATACTCCAGTCCTTGATTCACACCGCCCAGTCACAATTAAAATTATCACCCATATTCCCACTCAACCACACTAATTACCCTCAATTTCTAGAATACACCTGGACTGTACATGGACCACGCCCCTACACATACCTCATAATTATACCATTTTTCGATTTCCTCACTTATGACGTATATAGATTTCACCCACCTTTCCCAACACCCTACCAAAATAACTCTAATGTCTATCGATTGTATTTACCCACCGTACCACCTTACCTTTTCCTCACCAAAGATCTATCAGCTTATTCTATGATGTCAGATAGCGACGTCCGGCATTGCCGATTCCCGCAACCAAATAAACAACTCATCTGCCCTCCACTCAAACCAGTTATTCTTCCCACTACTAGGTCTTGCTTTGTCGATTTAATTCGTGACCGGCATGCCCCCGTATGTTCATTTAAAAAATTTCATTCCCCTAAAACCATCCAACTACGAATTGGACCAGACATCTGGGTTTCCTTCGCGAACAGGACTGCCGCTACCCTCGAGTGTCCATCAATTATTCCCTCATTACAATCCCTATGATTATTCGGCTACCAATTGGTTGCTCCTTGCGTTCAAAAGCCCTCCAAATATACAACCCGTATAAGGTTACCCTTAATAACTCATACCCATTTCCGTCGCAAATTAAATTTAAACCCGTCATAGAGATCTTAAATCTCTCCATAAAACCTGTAACCATCCTACCCGAACTGCATGCCCCTGAATGGAATGATCAATTGAGCCGGTTTAAAATTTCGGATGATAACCAAAACAACCTCTTACAAATACTACAACCGGTAACCATTTTCTCAACATCTGCCGTTAGTATCATTATTGTGTGTGCTATTATCCTCGGTGTATTTGTGATGAAAAGATCATTCTGGGAACAAAGAAAACCCAGTGACACGGAACATGAAACTATTTATGCACGACCAAGAGTGCGTACCCAGACCACGTGAACTAGACTTAAACCACCCGACTTATGTTGTATATATAAATCTGTATTATAAAACCAAGTTATCATCTAGTTAGCCTTAGTTAGGATGTTACGTTATTATATTAATATCATTCTAGAGGGAAGAGCCCTGTAAAAATGAACCATAAATAATTCCCATATTCCTATATTATCTTATCCTTCATGTAATTCTTGTATTCATTTATATAGTCTCTGTATCCATTGTAAGAAAAAGTATCCATTTTAAAAATTCATGTGTTATATGGTTCATGTATAATCTTATATATTTAACTTTATATAATGCCTATACTCCTATGTATGTACGTGTGTGTATTCATTTTTACATAAGGACCAAAATCGCCCAACGCGAGTTTGGATAAAATATTTGATTCACTTTCACTTTGCTAAATAATTGGTGACCTGTTGTTTTTTAAAATCTCATAATCATTTTTTAGATTTCGCTTAATAAGGAATCCTGTTAAGCTTTGCAATGTTCACATTTTGTATACACTCTCTTTCGTTATAAACAATGAGATCATGTCTTGCCTAAGCATTAAAATTGTACATCTTAAACCTTAAAATTTCACTCATATGCATATTTTAGTGTAAAGATGCATAGTCCGATTTCCACTTTTAGTTAACTTGGCAGATCATGATAACATCAGATCTGAAAAGTCGCGGTTTAAGATAAAAATATGGTTTCGTCTTCAAATATTTTGTTTACTCGTTCAAGCCTTACCACAGCTAAAAAATTTACTTATTTTTAAATATTGTGCAAAAATAATACAGCCTTCTAGCATTTATAATAATAATGTTAGCAGTTTTTGGGTATATAAACCCATTTAAATTCATCCATTGTCATTCAGAAGCTAATTCAGAGGCTGAGCACTACCTTGTATTTTTTAGCAGTAAAATTACAGTTGAAGCTAGTTTTTACCTTATCCTTCGAGCCTTGCTCTCTTCAGAAAAAACTTAGAAAACTTTCCGGATACGCTATAAGAAGAATCCGGAACCTTCAGCATTTAGATTGCAAATCTACCAGAGTCCTCCGAGCCACTATAGAAGAACTCGGAGAGTAACATAGAAGAAAAACCACTTCAAAGCACCTATCCGTTGCTTGCCTCCTAAACCAGAACCCCCGTCAATCCGAACCACCCCAGGGCCATAGACGGAGGGGTTAACATATATATTAGGGTGATTCAAATATGGGGGTAAAAAATTTTTTTTTATATTTTAATGTGTTCAACCCTTTAAATGGTTCATTTCAGCATAAAAACAACTATCCTAAAATATTTTAGCAAATTTTTAATTTTTAGGGGTTGCTACCAGCAATTAAAAATTGACAGAACGACTCAAATTGTCAAATTTTTCCACAAACCAGGGGTACAGTACAAGGCGCATTGCTTTTTTTTAATGTGGAAAGCTCCCCCGTAGGTCCTACCATAACCACAAGCATGCATAATTAAACTAGCATGATATTTGAGACATTACTGTAGCTGTCCTTACTTCATCAATGTTTCTTTCTTTCTATCAGGGTAAACAGCCCTGTAGTTTTTCACTACTTGTAGCAAGAATTGTTTTGATCTTCGTCATGTGTTAGTATTTTATTATATTCATCCATTAATTTTACTCCTCTTTCCGCTATATCATTCACGACTTTCCACTGTTTGATAGATTTCTTAGCGGAGTTATACTCTTCATCACTCGAAACTAGGAGATTAAGGGGGGAGCTTATTGAAGTTTTCAAAATCGTTAATAACATCGATAACGTAAATTTTGACAAATTGTTCACTTTCGATAATAGTAATACTCGCAATAACGGATTCAAGTTGCGTGGCAGACGTTTCATTACTAATATCGCTAAAAACTTCTTTACGTTTAAAGTAATTGATAAATGGAATAATCTTCCCGCGTCAGTCGTTATTTCTACCAGCGTTAATGTTTTAAGAACCGTCTTGACAGACATTTTAAAAATATTAACGTTGTTTAAAATTAAAAAAGAAAGTTAACAACAGGAGCTCTGGTGGTGGTGCTCGAGGATGAGTCTGTTGACGATGAATGCCAGCTTGTGACATGCCAGCGTGATGCCAGCAATAAAAAAAAAAAAAAAAAAAAAAATTAGACTAACACGAATGTAGATGTAGCTCATAGCGTAAACTAACCCACTTTTTGTTTAACTTTACCTACTTTTTTTTTTTTCTTATCCTCCTTACTTTGCATGTCTCTAACTCTTTTCTTGCATGTTTGTAGTTTGCATGGTATGACAGTGAGTTAAGACTGTGTTTGCATGGTTTGTAAGCGTTCTTATTTTACTTCTTTTCATCTTTCACCCCTCTCCTATATTCTCCGACTATTTTTCTGACTTGTCGGCAGTGGCCGGCGGATGATGATGGTGAGACTTTTTCCCTCTTTTTCTGAATGAATGTTAACCCACAAATGATAGGTGTTGCTCCTTACTTAACCCCTTATTCTCCTCTCTTCTCTTAACCCCCTACTCTCTCCTTTCTCTCGGGCTAGCCTTAGAGTGGATCTTAGGGTCTTTGTTAGCCTTAGCTTCTGTAGATCTGTAGATCTTTGAGTAAAAATTTTGAACTAAATTCTGTTATTGTAAAGAATCTTTGAGTATTTGATGACAAAATCTTCTAATTTCTTCGTTGGAATAAGTGCAGGATCTAGAAAAGCCCGTTTTGCAGGAAGAGTTTCTGTTGTATTTTGCAAGGCCTTTACAATTTTGTTTTTCATTTCAGTAGGCACTTCATCATCATAAAAGGCCAAGGCTACCAGTTCTTCTGATAGGTACCAGAGGTGACCTAACAGTTTTTTAATAGCAACAAATGCAATTGTGTCATTTATTTGTTTGCAGACTACAAGATTCTGTAATAATTCCAGAGCAAGACGAGGAGTGCAAGATGGCACAGGAGCTGTAAACCATGCCTTTACATAAACCGAGTAGCAAATAGACAGATGTCTTTTAGTCCTTTTTTGTCTTTTACTGAAATTTTGAACTGAGATTTGAACATAAAATTTTTAATGAATATGTAATTTTGGCCATCCACCTAGCCCGATGAAGTCCCGCTAGATGTTTAAATTTGATTCCACCTTTTGGTTCATCTCCAAAAAAATAATTGTTAACTGCAATAGTTCTAGGTAATCGTCTCTTGGTTGGAATGTATCTAGTTGATTTGTTGCAAATATAATTATGTCATCTTTGATGTCATGAATATTTTCATAGATATCTGGATCTGATAATGCTGTCTCGTAGTCGTCCTTATTAATGCTTGACCATTTTTCTCTGAACTTCTTAAAAAGGACTATATCTGTGCCAGAAGATGGTGATAAAGACTTTGAAACAACAGCTTCCAGCATAATTTCAAATATATGGTGTCGACATACCAGCCACAATAAATCGTTGTCGAATTTTTGTTCTAGAAGAATAGCTGCACCATTTCTAGGACCAGTATTGGCTGCCGTTGTATTGAAACACATGCATTTTATTTGTTCGCAGATGTCCCATTCAAGCGATGTCTGATTGTTTGCATTAAAAAGAGACGCATTTCTGTCACTCAATTTTGCAACATCAAGACTTCCTAATAATTTATCATCAAACAATTTTCTACGTTTGCCAACCTTACTTTTCCATGTTGAAGGTTGTGCAGCACAGAAACCAGATTCATCACTTTTACTCTCCTCTGATTCTGATTCTGATGATGTACTGGTGAGTATGACAGCTCTTCACTCTTCTTTCTTTTGATCTCTTCTTCTGCTTTCCTCTTTTCATAACGTTGTTGCTTTTCTGCTGCTCTTTGCTCCTTTTTAGCAACAGCCTTATCAATGGTACCCATTTTTCCATGATGTCCTTTCTCACGTTGCATTTTCAAGAATTTCTTATCATCTTCTATTTTTATAAGCTGCATAGCATTCTCATGAGCAATGTCAAATAAGTTTTCCAGTTTATCTTTCCATTTTTCTTCTTTATTATTTAAATTTTGTGATCTTTTCAATTTGTTTGCTTTGTTTTTCTTAAGCAGCTGTCATTCCTTCAGTATTCCTTGAATTTTATCTACTACATGTATTCTTTGTTTTGCTGGTATTCCTACTTTTTTCCAAACTGCTAGCACATCATCTGCAGTAGAGCAGCATGATTCTCTAATGTCTTGCTTTTTAATATTTCTGTATGCATGAAGAGGGCCATCATTTCCTTCTCTGATGGTAATACGGATGTTTTTAGTACTGCAGAGGGCTGCCCAATTAGCCATACTTCAGTTTCTTTTCTTGTAGAACTTCTCCCAACTGGGTGATGGTGAGTTAGGCCTAGCTTCCATAATCGATTAATTGGTATCAAAATTACGAGTTCCAAGCAACAATTAAAAGCAAGCTAACATATAAACCATTAATTAAAAATTCTGAAATATAAACAATTAAACAAAATCATAAGTTGTAAAAACAAACAAATTGAAAAAGAGGGAAACTTTGACGCCTGGTAGCACATAGTAAATTTTATTTAAAATTCACCAAATTTGGCATACACTACTTTTTTGTCATAGGGAACAAAAATACAGGTTGAACAATTAAAAAAAAAAACTTTGATTTTTTTGAATCACCCTAATATATATATATATATATATATATATATATATATATATATATATATATATATATGAGGGTTCGCGCGTCTTAAGGTACCTAAGCGCCACCAGAGGCGAAAACGTGTTTTTGATGGATATCACTATTTTTCACCCTTCCTCTATCGCGTGGTTTGGGTTATAATGACCTTACGACACTAGAAGTATGGTTGAAAACCTTATGAAGCGAACTACTTTTTTCACCTCTATCGCCAGCCAAAAGTTCACCCAAAGTTTGGCATAATAAAAAAATAAAAAATTTAAAGAATATATGTAAAATATAAAATATGAAAATCTATTCCAAAAACTCATCAACATCTTCATTAGCATACTTAGAACTCTAATTTAGCCAAAAATGAACGTTCAAGCTCAATTAATAACAGAGATACTATTGCCAGAATATTGCTGTACTTTAGAGGCGATATCTGACGAATTTCAATTTTGGCGCTTAGGTACCTTAAGACGCGGGACCTCTCATATACAGTATATATACAGGGCGTCCCAAAAAAATGTATACACACTTTAAATAATTATAAAGGCAGTGTTTATTAAAATACATTTCATTTTCAAAATGTAATAGAATCTACAGACATTATTTAATTGTTTTGTCAACGCCTGTTTTCAAACTGACGTCCGTTCTGGTCCAGGCACTGCTGATAACGCGAAGCAATGGAATCGCAAACATCACGAAACATTTCGTTTGGTATTTGTGTGCATCCTCGTTCAATGGCTGCTCTCAATTCAGCGACTGTTGCAGGTTTTATAGCGTAGACTTTGTCTTTTAAGTATCCCCATAAAAAAAAGTCTAGTGGTGTGAGATCTGGTGAACGCGGAGGGTATTCTACGAAACCCCTTCGTCCAATCCACATCCACATCGTGCCAAGTACCACTCGCAATACTCCACTCTTCGGTCCGGATCATCTTCATTAATAGCATGGACTAATCTTGGAATGTAACTTTTCCATTGACAGCGCTTCAAAATGCGTTGGACAGACGATTCTGAAATTCCTACCTCACGACTCGCTTGCCGTACAGATTTTCTTGGACTTTGGTGATACGTTTCCAGTACTCTTTCTTGCTTTGTGGGGCTTGTCGATGTCCGTGGTCTTCCGGAACGCTTCTTGTGGACATTCTGAACAGTTCCATCGGCTTCAAACTTATCTCTAATTCGAGTGATGGTAAGTCGCGTTGGTGGATCTGTTTGAAACTCCCTCCTAAACTGTCTTTGCACTTCAACTGCGTTTTCACACTTCCAGTAGCATTTTAGAATGAATTTCCTTTGTTCAAAGCTTAGTCTCATTGCCATTATTAATTCCAATGGGTTTAACTTGGAAAGAAAGAAACATCAATTGAGCTATCAGCTGTTAAAGTGTGTATACATTTTTTTGGGACGCCCTGTATATATATATATATATATATACCAAATGGCTGGTTACGCCTTCTAAGCCGACTGACGGGTTTCTAATCCAACTGTTAAGAATATCTAAATAGCGCAATCTGGCAGCTGAAAGTTATATATATATATATACACATACATCTGCCTTCTAAGTCTTCTAAGCCAACTGGCGGATTTCGAGTTCTAAGCCAAGTGATGCTACCCTGAACCCCCATTATGCACCTGGATCTTCCAGCTGTATGATGCTTTGTCTTCCGCTCTCTCTTAGGTTAGGTATACCCCTTTTGGTGAGTGAGGCCGTCCCAAATTCTCCCCCAAAGAGGTTAATTAGATTCCCACCTTTTTTTTGGCACCCTGGAGGTTGGCATTGGCGGATGGGGGTTGGCACCTTGCAGCAACACCCTTCTAAATTTTCTCGACGACCCTGTCTTCTTTTTGCTTCAGTTTCTTCTGACTGTTCTTTGAATACAGGTATGTTGGTTTATTCTTGTAGTTTTCCGGTAATTTTTTACTTGTGAAGGTTTTTATAAGTTTTATTTTTTAAATGATTTTAGTTTTAGGTTTTACATCTATCATTCCTATATTTTTAGTGTTATTTATATACTTTACTTTTGATTTGATCTTGTTCTAGCCTGTTTCTAATTTGTATTTTCTATTTTGAATAATTTTAATTTTGTACATTGGTTTAGGTTTTAACTCTCGTCATTTATTTCTTTTGTGTCATTTATTAATTTTAGCTCTCTATTAATTAGGCCTTGAAGATGGGTAGAGTTGCCCAAAACTTCGGCTGCAGCCAAATATAATGATTTTTTACTCTACTTCTTCGTTTTTATCCTAATTGTAAAACTGTCTCCTTAGGATGGATCCTATTTCATATATATATATATATATATGCCCTTCATTTCCATTAATATTTGTTTATATGGTGTAAATAAAACAACTGCACCGTTCTGTCTATTTAATATACGAGTATATCGAAATACAAACTATGTATATACATTAGCTGCAAAATAGTGATAATACACACATGATTTCTATATATTTACAACAAAAAATATCATAACAGTAGAGAAGAATTGCATTAGACGCAAAAACAGAAATAATTGGCGCTATTTAACATATCAATATATACGTATCAAAAAAATAATAGAGCCAAGAATTCTATATACAACAAAATACACAACACATGTTTAAAATATATGTAGTGGATATACACATCAAAACAAAAAAATAATACAGCTAGTACAGAAGAACAATTCTATACACAACTAAATGCACAACATTTGTCTTGTATATGCATCAAAAACGGAAATACATGCTTTAAGATCAGTTTCTACATCGCGCGTCTTAAGGTACTTAAGCGCCGCCACAGGCGAAAACGTGTTTTTGATGGATATCACTATTTTCACCCTTCCTCTATCGCGTGGTTTGGGTTATAATGACCTTACGACACTAGAAGTATGGTTGAAAACCTTATGAAGCGAACTACTTTTTCACCTCTATCGCCAGCTAGGCTCTGCCGCCCAGATGTAATGCGCGTCTTAAGGCTCCAATATCCCGTTCAACTGGATGGAGGTAGTGGGAGAGGGGGTGGGTGGGACGCTCGGTCTCTGGGTGGCGGGAACTGCAGGAGGAGCGCGAGCCAATGAAAACATGGCAGCCACGCCGCTCTGCTTTATGATTGGGCACCCGCTCCACGCGCCGAGAGGGACACGACACAAACTTCCCGTCAGTACCTTAAGACTCGCGTTGCTGTTAGCAGGCGTCGTGTGTTCGTGCTCATATTGCTGAATATTGCGTGGATTATTCTATTCACCCGGCTTCTAACTATTATCAACGTGTGCAGCAATGTCTCACCGTGCTAGTGATAGTGATGAAAAATCAATGGAATCATTCTGTGCCAGAAATCGCACCCAAAGTTCGGCATAATAAAAAAATAAAAAATAAAAAAATATATATATAAAATATAAAATATGAAAATCTATTCCAAAATCTCATCAACATTTTCATTAGCATACTTAGAACTCTAATTTAGCCAAAAATGAACGTTCTAGATCAATTAATAACAGAGATACAATTGCCAGAATATTGCTGAACTTTGGAGGCGATTTCTGACGAATTTTAATTTTTGCGCTTAGGTACCTTAAGACGCGGGACCCCTCATAATAAAATAGTAAACTCGCACGTAACTGAGTCCACTTTTACATCCTTATTGCTCTGTATTACACAATAAAGGCGATTTAGCATTAATTCACCGCTCAAAGTGTACGGGTGTCTATATTCAATATAATAGGCTTTCAACTCGTTTAACACTATCTTGGTGCCCACTTTACAATTGGGCGGCAAATTATCACGATCTTTAAACACGGATAGAATAGGGTCAAAAGCACGCACAAAGATGACATGATTGCTACATCACCACCATTAAATTCAAGTTTATAAACACTCCTTTCCAAACGTGATTTATTTTTTCCACGCTGACATTTTCAACTGTAAAGTCTTCTTCACAACTCATATCGACAATTGAAGTATGTTTCTAAATCGTGTCGACACCTGCGTCTTATATAAAGAAATAATTCTTCAGGGTGAACAGTGAAGGTGAGTTCAGCACTGTACCGTTCTACACCTTTGTACCAAAGTTCATGATATTTCGAAGAATCTGCACTTTCTAAATACGCATCCTGTTTCAAACCATTCTCACCTTGTTCGTCCCTACATTTGGTAAAATCATCGAGCAAGACGGTGTACGCGTATTCAAGCACTGTGTCAAAATAACACATATTAGCAACACGGTCGTCTATTATAGGTTTCAGTTTACGGAAACCGAAGACTTCAAACATTATTTCGAGAATGAAACTGCTTCGTGTGGGGATAAGGGTGTTATTGTTAGCGGCATTCTTCCATTTCAACGGTATATGAAACAACGCATGGTTGGTTTGTATCACGATTTACACATAGCGTACAAATAATAGCGTGCATCACTAATCTGTTCTTTTTGTACCAACACCCACAGGTATTATATAACTGTCCTCACCCCACTTCTCAACCACCACGAAGATTCTATTCATCTCTTCAACACTTAAATAAATAACAATGCGTCTACCAAAGTTTGATTGTCTACATTTCGTTTCAAGTACATAATTAATAGCACCGGTATTACGCCTGAATACGCGCCCAGACTTCAACACGGTCACAACGTATATTACAGCGAGAATGCTGCTCAGCGGAAGTTCCATCTTTTAATAGTTTTCTATTGATCCTGCGAGGAGAGAATGGCCAGTCGGGTCAAGCTCTGAGGTGACTATGAGCCCCCGTGCGCTGTTTGACTTGGCGAGACCGTGCGAGACGGTTGGGAGTGGGAGGTGTGGGATGGGTGCGAGTCACACGGGTTGCGTCATGATCGCCGCCAAGCGTTAGTGATTCGTGTACAAAATCGTTCCAATATAAAAGACTCGAGGCGTCCTGGTGAATCATTCGAATATTTGTATCCCATTATATTGGGTAGGCGTTTAGAGAATTTTTCCATCTGCGATACATGAAGTAATATCGGTTTTAATATTTTGTCATACACACTTCCTGGAATGGTGTACCATACAGCTTCTACAACGTTCAGGGGTAGCTGTATTCACCACTGTATCTTCTCAAACTATACACATTTATTTACACTCTAGCGATCTATTTGAGAAACGTGTCTATACTTGTCCTTTTTGCTGGAAAACGATACTCGTCCTAAACTCTACTAAATATTCACATAAACCTTTAGCTACAATTTCGCTGAGCACCTCGACATGATATACATGGATACAGTGGTAGAAATATTTTAAACTGTCCATAATCACAAGATTTACATTCACCGTCGCGGTGTACGCTTACTCGGTGTGATGTAATATGGTATAATATCTCCTGCCATACCAATCATCAACAAGGTTCACAAACCAGAACCTTTGTTTCTCTTCTGCAAGCGTCAATTCTTTCACTTCACAATATTATTATGTACTCTTTAGTGCAAATTAGTCCTACATCATATTCTATTACATCGTCTGAACCGCAAAACCCCGAAAAGCTCTTGCCAGAATAACCACAAAGTATTTGGACGTCTTGCTCCTCATGCTTCGCACAATTTAATGCGGCCTTAAAGGCTTCAAAGGATGGATGACTAGAAATTCTTTGGGTGTTCACCACATCTGTAGACTTTAGTGAGTACCACTTCAGGAATGTAGAGCATGCAATATCATTGGACGCCTTCTTTACTTTTATTCTACGCAAGAATTCTTTAACAGGCAAAAAGACACGTCTGAGAACCAATGCTGGCTGGGGGTCAACTGAGTAAGCAGGAAGGAGACATGTCCCGATTAGAAGCAGGAATCATGTGACTCTTTTTACTGGTCAATAACATGCAATGGGTGGTGCTTAGATTTTTTTCTTGCACACACACACACACACACACACACACACACACACACACACACACAGGAGAAAATGAAACGCCAGCTGAAACACAATTAAATAGATGTAATAAATAGAAAAATAAATTAACTAAAACTTCGTCAACAAGTAAAATACTCTAATATAACAATTATAGAACAAATATTCACGGCCCGCGTATCCAAAGGGAACAGTAGGTGCCAGGCACCTGGTATCGTTTCCTGTATGTTTTACGAAAAACTTTCGTCCCCTTAAGCTCCTTCACGCCCCCGAAACTTCTGCTACCGAAAGTTATGAGTTCCTACAGTCAGTTGGGGTGGTTGGTCACCCTCATATTCTAAACTCACTAGCTCTTTCAGCGAAAGAAAATTGACGATCCGCCGGTTCGTCTGGTTAAGAGTAAGGCCTTTAGCCTTAACGATATGTTTTATTTCCTCCCCCACCCTCACCCGTACTCCGTAAGGTTTTGGTCCTGTTGAGACAAAATAATCAGCGTAGGCGCCATCTCCACAGTCATCGTTGATCTCGTCAGTCAACTCTCCGAGGACATATATTCGCTTTGCCTCTCCGTAAATATCACACTGTCTGCATCTGCGTACAGAACCCTCCATCCAAGCGAATGCAGTAGACTCCAAAGTTTGGTGCGTGCGTATGCTGTTGTGAAACTGGCTTCAGGTATGTCTGTGACAAGTGATGTATCTGTAGCCAATTCGTTTATGTTGTACGTTATTATGTACGGAATACCAACATTCACGATCTCCATGACCTTTTAATCGAGAGCGTTGGCGTAATCCTACACTTCTTTATAACTTTGGACAAGATGGACGTTCTCCTCTGTTTTCTGAGCAAATTTCCCCCAAAGACTAATAACGAACAACTTTGCACTGAAGTGGTTGCCAGGGTTCTTCGCAATTTGGCACCGTTCAAGTTGTATCCCTTCACGATCACGTTTGCGCTGGATATACGCCGATTTTTCACCCTCGCTCTCAACTCCACGTGGGTATCCTGATGATTCTACCTTATCCTTCAAAAAAGTATTTACATATGGTGTGAAAAGGTTGAGGAGCTTCTAAAACCACACCTCATATATTTTCAATATTCTGTACCCGTGACGAATGGCTAGGGACAGCTCAGGACTTGTATACTCGCCTCTGATCTTCCTCTGGTTGATTCTGTGATTACACGCCTCATTGTTCTCCTCTGCGCACATCACATACAGAGGGAACATGAGTTTGTGATCTATAATGAGGGGCAAGATTGGCATCCATAAGTCATAAGTCGCGAGGCGGGAGCATATCTACGAAAGAAACTCCGAAATAGTTCTCGGTGCGATGGGTGGCAGGAGGGTACCAACCAGTTTCTCAGCTGCGCATATGGGGTACGGATTGTCTTCATCACGTAGGGGTACAAAGACCAGAAGTCGTAGTAATGGGGTTTCACGCCCTCCGTAGGTGGAAGTATAGTTTGAGGGGTTCGTGCTTCCTCCAAACAAACTATCGCTGCATTTAAGACGATCCAGCACTATTGAACGCTTGATGGTGTTTATCTTTTCGCGGTACTGTCCATCTGTCTCCATCCCTACATCATATTCGTGTTCGCACAAAACCTTGAGAGTGAACTGGGAGCTTTTAAGTTGATCGCGGGTACGGGTCCATGCGACACTGTCGGCAGGAGATCTACCATGGATATCTCCTACGATTCCGCACTCAGGACGTAGGCATCCATGCCACCAGCATCCGTTAAAGGAGTACGTCGTCTTCTCACCATTGGCCCGGTCTTTGCTCAGACAGTCCACCAATAAACACGGCCGTTGATCTTAATGGCCAATTCCCCCGTGTTCCGAGTATGTTTTATGTATACATCGGTCTTTTATTGTAAGTGTATGAGCCAGTAAATAGCCTTATGACCATAACTGCGTGGGTTGTTTCGGGGAATGACGCCTAGTGTGTCTTTAGATATGAAGTTGTACTTGTACACAGTGAAACACAATGAGGCGATCGTGGTTGCGGCTTGTAGCGGGTCGCATTTAAACCGGACTATGTACATCCTTCTAAAGGCTTGGAAACATAATCTAAGTACGCGCGCGTCATTCACGAAATAGCGCTTAGATTCGTCCGCTATATTGTAAGGATATCTTCATTAAAACTGTTGTAGTAGCGGTCAAAGTATTCACGCTCACTATCGCTCATGTTGGTATAGTTAAAGTAATGTTTAGGTAATTTACAGTGTCGCGAGTGAGGAAAATATATGCGAGATACATTGGGTAGCTTAGCTAATTTGCAAGGTGTAAAGAACATTACCTCTTATATGCATCTTTATAAGATTATTTCCTCTTTTCAAGGGGTCACCCGTGAATATCTCTGATGATTCGTGTTCAAGCATTTCCTTAAAGGAATTGTGTATCAAATTTTGCGGCTTCATGGGCAAGAATATAGACAGTATTTTTTTTAAGTGGTGCGCTAACTTGACAATATAGGATACTAAGAGTTTCATGGGGATATCGTGTGCACTCGTTTTAAAAATGATGGTTCGTTTGCCACATTTGCAGCATTCATCACACTCGACTTTCATGCACTCGTCACAGAGAGTCTGACTTACAAGTACATGTGGGATAATCTCTCTGGTTTCTTTGGTGTATGTCTCTATATCGTAGTTTACAGTTATACATGGTTTAATTTTAGTTTTGGCTTCTTTCTTATAGCATACATACTTTACACCATCCGCCTTATACTTCTCATGGCATGTAAAACAATGAATTTCATCACATTTATGGTCGAATTTTCCCCAACTGTCCATCATAGAAACATGCCGCACTCACAAATTCTAATCTTTCCACGTACCATTCGATTTATGGAATTCAAAACAGTTATTATTGAAAAAAATACGTCTAAACACATTACAGTCCCTCTTCTTACTTTCAACTACACGAATTTCACATTTGGAGCTTTTACACTGTTCGCATACCATGTGGCAATCCTTACAATTGTTTCATTGTATCATCCGAAAACTCGAGACAACCCTTACACAAATCGTGATGCCTTCCATATTTTCGACTTTTATCATAACTCTCGTAAAGAGCCCTTATATTGCAGCTGGGAAGACACGTTGTCTCTGACAACCCTAAAATAAGTAGAGGTCTTGTACGTTCTCTCACACTGCTTTTAAAAACATACAGTCCTACGACGATCAGCCATTCTAAATACAACTATATGAACATACATTTCCTGCTATAACCTTCTCAACTCTTCAGGCCCCATATCACAGTCAAACTTGAGCCTGCAAGTCTGCGGCCAGTTTACCGGCACGCTGCACTACCGTCGGCAACAACATTTTTTTGGACACTCTATTTAGTAGAGTAAACATAGCCAAGACTATTGGTATAAAGCCGCAACCACACTCGGAGTTTATATGCTGTTTGTAAATAAATGTACAAGGTGTGGAAGTATGTCCCGCAACACGTTAAACTTGGTCTATACTTAACGTGACGTTGTCCATGTTGAATGCAGTACTGCTTTGAGAGTGCGACGTGTTACAGATGAATTCTGTAGAAAAATTCAGGTTCACGAGCCCTACTACTTGCATTATATCTGGCCCTACAGGATGTGGCAAAACCGTGTTTATACTTAAAATAATTAACGATAAGGGGGAACTGTTCTCAAATTTTGTGCATAAAGTCATATGGTGCTATTCGACATACCAATATGTACTCAACGAGTACCAAGATGATGTATTGTTCCACAAAGGGATTTATGTTGTTAGTTCGATAGAGGGTAATGAGCACACGGTTATTGTAATTGACGATCTCATGCTAGAAATGGATAAAACTTTTTCCGAGACATTTACAGTGTTCTCGCACCATAAGCGTATTCTTCATCAATCAGAATCTATTTTTCCAAAAATTGATACTGCGCGATGTATCGCTAAATACACAATATCTAGTCTTATTCGCACAACGTAGAGGTGTGTCACAAATTGTGGAATTAGCCAATCAAATGTTTCCGAATCAGCATAAGGAGTTTTTGAAAGTTTATAAAGAAGCCACAAGCCAACGTTACGGATATTTGGTTTGTGACCTTCACCCGCGAAACACGTTTAGGGTGGATGCTTCTAAGAACGAATATATTCCCATACGAGCTTGAAACAGTGTGTATCCCAGAATAACACAGAGGTTAAAGAAATATCATAAATTAATAAAATTCTATCACCAGCTGCCACGGACTCTCCAACACCTGTTTGTTAAAAATATTGACTCGGACTTTTTAAAATGCTTCTGTGAAATCTGTCTTAACGTTATAAAATGGAATGTACCAATGAAAACCTCTCAGAAGTCTCCTCTACGTCGTTACAAGAACATAATACACGCACTCGCTCGTAAATATCAAACTGTAGGGAAGAGAAGGCGAATTATTGTACAAAGAGGGGGTTCATTCCTACCCATCTTATTTTCAGTTTTGGGTCCTTTACTGACTAGTTTAATATAATGAAGAAAGTGGTCGTGATTCCACACGAGGTGTACGCTTCACTACAAAATAAAATGAGGCTAGATACGGTTGTAGAACCCAGTAAAATCAGGCTTAAAAGAATGGAAAACGAATAGGTAGGCCTTTTAAAGAGTGAAAAGTCTCCTGATGAAAAAAGAATCTTATATTAAGAAGCTCTGCAGAAATTTCTTCAAGAGTACGAAAATTATAAGAAACTGGTGGAGTTCTCCGTAGTTATCAGACATGAGGGCTATACTAATCATGGCGAACTTGAACAAGTACAGAACAACGGTACGAGTCCGCAACATCTCGAGCATGTATTAAAAAATAGTCTCCCCGATACATTGAGGAATAAAGGGTTAAGTCTTTATAACCTACCGAGTGATGATCCCATTATACAATGGTCCGATACAGGTGAGGTTGTTGGTTGAAGGGCCACAGGTACGGGGTTCGAACATCAATGACATCGTACCTGATTTGGTGAGAAATTGGGATAGGCCCTCAGCAGCAGGATGGGAGCATATTAAGGCTAGACTACAGGAATTAAACATCCCAAAACCACTGATAGGTAATATGAAAAGGTTAAAAGACTTTGGACAAGCTTCGCACATACCATATCTGAAAAAGCCTTCTCCCCCAGCTGTAACATCTCTGAAGAGGAAGAAGAAGAGACCAAGCAGCAACGCACAACCCATTCCGCGCACCTCTAAAATATGCAAATGGCTAACATATTAAGAAAAAGCTATTATGACATTTCTAATCCAGCCTCCTACAGGGGTGTTAATAGACTGTAGAGAGGCGTTTATAATGAGGGAATAGGGAAAAAAGATGTTGAGAGGTTTTTGCGGGAGCAGGATGCTTATACACTTCATATGCCGGTGAGAAAAAGTTTTAAAACTGCCAAAACATCAGCAACCTCGGTTGATTCTATTTGATAGGCGGATTTAACAGACATGCAGAGATATTCAGTGTATAATGGAGGCTACGGTTACATCCTCTTTATAATACATGTATTCCCTAGATATTTGTGGCTAATTCCATTGAAAAATATGCATTGATGTTAAAAGAAAACAGGATTTCTGGCTATTTTTGTACGGACATGGGGGAAAGAATTTATAGACCGAGCTTCTAAGAACATGTTGGCAGAGTTTAATACCAGTTACTGCACTAGCAATTCTATACATAAGGCATCTTTAGCTGAAAGAGTCCAGCGTACCATAAAAGAACGCATGCATCGCTATTTCACACATAAAAACATACAGATATATAGACATTCCGAATTCGCTGGCTTCATCCTACAACTGTTCACACCACCGAACGATTGGTACAACACCCAGCTAAATTTTAAAAAGAGGTACGCATACAGAGTGTGAGGTGAGAAAAGATATTCGGAGAGTGCCACCATGTTCTGTACGTTTCAAAATCAATGATTATGTAAGGCTGTCGCGTTCGGGAATAAATTCGCGAAGGGTTTCGAACAAGATTGCACACGTGAGATTTTTAAAGTTAAGGCTATGAGACCTAAAGACGAGGAGCTACAGAAAGTGTCGTTTAATTTAGGAAGAAATGTGTTTAAAATTGAAAAAATTTTAAGAGGCAAAGGTTCAGGAAAGAGAAAAATGTACCTGGTAAAATGGCTAGGGTATCCAGAAAGCTTTAACACCTATATAAAAGTTGATGCAATAATGAAGCTTACATAGTATACAACATGGCACTTAACCAATTCTACTTCACACTCCCATCCTCTTCTTCTCTGTCTGTACATCCTAACAACACTCGGCCAACTTTATAACAGTTGTCTCCAAAGTTGGGTGCGCCTGTCGATCTAGAGGGTGCGCCGCGAAGAAAATTTCATGATTCTGATTTATCATTGTTTTCTCGTAGAAAGTTTTTGAATTTCAAGATGACCGAGAAAGAAAATACTTGCTAACACACAGTCATTCCTAGGAATTTGCTAGATAGTATCCGCGATATCGCTTACTTGCGATTAAAATTTAGTAAACTAAATATCACAATTAGAGATCGCCGCATTATTTTGTAAAATAACAGTTGATTGACATCAGGGAAGATACAAGTTTACGAACCGAATTTCAACAGAAAACTATGCACAATTGGTGGATTGGATTAAAAAATGAGTACCGAGATTTAGTAAGCGCAGCGAACGATGGGCTCCTTCCATTTGGATCTACATATCTGTGTGAGGTGTCTTTTTCTGCTATGATAGGTATTAAAACCAAGAATCGAAATAAATTGAACTTGGAACCGGACCTTCGAATCGCTGTATCAGAAAGTGTCAAACCAAAATTTTCAGAAATTATGAATCACAGTCAGCCACATTGTTCTCATTAAATTATATTGGTAAGTATATCTTCACCCTATCGTATTTCTGTTGTATACTATTAACTTACTAGTAAATAATGAAAGGATATATATATATATATATATATATATGTTAACCCCTCCGACAGACTGTTAACCCCCTTTCTATAATACTCTGATACTTTCTCTGAAGGTTCGCCGATTTTCTTTTTATAACTTATCGACTTTATTGACTGAGTTCTCGGATGAGGGCACGGCTCGAAGGAAAAGATATAAAAAAACTTTCTTTCACTGTAATTTACTTCTAAAAATGTACAGGTAGTGTTCTGAATTTATAGGGGTAGAGGTTCGACCTCTTTCGACTATGGCTCAGGCCGGAATCTAAAAAATTAAGGAGGCAAGGGGCCTCTGCCCCCTCCTCTGGGAGTGGAGTCTAAGAAGAAGCAGAAGAAGTCGTAATCGAAGTAACGTTATTTTACAATTACACGCTTTATATATAATCTAGATTTTGGGGGAGTGCAGTTTGAAGGTTAAGTTTCCCCTTTTAAACACGTGATCAGAATTTTGAAAGATTCCAAATAAAAATTTAAAAAATAATAAAAATAATCGTATTTGCACCGAGTGTACATTTCTAAAGGGCGACATAATTTCGGAGTTGTACATTGAGTGCAATCTAAGTACATCACTAAGTACGTTGTAATTTTGGTTTATTACAATTGTGATTATAATTACCAATTAATTCTCATTCACTTATCGTTAATTGCAGTTCCATTAAAGTATATTCACTGTCATTAAGTACATTACATCATTAAGTACATTAATTACATCATTAAGTACATTAATTACATCATTAAGTACATTAATTACATCATTAAGTACATTAGTCACACAATTCTTACAGTGTTTTTATATTTATATATGGTTATTAGTACAACACAAAGTACAAGGCATATACGGTATATATTTATATACAACATGACACACACGATATAACATAACGCATGATAATGTTTTATAAATTCGAATCAGAGCGAGAGGAGATTTTACGTTTTCAGATGTCAATTTATGCTGTGATCATCGAATTGCGTACACTTGCATAAGCATTTTCGAGTTTATTGCGAGAGGCGAAATAATTAAAATAAAAAATAAAAAATATAATACATGCGAACGTATTTGCACGACTTTCAACGAACAGGTTCGGATGCGTAAAGTTTTGTACACATTTCATAGACTGACACGAGTAAAAATGAATATTTAATAAAATTGATATAGGATAATGGTCAAAATAAGATATGGACGTATGGATGAATATGGTCGAATAATAGTTATATTGCATCATAACTGACAGGACACAACATATAAATAATGACTTATAGAGATTGAAGTTTTTATTATTATTATTAAAGAATTTAGCATACATTGAATACGGAAGATGTCCACATACTAAACACGTGATTCAGTATTCAAGATATGGAAAACGTGAAGGAAATTAAGTTACTTTTATGGCGTCATAGTTATTTACTTTATACGTACCGTATAAGTCATTATTGGGAGAAATTAAAGGAAACGAATTAGAGAGACACAGTTAAGGGACATTCGCTTCTCACAGCGAACTTCCAATGGCACAAACATGAATACTGCTCAACCATAGAAATGGTAGATCGCATGGTTGTGACACAGGAAAAAAATAGAAAGCAAAAATCGAAATTTTATCCAAACTCGCTCAGGCGATTTTGGTTTCTCATGTAAAAATGAACATTCAAACATAAAAACCATACAGACATAAGTACTGTATGAAGACAATGAATATAAGGATCCATATAAGAATTATATAATGATTATATAGGAATTATTCATTGTTCATGTTTACATATATATATAATCTTCATGTTCAGTAGGGGTGCGTGTTTTTTTATTTTTGCTGATTAAAGGGTGCGTGATCAAAAAAGTTTGGAGACCACTGCTTTATAACAGAACTCCATGGGCCCATTGAATTGGGTCATGAATCATATGAGGTTCGAATATGCGAATTTCAATTGGACACCAAGCTTTTAATTATTGACAAGAAAGAACCCGTTTTTATGGTTCTTAGAAACCGTGATGAGTGTGAAAAGGCCAGAGTTACTCGGGACGATACCATGCGTTCCGCCCGGAGTGGGCAGGCAAAGTACTACACTACAGAAGTAACACTAGGACCGGGTCATTATGACAGCCGAGGATATTGTGAGGGACTTAAATGGGAGTCTGAAAAGTTCAAATCTTACGTCTGATTCAGTATACGAAATCGTAAACAAAGATACCCCGGTACATACTTTGACTCTAAAATCGAAGGCTAACAGAAATATTAAAGAAAAAGCACTGTTCAAAATTATAACCGAGGTTAGATAGGGGCAGTCTTCCAAAAAGATTCTTTTCACCATTCAAAACATACTGGTGCAGCTTATTATATCAGATAAAATTGGAAAACTGAACGATGGAGACCCTTCCCCTGACATGCGCTATATTTACAGCAATATCGTGAAACATCAGTTTGTTGGGGATAACCAGGAACAGTTGCTGCGTATCGCCCACATTCCCAATCATAGAGGAAAGAGCTTGAGCGTTGCATACGATAAACCTAATTATGTCAAAATCGCAACGATATACGAGAACCATTGAAGGGAAAAGTTTTCCAATCGGTGACGGGAACTTAACAGTGAAGCTGCACTTCCGACGTACTGCGATAGAATGACCCAAAGGCCGTTCTCAATCTATCGAGTGTTGATAAATCAGCGCGAAAGCGGAATCGGGTGCATTTTTTCAACCATGCTGCGTACGGCTGGTCCCCATGCTGAAGAGTTGTGAAAGATATCTCTGCAGAAAAGCGTTACAATCAGGTCTTAACAAGGTAGAAGACATAATGGCCGGTGTTAAGCCTAAAGAAGCTCTAAAAAAAACACGTAAAGCGTACACGGGACGAAATTGTCAAAGATGCAGAAAAAAATGCGTGGTGGCGGGAATAAAAACCAGAATAAGAAGCGCACTGTGCGGGGAAAGAAGAAGTGGTTACCAACTAGAAGCGTTAAACGTAAAAATGTAAAAGGAGATAAAAAAAGAAGTTCTAAGCGCATGAAACCTATGGTTGACCACTTTTTTAATTGATATAAGTTAAGGACGTTGCTCTCATGAATCATAAACTGAATGTCGAGAGAGGTGTCACTAATTCTAACGCGGCATGGCACGCTTCAGCCATCCGTGTAGTTCACAATGTTGTAATCGGAACTAGCCCTCTTTGTCATGCCCCCTGTGTTGTCATGTACGTTAAACTACGAATAGCACATTCAGATGGAACGGATTGCGAAAACGACTACGTTGTATACCCTGAGACCAACTTTCTGTACTCCATATTCAGCCAGTGTGACCTGTATTTAAATCAGATCATCATCTCGGCAGGGTCTGGCTAATATCACCGATCCTATCTGGAAAATTATCAAGCTAAAGATGGAAGTAATATATAGAACCAATTTAAAATTTCTAAGAAAATATATGACTGCTATGGACGCCTACACACAGATTTCACGTTCCAGAAGTAGCTTAATTAAAAAATTATGAAATTAAAAGTCCGGTGATTTGCTTAAATCCCGGTGCTGACCAAGAAGAGGGCGCGAAGTCCGTGGTGATTCATATTATGGAGACATATCTCCACGCACGGTGTGTGAAATTAAGCTCTGCTGAGCAGATGGAAATTGAAAAATATCAACTACATGCAATAGTGAAATATCCGATTAATAGAATCCAGCTTAAGATGTTTACAGTTCATGTAGGTTTATCATCGAAGCAGATAGAAAATGTTGCTCTTGGAGTGCCATCTAAACGGATAATAATTACAGTAGAATGCAGGAAACCGCTTCTGCGAATGGCAAATACAAAAAACCGGCGTTTAAATTTGAAAATTTCTGCCTTAAAAATGTGATTCTGTATGTCAACAGGCTGGCTTTAGGTGGGACATTGGAAACGAATTATTCTACAGATAACAAGTTTTCATTTTTCTTGAGGGCGTATAGGAATCTTTCGCATAGTGTCGGCGCTTGTTAAGGTTTAGGGACAGGCGTAACGCAGAATGAGTTCGAACAGATTTCGAACCTGTACGCGTTTGACCTCTCGCCAGATTTCTGTGGGAGTATAAACACACACACGAGTCCCAGCAGAGCGGAAACATCTGTCAGATTAGTGTTCGATAAACCTCTAGTTGCGCCTGTTAGCGTTGTAGTTTACCTCGAATCGCAACCTGTAATCGAGGTCAACAGGATTAGGGGTGTAGTCACAGACTTTTAAAATGGACACGGTTGAAGAGTGATCGATTCACACGCACCAAATTTATCGGCGTGTTTGCGAAGAATAAAACGTTGAAATTCCCAACCACGGGAGACTGTGGCGGACTTATTTTGAATACTGATGTTAGCGATGGTAAAGGGATCCATTGGGGAGCCGTTTATTTTAAAAATAGGGAGTGAATGTACCACTTTAATTCACAGGGCGAACACCCATGGAATGATGCTATTATTGTAAAAATTTTCGAACAACTGCAAATTCCGCAAATAGTGTGGAACCCATACCGATTCCAGAGTTTGTACTAAATGTCTGTGATATGTACAGTTTGTATTTTCTCATGCACATGGCCCGCGGGAACGAATTTACAAATTTTTAAAAATAATTCGACTCGTGTAACATTGAGCGCAATGATGAATTTGGGTGTAAGCATATAAAAAGCCGATTCTCTTTTTGTAGTCACTCACTCGATTTGTTGTGTGAAGTTTTATGTGTATATATCGGGTGGCCGAAAAAAAAACGCCTTGAGATTTGAACATCAATAACTTCAAAAATATGCAGTTCACACTTCCAAAATTTACAAAACTTTTATCTCTATCTATTGATAAGTCATCATAAGAATTTCAGACCTCTCCATGAAATAGTTTTTCCACAGCTGTGGGAACAATGAGATATGGTGAAAAAAACGAATATTAACCTGAAAAAAATTGTATTATTCACATCTTATCAACAAATATGATCAATATGTCCGCCGTCCTACTTACAAACTAATCTTAACCTTTTCTTCCACGACATGATACATTTCCTGATTTCTGATAATGTTATTTCGTCCCAGTATTTGAGTATTTTTTTCTTTAATTGCATTTCTGTAAACTTTTCTGTTTGGCCTTCATAAATCTTCTCTGCTAGAGTGTTCAATACGCAATAATCCGTGGGATTGCAATCAGGTGATTGTGGAGGACAGTCGTTCTCTCCAATGAAGTTGATTACATTCTATTGTAGATAATCCTGTGTGAACTTGCTACTACGAGCTGTAACACCATCTTGTTGGAGTATGAAATCGTTTCCATAATACAAACGCCGACAATCAGGCAAAAGATTCTCCTCTAAGAGATTTACATAGGTTTCTGAAGGAATTTGTTTATTTTCTGAAATTAAATGAATTTTCGTCTTTCCATTCCACGATACACCTGCTAATACCATGATTTTTTGGGAAAACCGACTTGTATGGTGGTAATGTCTCGATGGAGGAATGTCTTTCTTACGCCGACCATAAACAACATCGCTCCGGGAGTTTCGAGCAATCTGGATGGTGAAATCTCTTTTCATCTGTAAAACTATTTTTTTAACATCATTGGACGAAAATCTATCAAACAATTTTCTACAACGAATTTTTGTTTTAGCTCTTACATTGCTGTCACATCTTGAAACACGGATCCTTTTAAATGCTTTAAGTCCTACCGTTCTCTGCATTCTTTGTATGGAACTTCGACTGATACCTAAATTTCTTGCAATTTTCCTCTGAGAGCAGTGTGACTCAGGTCGATCCCCTTGAGATAGGCTCATCATTTCGATCATTGCTATACTGTTTTAGGCCGACCACTTCCAAGCTTCCGTGCCGTCGAACTGGTTGCTTTAAGTTTTTTATTATTCTATTCACAGCCGTAACATTACAAGTTATTCCTGGAAATTCACTCAAAATTCTTGCCCCATTCCATCTTTCTTCCAAGAAACACTTTTCAATCACCGCTTTTTCACCGTTAGTTGGAACCATAATTTGAAGGAGCACCATCATGTTGATAGACGACGGGGATAGAGTTGTTAGTACCGTCGTCTATCAACATGATGGAGCTCCTTGTCACTATGCCAAAATTGTTCAGGATTATCTAAATGGACGTTTTCCAAATCGCTGGATCGGACGCGGAAGCAACAGACCTTTGCCAGCGAGATCACCAGATTTAACCCCTTTAGATTTCTTTGCATGGGGCTTTATCAAATCGCACGTCTATCAGACGAAGATTACGAGTCTTGAAAACTTACGTACACGTATACGAACTGCTGCAGATAACATAACCCCGCAAATGCTCCAGAATGTGTTTAGAAATGCTGCGGAACGATTTGAGCTGTGCAGGGATACTGATGGGCGTCACGTCGAAACCTACTCTTAATTATTTAATAAATGTTACCACTTTATCATTTTATGATTGAATTCCATATAATTTCCAAGTGCTTCACCAAAATAGATCCTGACTTTATGTACACCCTGTATATAATTGCAACTTCAGTTAATTATTTTAAATTGTAACAATATGCACAGTGCACAGTATAGCTTTTAGTATTACATTGAATAAATTTTAAAATATATCTCTTATAATAATTTGTGTATCGCTTAAGGACGGGAATTATGTTCTGTAACTTATTTAAAATGTAATGGATGTAAAAGCTCTAATTAATTAAAAATGATTTATATATATATATATATATAATATATATATATATATATATATTGTTGTACAGAATGTGTAAAATCGAAATAATGTACGAGTTTCAATCCTATTTGTATACGTGTGAAAAACATTGAAGCCAATATTACGTAATAAAATGTGCTGCATACCATAAAAGACATTATGAATTAATTTATAGATATACCTATAATTTTACCCAGAATTTTATTTAATTAAATGTTGAAAATACTTGGTTTATTCTTACCCGGCACACACACACACAGGAAAAAAGGAAAACTTACATTGTTTCTCCGATTAACATACAGTATGTGTTTCGGGCCTCATTTACGTATAACTCATTCGGATCGTCCCTAAAAAAAATGAAAAATATTACAGCATGCCGGCGTTATTATTATTGTTATTTTTATTATTATTTTCACAGGATAGAGATAATTTTAAAATAAAATCTCGTCAGGATTTTAAAATAAAAATAGAAAAAATAAAAACTAACGCGCCATTCATTTGAAAAAGCTACTATGTAAGAGGAATTAGTTACATGAGGTGTACCATTAAACAATAGGTTGCTTACATGCTGCAGTTGACGCTGCTCGAATCATTTGTGTTTCTCAGTCGAATGCCACTATCGGGTTCAGCGTTTTGTGGTACCAATTCCTGCAGAGACTGACTCGAAAATACACTGTCATTGTCCACGCGTCCCATGAAATTAACACACGCATCAGATCTGTAAAATAACGTATACCTTGAAAATATGTTATATATATATATATATATATATATATATATATACAAACATACATAAATGAAATAATTACATATAAATGAAATAAATGCATGAATCCCTGTTCTGAATGTATATAGGTAGAAAAAGCAGTACTCACATTGTATCACCGTAGAGGTATACCGCCGCTGAAGCATATTCGGATAGGCATTTGTGTAAGGAAGAATCTGCCCGTGAAATAAAACAATAAAAAAATAAAATTGGGCACACTCACAATAAGGCATATAATCACAAAATCAGTAATCACAAAACTTCAAAAAACACACTTCTACACAAATGATAGTACAGAAGAATTAACTTCTATATATTTTACTCTGAGCAGTATTCAATAAGAATACATCTTTATGTTTAGAACAGAGAATATACGAAGTAGAATTACTTAGAACTTGATATTAGAATGGATCGTCAGACTGCATTCTTGGTTATAAGTTTGTATGCAACAGATGAAATGCTTCTCCAACACTAAAAGGTTTTACATATGTTGCTGCTACTCTTTTTATAGGATATGGAGAAGATCCACCTCGAAAGGGGTATGCTAAAAAAAAAGACTAAACCCGCTCCGCACTTTCAGAATTTCGATCATTAATTGGCTAAACGACTTTTAGTGGGCTCTCTCTGAGAGAGTTACAAGGAGTTACAAGGAAAAGTAGTACCTCAAAAGGCTTTGCGACCCATACCGAGGAGGAACCAATGACAACAGGTGCCAGGGAAAAATTCATACACCATTAAATAGTGTACAAGATTCGATCTAACCTCTTCTTGAACAGATCCACAGAAAAAAATTTCAAACTTCTGAAGGTAGCCTGTTCCACGTGTCACAGATCGTATACGTAAAGTAATTCACACACACACTAGTCCTAAACCGTTTCAAATCCAACTTCCAACCATTGTTGCGAGTTGGGTTATCATTTAAACTAAACATGCTTTTAAAATAGATATTGTTGAACCTGCATAAGAGCTTGAAAACCTCGATCAGTTGACCACGCAGCCTCCGAGTTACCAGCGAAAAAAGTTCAGGGCGCATAAACGTCGATTGTAGCCCATATGCCTAACGGAAGGGATTAACTTTGAGGCCCTCGCCTGCACTCGCTGCACCCTCTCAATATCTTTCCTGAGGGTGAGCGACCAGAACTGCACAATATACTCCAGGTGGGGCCGAACCAGGGAATTGTACAGAGAGAGCACAATCTCCTTGTTCCGAAATCGAAATTGCCTCCTCATATAACGCAACAACTTCTGAGCTTTCTTTTCCACCTCAACGCACTGTTTCGTAAATATAAGGTCTCTGTTAATTAGCACACCCAAGTCCTTTTCCAAATCAGTGGCCTCGATATTACTCCCCAAAATGGAGTAGTCCGACTTCGGATTGGCGAAGCCAATGTACATCACCTTGCATTTATCCAAGTTAAACGGTTTTTGTCATTTTTCAGGCCACGCTCCTATCCTACGTAGGTCCGCATGCAGGTGCTCGATCGCCTCTGGCGTCCTAACATTGGCCCCAAGCTTCGTGTCATCAGCGAATTTGGCGATCCTACTGACGATGCCACGTCGATATCATTTATGTAAATGATAAACAATAGTGGCCCCAAAACGGAACCCTGAAAAAACCCGCTAGTGACCGAGGCCTATCCCGAACTCGCACTTTAATTACAACCCTCTGCCGCCTATTCTTCAGCCAGTTTTCAATCCACCTAACTACTTCCCCACCGATACCCAGCCCGCCCACTTTGGCCATTAGCCGGCGGTGAGGTACCTTATCAAAGGCTTTCTCAAAGTCGAGATAAAGTATATCAGTCGCCCTACTCTTATCATACTCACTCAACTTGAAGTGGAAAAACTGGAGCAAGTTGGTGAGACACGAGCTATGCCGTCTAAACCCATGTTGGGAGTCCCCAAGCAGTTTGTAGGAATCCAAATGGTCAACGATCCTATCCGCTATTATCTCCTCTAATAATTTACCTACAACTGAAGTGAGATTAATGGGACGATAGTTCCCTGCACTTTCGTGATCACCTTTCTTAAAGAGAGGTGTCACATTGGCTTCCCTCCAGTCAACAGGCACCTGGCCCGTCTCCAACGATTTGTTGAAGACTGTAGCCAGGTAGGGAGCCACCTGGTTGCGCACCTGCCGCAACACTCTAAGGAGGAACTGGTTTGGCCCAGGAGCCTTATACGCGCTCAGTTTGTCTATTCTATCGGCAACGACTTTCGCGGTACACCGTACACTATCCAGACCAACACCTTCGTGCCTGACGCCTGGCTCGGGGGTGGGGGATGACGCCGGTGTCCTCCCTGGTGAACACTCCCGCAAAGTACTCATTCAGCACATTAGCGATGTCCTCGTCGGAGGTCCGCAGAACGCCGCTGGGGTCCTTTAAAAAACCTATCATGCTTCTAATGGGCTTTCTACTATTAACATAACTGAAGAACTCCTTAGGGTTCCACTTGCAGAGTCTTGCCACCCTGAGACAGAAAAACAGGCAGACAGAGAGACAGACAGACAGACAGACAGACAGAAAGAGACAAACAGACAGACCGACAGACAGAGACAGACAGACAGAGAGAGAGACAGAGAGAGTTACAAGGAGTTACAAGGAAAATTAGTACCTCAAAAGGCCTTGCGACCCATACCGAGGAGGTACCAATGGCAACTGGTGCCAGAGAAAAATTCTGTCACCCTCAAATAGTGTGCAAGGTTCCGTCTAACCTTTTCTTGAACAGATCCACGGGAAAACTGTTCACAACTTCTGAATGTAGTCTATTCCACGTGTCACAAATCTTGTACGTAAAGTAATTCCCACACGCAATAGTCCTAAAACGTTTCAAATCCAACTTCCAACCATTGTTGTGAGTTGGGTTATCAATTAAACTAAACGTTCTTCAAAAATCGACATTGTTGAACCCGCGTAAGAGCTTGAAAACTTCGATGAGTTGACCGCGCAGCCTCCGAGTTTCCAGCGAAAACAAGTTCAGGGAGTTTAAGCGTCAATTGTAGCTCATATGCCTAACGGAAGGGATTAACTTTGTGGCACTCGCCTGCACTCGCTGTACCACTCTTCTATCCTACGTAGGTCCGCACGCAGTTACTCGATCGCCTCTGGCGTCCCAACATTGGCCCCAAGCTTCGTGTCATCAGCGAATTTGGCGATCATACTGACGATGACACCGTCGATATCATTTATGTAAATGATAAACAGCAGTGGCCCCAAAACGGAACCCTGAGGAACCCCATTAGTGACCGAGGCCAAACACGAGCTAGCTCCATTAATTACAACCCTCTGCCGCCTATTCTTCAGCCAGTTTTCAATCCACCTACCTACTTCCCCCACTGATACCCAGCCAGCGGACCTTGGCTATCAGCCGGCGGTGAGGTACCTTATCAAAGGCTTTCTCAAAGTCGAGATAAAGTATATCAATCGCCCTACTCTTATCATATTCACTCCACATAACGTGGAAAAACTCGAGCAGGTTGGTGAGACACGACCTATGCCGTCTAAACCCATGTTGAGAGTGTCCAAGCAGCTTGTAGGAATCCAAATGGTCAACGATCTTATCCGCTATTATCCCCTCTAATAACACTAGGGAACAACATTTTCGTTTCTTGAAAACTATTTGGTGTTTCTTATAGAACTTTGGATGCTGATTCCAAATATGCTTTCAGAATTTTTCTATCACCCATAGTTTTCGAGAAAATAATATTTCCATTTACTCAGAGTTTTCCCAAAATATTAGTTAAAATTAAGTGTACTAATTTAATTTTACTTTCTTTTTTTTCCAGGTTAACTATATTTAATAGTATTTTTTGCATTAAAAAAATATAGCTATTTAAACAAACAGATTTTTAATAAAAATAATTTTTTTTCAAGTTTTGCTGAAATTTTAAAATTTTTCATAATAGAAAAAATTGGTTTTTCATTCCAAAAAGTTTTCCGTGATTTCAATAATTTTCCGCCAGCATGAATCGAAACTGTATTAATCCCAGAGATACATTTTGTTACGTATGTGGAGAACTGACCATAATGGCACAGAGAAAGACGATGACCCCACTCGTGAAGACGGCTTACGAACTTTATTTTGGATGTAAGGTAGGCGACCAAGACAAATCCTGGGCACCTCATATCTCATGCATTTCCTGTGCCGTCACTCTTAGGGGTTGGATTAAAGGTACCCGCAAATCTATGCCATTTGCCATACCAATGATTTGGAGAGAGCCCAAGGATCACCTAATGGATTGCTATTTTTGTATGACTAACGTTTCAGGATTCTCTGCCAAAAATAAACATAAAATTCAATACCTAAATCTTGCATCTGCCATGAGACCAGTACTACATGACGATGATAACCCAATTCCAACTCCCCCAAAGTCATGGACACTGGATGAAGAGTCTGAAGTTGAACCAATGGAAATTGATGACACTAAAGATACAGACTTTCAGCAACCTGAATCAAATAAACCACGTATGATAACGCAGGTTATGCTGAATGATATCGTGAGAGATTTGGACCTTCCGAAAAAGAAAGCGGAATTATTGTGCTCCAGGTTATGTGAATGGAATTTGCTGGCAAAAGATACAAGCATATCGGCGTTCCGCACTCGCCAAAAAGATCTGATGCAGTATTTCTCCTCGTCAGGTGGTTTATGCTACTGTAATAATGTAAATGGACTGCTGTTGGCTCTCGGTCATGAGCACAAATCTGAAGATTGGCGTTTATTTATTGACTCTTCGAAGCTAAGCCTCAAGGTTGTACTATTTCACAATGGAAATAAATACCCTTCCATTCCTGTAGGGCACGCTGTCCACATGAAGGAATCTTACGAAAATATGAAACTCATCCTTCAGCAGATTAATTATAACCAGTTTCGTTGGTATATACTGTATGTGGGGATTTAAAAGTCGTCGCGCTTCTTCTGGGAATGCAGCTCGGTTATACGAAGTTCTGCTGCTTCCTTTGTGAATGGGACAGCAGAGCCAGAGATTCGCATTATTTTGTAAAGGATTGGCCACTTCGTCAAAAATGTATCCCAGGACTGAAGAATGTGTCTCATGAACCCTTAGTTGACCCCAAGAAAATATACTTACCGCCACTTCACGTCAAACTTGGCATCATGAAAAATTTTGTCAAAGCAATGAACAAGGAAGATGAGGCATTCAAATATTTGAAGAAAAAGTTTTCACGACTTAGCAATGCAAAGATAAAAGAAGGGATCTTTGTTGGTCCCCAAATCAGAGAGCTCATGAAAGATCAAAAGTTTGATGATGCCTTGAGAGGAAAAGAAAAAGTGGCATGGGAGGCCATGAAGAATGTTGTCACAAATTTTCTAGGGAACATTAAAGCCTCTAACTATGAAAAAATAGTGCAGGACATGATTGAAGCATATAGGTTATTGGGATGTAATATTTCACTAAAAATCCATTTCTTGCACTCCCATTTAGATTTCTTTCCTGAAAACCTCGGCGACGTAAGCGATGAGCATGGAGAAAGGTTCCACCAAGATATAGCTACTATGGAGAAACGCTACCAAGGGAGGTGGGATCCGGCAATGTTAGCTGATTACTGCTGGACATTGATGCGAGAAGCTCCTAATGAAAACTACAAGAGAAAATCAGTGACAAAGAAGTTTTAAGAAGAATATTTTAAATGCCAATCTGCCACTAATATAATTTTTATGAAGTATTTTTACTAACACTTTTTGAATAAATATTAAAATACAAATTTCTCAGTAACCTTGGGTGATAGAGAAATTCTACGGCTATATTCGGAATCAGCGGAAAAAAATCTATAAGACCTGTTCACGTCCAAGAAACAAAAAAAAAGTTAAAATTTGTTCCCCAGTGTAATTTACCTACAACCGAAGTGAGACTAAAGGGACGATAGTTCCCTGGACTTTCGTGATCCCCTTTCTTAAAGATAGGGGTCACTTTGGCTTCCCTCCAGTCACCAGGCACCTGGCCCGTCTCCAAAGATTTGTTGAAGACTGTAGCCAGGTTGGGAGCCACCTTATCGCGCACTTCCCGCAACACTGGTGAGGAACAGGTCTGGTCCAGGAGTTTTAAATGCGCTGAGTTTGTCTACTCTATCGGCAGCGACTGTCGTGGTACTCCGAACACTATCCAGGCCAGCACGAGACACACAGAGAGACACACACAGACAGACAGACACACACAAACAGAGAGAGAAACACACACAAACAGCCACACACACAGAAAGACCCACACACAGACAAACAGATGCACACACAGACAGACACACACACGGACAGACACACACACACACACACACACACAGACAGACACAAACAGACAGACAGACAATTTTTATGTTAATTGACGCTAAAAAAATGTAAGTTGGTATGACGGGTACCCTGTGATTTGTTTCCGCCAAAATTTTTCATTTTGTATAACCTAAAACTGTGGTATTCAGCTTTATCGGAAATGTGGCGGTCATCTACATATGTTGTTAGGTTTAACAATTTATTTAAAGTAAATAAACATCGTAAGCAGTCACCTTGTTACTGGTGGTGACAAGGAGCACCATCATGTTGATAGATGACGGGGATAGGATTGTTAGTACCGTCTTCTATCAACATGATGGTGCTCCTTGTCACTATGCCAAAATTGTTCAGGATTATCTAAATGGACGTTTTCCAAATCGCTGGATCGGACGCGGAGACAGCAGACCTTTGCCAGCGAGATCACCAGATTTAACCCCTTTAGATTTCTTTGCATGGGGCTTTATCAAATCGCACGTCTATCAGACGAAGATTACGAGTCTTGAAAACTTACGTACAAGTATACGAACTGCTGCAGATAACATAACCCCGCAAATGCTCCAGAATGTGTTTAGAAATGCTGCGGAACGATTTGAGCTGTGCAGGGATACTGATGGGCGTCGCGTCGAATAGTATTCTTAATTATTTAATAAATGTTACCACTTTATCATTTTATGATTGAATTCCATATCATTTCCAAGTGCTTCACAAAAATAGATCCTGACTTTATGTACACCCGGTATACTAAATTACGGTCCGTACATTTAATAGAATAGATACAACCTGGGGTATTCACAGAGGTATTGCGAATTAATATAATAAACTCTTGATTGAATTATTTTAAATAAACACAACATTAGTTGCCATGCCTCTGAGCACGTGAGTGAAGTAAATGAATATCTATGATAAATGCAAAAACTTTACTTTTTTCTACGTGAAGGTCAAAATATGAACTTAATAATAACCCACTCTAATAGACAGAGTTATTCCCATAACAGTTTCGATGCCCACTGGCATCCTTCTCGGGTGGATACAGAAAAACGAATGAACAAAAACAAGAGTGAACAACAGTCCAGGGACCGACCGTAAAGAAATTCGCACCTAGGTTAGATCCCGTTCTCCCAACACCAGAAGGGCATTTTATTACAGGGTCCCGCTTATAAGTACATTCGCACAAATTTAAAACTATCTTCCTGTTCTAAACATACAGATTTTATTATTTTGTTTACATAATTATTACATTTATTATTAAATTTATTACATTTAATATTGCATTATTATTTATTACAGAAATTATAAATTTATTATTACATTGGTTATTACAGTGTTGTTTATTATACAGAACTTATAAACCGAAAAACGAATGAAAAAGGCGAGAAGGAAACAATCCAGAGACCATTGAGAAATTCGCACCTAGGTTAGATAGCGTTCTCCCGACACCGGAAGGGCATTTTATTACAGGGTCCCGCTTATAAGTACATTCGCACAAATTAAAACTATCTACTTGTTCTATACATACAGATTGTAATATTTTGACATAATTACTGCATTTATTATTGCATTTACATTTTTTTTAACATTTATTATTATTACCTCTACTCTAATTATTAAATTTATAATATTACCTTTGTTATTACATCTGTTGCATTTATATTTATTTCCATATTTATGACTTCCATTATTACATTTACATTTACGTTTATTATTCCATTTACATTTTAGCCCCACCCAAAAAAAAATCGAATGAACTAAAAGCGAGTAAGGAAACAATCCAGAGACCTTTAAGAAATTCACACTTAGGTTAGAACACGTTCCCCCGACCCCGTAAGGGATTTTTTGACCAAGAATCTCATTAAAGAGTCTAACTTATAAGTACCCTCGCACAAATTAAAATTAACTACTTTTTCTATAAATACAGATTCTATTATTTTTCTTTTGACATAATTATTACATTTATAAAGTACTTTACTTGATTCCCAATCTATAGCATGATTATTTTGGCTGGCGTGATAGAAAATGGCATTATTAGTATTACAACTTATATCACTGAAGCAACTTATAAAGTAGCATATATACTTGGAAAAAGAGGTAAGCCATATAGTGATGTGGAAATCATAAAAGAATGCATTGTTGAAGTTGTAGCCCCTTTAGATTCAGACAAGGTTAACAAATACAAACAACTACCTCTTTCAAGAAGGACCATAACTGATCGGCAATATGAATTAGCCCTCAATGTAACTGAACAACTTCATACAATATGCCAAAGCGAAAATACTTATTATTCGATTACCTTGGATGAGTCCACTGATATTACTGACTCAGCGCAAGTGTCATTTTTTATTCGTGTTATAACTGCAGATTTTCAATGCTACGAGGAGTTACTGGCTTTGGGTACCCTTACGGGGAAGACACGTGGAATTGACGTCTTGTCTCTCTTCAAAGAAAAATGCCGTGAAGCGAAACTGAATTTATGTTTAGTAAGTGTATGCACAGATGGTGCACTTTCCATGAGAGGAAAATGTGCAGGATTTGTTGCGCTACTACAAGAAGAACTGCCAAATCCAGATAGCTTGATTTCCTTTCACTGTATTTGGCATCAACAGAATCTCTGTGCCAAATCTACTGTTTTAAGTGACATATTAAGTAAAGTTATACGTATTGTGAACTACATTAGAACAAATGCATCACGACATCTCGCAATATGCTTATGCTTGATGATGAAACATTCAGTGTGGATCTTCCGTATCATTCTAAAGTGAGCTGGTTGTCACAAGGGCAAGTCTTTGAAAAACTTTTGTCTTTGCGAAAACAAATCACAAGATTTTCTGAGGAACTCAATGAACCATGTGAATTGTCAAAAAAGGATTTCTGCAGAAATGCTGCATTTTTGTGTGACGTAATGTCAAGCAAAATTACCTGAATATTTCTTTGCAAGGTAAAACTAAATCCATATATGAAATGTGGCAAAAAATCCAGGCTTTTCGGAGGAAGCTGCGCTTTTCCAAAACTATCCTTACCCGATCGGAACTTTCAGGTGAACACTTCCCTGAACTGGCAAATGTAATTGATGAAGAAGATACAAGCAAATCATTAAGGGAATGCGATGTGAAAGGATACACAGCTGTCCTAGACTCCCTGATTGAAGAATACGATGAAAGATTTGAAGATTTTGAGAAACATGACTTCACACTGAAACTAGCTTTCCAACCACACCTTGTTGGTGTCTCCAAAGCACCTGAAGATTTACAGATGGAGTTGATTGAGCTATTAGAAGATAATATCTTTAAGTCTATTTGATACTGAGAAGGATCCTGTTGAAATATGGAAAAATGGCGTTGAATACTCACGTCTGCGCCAACATGCTCGTCGAATGTTGCCTTCTTTCGGCACAACCTACTGTTGTGAATGAACGTTTTCATATGTGACTCAAATCAAAACGCGCTTGAGATCTCAGATGACGAATATTCACCTGGAGGACCAACTAAAACTACGGTCAACGATATTGGAACCAAATGCACGACTCCTGTCCCGCAATAAGCAGTCACAAAAAAGTCATTAAATGGTTTATCACTTTTTCACTTAATATTAACATCATTTCACTTAATATCATTTTTCACTTAATATTAGTTCTATTGTTAATTATTCTCCCCCAAAAATAAATGTGCACTTGCTGAATTTTTTATTTATTATAAAAGCCCTCACGTATTATCAAGTTTGATTTAAAATTAATAAATATGTAGATTGTAGAATAAAATATGATATTTTGTTGTACTGTATATGTTAAATTCTCAGCATGCGGCCTGATAGGGTCTTGGTTAAATGAAATGCGACCTTCCAATGAAAAAAGGTTCCCCACCCCTGCCCTAGTCCAACGAAACCAACAGATGGAGCAAGAGCAACATAGGCGTCATCCCCGTCAACGGACTATAATCGTCAGTATGCGATGTTATCTGAAGAGCGTGAAACCGCCAAGTGTTCATCGCAAATTATACCCAAAATGGGATGGCCCATATAGGATTATGAAAAACATCGAAAAAAACCGTTATCAAATCATCGACCTCAGGGATCATTCCAAACTAAAGATCATTCACGCTGACAATTTGAAGATAGCTGCCGAACAACACCTCAAAAAACAGCTGCCAGGCGTTCGAGCCGCCTATCCTTAGAAAGGTCAAGATATTAACAAATCAAGCAGGGAGCAAAAAACTGAAGTGGTCACCGCGGGAACCACTACCCATGACGAAGATTGGCACCTCGTAATACCACCAGTACTCGAGCCAATCTCTGAACAAGAGGAGGCCCCAGAACCAAGAGTCCCATCGGACCCAGACCCTGGAGAAACCCCTTCGAGAGGATCACTCAGTGGAACCTCACCATCTCCTCCAACTGCACTCTCTCTTCTGTCACCACCCTCACCAATTGATGATCGACGCACGGATCCTACACACCGCCCGCAAATGCATCAACCACGTGAACTAGAACCTTCACATAAGAAGCGAACCCCCTCAGAATCCGAGCTTAACGGTCGACCACCATTGCCACCAAAACGAGGCCGACCCCTTCGTCCACAAACACAAGTATCCACTCGGCCACCCCCATCTCCGTATAATCTAAGGCGTTGAAATGAATAAAATTGTCCCCCTTATAATTTTCCAAATTATTTACTCTTGTAGCCCTAGCATTAAAATTTCTACCGGAGTTGTTACAGAAAAGCTTGGGGAAGGTAAATTTTTGAAAGGACACGCGGACCTTTTTATCAATTTGGAGCCCCCTGTTAGAATCGAGATCAATTTCCTTCAGATACAAACCCAATTAAAAGCGTTTGAAAGTAAAGTACAGGGTTCTGTTATGAATGTCCAGGGAACATATCAGATTAGTCGCCTTCTGTTAGAAAATTTCTTCGAAAATATTCAAACCGCAGCACGCCCCCTATCAGAAATATTAGCATTACCATAGATACAAATTGGAACTCAAAACTCGGAAAAAATTAATCAAAGAAATAAAAGGGGACTGATAGATATAGGAGGAAAAATATCGAAGGGTTTATTCGGATTAGCAACCGAAGAAAATATTAAAAGAATTGAACTCAAATTGAATCTCTTCGCGTGAAATCGGCAATATAATGGACACATGTTAGAACAAACTATTAGGTCACTACAGGAAAACAATCTCTTCCTCCACGTCCTTTCAGATAGATTCACATACTTGAATCCATGTTAACTCAATACAAAGAACACAAAAGATATCTAGAATTGATAGAAATAATTAACCTACAAGTAACCCTAATCGATATATATTTACAGCACATAATTACGATTCATTCCAAGGTTTTGCGTGCAACCCAGCTAGCCCATGGAAAAATCACTCTTCCCACACTAATACTATGGGAAACACTTCAGTCCTTGATTCACACCGCCCAGACACAATTAAAATTATCACCCATATTCCCACTTAACCATACTAATTACTCCCAATTTCTAGAATACACCTGGACTGTACATGGACCACGCCCCTACACATACCTCATAATTGTACCATTTTTCGATGTACTCACTTATGACGTATATAAATTTCACCCTTTCCCAACACCCTACCAAAACAACTCTAATGTCTATCGATTGCATTTACCTACCGTACCACCTTACCTTTTCCTCACCAAAGATCTGTCAGCCTATTCTATGATGTCAGATAGCGACGTTCTGTATTGCCGATACCCTCAAACAAATAAACAACTCGTTTGCCCTCAACTCAAACCAGTCATTCTTCCAACTACTAGGTCTTGCTTTATCAAGTTAATTTATCAAGTTAATTTATCAAGTTAAATATCAGGTCCAAAATTGTATGACACGAGTTTGGATAAAATTTTGATTTGCTTTCTATTTTATAATTTGTGAATTATTTCCTTGTAAACTACTTAATCATTTTTGTATAAAACCCAAATTCGTACAACGCTGACACAAATTTGGGTACATTTTTTATTTGCTTTCTATTTTATAATTGGTTAACTAGTTCTGTTTAAAGAACTTAATCATTTTCGTAGATTTAGCTTAATAATGTAATCTTGTTCATTTTTTTGTATATACATTCTCTCTTCGATGTAAAGGATGAAGTCATGTCTTGCTTAACGTTTAATTTTTAATCTTAAGCCTTTAATTTTCACCATGTGCCTGTTTGTTTGTAATTCATGATGGGAAGGCATATTTCAATTCCATTTTTAGTTAACTCGGCAGATCATGATAACATCAGAGCTGTAAATATAAGGTTTAAATAAAATATGGATTCCTCTTGCTTAGCAGTTTACACATTGCTTCAGCAAAATTATTTGTTTTGTCTTTAAATGTGTTGTAAAGTAAATCAGCCTATTGAGAATAAAAAAAAAAAGAAACCAGCATTAAATAATAATGACGTCAGTAGGAAGTTTAGTATAAAAGCCCATAAAATTTCTCCAATGTTCATTCTGACTAGACTTAGAGGCTGAACGTTACCTGTAACATTTTAGTAGCAAAATATAGTAAGAAATATCTTTGTATTCTCCTTCGAGCCTTGCTCTCTTCAAAGAATTTAGTCTTAAGTGGAGAAAAATAATTTCCCGATACGTTATAAGAAGAAATCGGAGAGTAGTATAGAAGAAAACTACTGCGATTCCCTTTACGGTATCAGCTACTCCAGAGTAATAAATCCGTTGCTGCCACCTAACCAGAAGCTCCGTCAACTTCGAACTGACCAAGGCCACAGACGGAGAGGTTAACATATATACTATATATATATATATATATATGAATAGAAACGACATAAGTGTTAAGGAACGTTTCTGCACACGAGGAGGAGAGATAACGAATAATGAAAAATGAGGCGAACCGCCCGGGAATCGAACCCAGGGCCTTCCAATTGCCGGTTGGACGCTCTACCATTATGCTACGGACCTCACTCAATCACAAATCGAAATTCTCCCACATAGGGCAGAAACCAATGCCCTGAGAGGGCACCCTCGCAAATCGTGAATATGCGCATATAACTGCAATGACCGCGCAGTATATAAATGAATAGAAACGACATAAGTGTTAAGGAACGTTTCTACACACGAGGAGGAGAGATAACGAATAATGAAAAATGAGGCGAACCGCCCGGGAATCGAACCCAGGGCCTTCCAATTGCCGGTTGGACGCTCTACCATAATGCTACGGTCCTCACTCAATCACAAATCGAAATTCTCCCACATAGGGCAGAAACCAATGCCCTGAGAGGGCACCCTCGCAAATCGTGAATATGCGCATATAACTGCAATGACCGCGCAGTATATAAATGCCCTCTCAGGGCATTGGTTTCTGCCCTATGTGGGAGAATTTCGATTTGTGATTGAGTGAGGTCCGTAGCATAATGGTAGAGCGTCCAACCGGCAATTGGAAGGCCCTGGGTTCGATTCCCGGGCGGTTCGCCTCATTTTTCATTATTCGTTATCTCTCCTCCTCGTGTGCAGAAACGTTCCTTAACACTTATGTCGTTTCTATTCATTTATATACTGCGCGGTCATTGCAGTTATATGCGCATATTCACGATTTGCGAGGGTGCCCTCTCAGGGCATTGGTTTCTGCCCTATGTGGGAGAATTTCGATTTGTGATTGAGTGAGGTCCGTAGCATAATGGTAGAGCGTCCAACCGGCAATTGGAAGGCCCTGGGTTCGATTCCTGGGCGGTTCGCCTCATTTTTCATTATTCGTTATCTCTCCTCCTCGTGTGCAGAAACGTTCCTTAACACTTATGTCGTTTCTATTCATTTATATACTGCGCGGTCATTGCAGTTATATGCATATATATATATATATTTTAGTGATGTAGCGGATGTCATTTTTTTCACATCCGCGGATGCGGATGCGGATGAGGATGTTTGATTTCAACATCCGCGGATGCGGATGCGGATGCGGATGTCTACATTTTCGTTATTTTTTAGGATATATTCGAGATTTGTTGTGTTTAACGTATATAATAAGTTATTATATAGAGAGAGCTGTAGCTATAATGTAGTATAATTGATTAATTGTACAATAATTGCTGTACTTTTCTCTGAACATATA